>CAWUFW010001901.1:2057500-2529462 GCA_963921515.1 Calotriton arnoldi
GGTATAAATATATGACCCTCAGATCCAAGTCTTCAGTACACCTCTTGACTGTGGAATACTCGGAAGGACTGCTGTGCTGTTCTGCCAAAAGCACTGCTACTCTGTTGCTCTGCTGCCCATGTTGCCCTGCTGCCTGTGTGAAAGGACTCGACCTTCATCTTGAACCCAGGAACACCAGCGTGACTCCAAGGGCTAGTTAGTTGGTCTCCTGGTCAGAGCCTCAGGGACAGAAAAGGCTCCAACCACCTTGACCCCAGCACCTGGACTCTGTCTGCTGTGAATCCTAGCCCCCAAGGGGTGTCACCCCTGTACTGCTTCCTTGGAAGTGGCCTGAAGGTGCTATGCCTGCCCTGCTGTGGTCCTGTGGAACAGAGCCAATACAGTGCAACGCATCTCCTCTCAGTCGCATCAGAACCACCGCAGCGCAAAGTATCCCCAACGCTGGACCTTGCATTGCAGCTCGCAGTCTCCTCTGAACTGCCGCTGTATGGTGCAGTCTCGACCCAGACCTTCACATCGCATGTCCCTCGTTGATGACATCCTCGATGACTACGGACTCCGCATAGCAGCTCTTCGGAACCGCCAGTGCGCGACACATCCTCAACGCAGGACTTCTCATCGCAAGCCCCTCAACGACGGCAACTCAGGACTCTGCACTGCAGCTCCATGGAACTGCCCCTGCAGGACGCATCCTCCATGTGGGATCTCCCAATGCTCCGCAAACCAGGATTTAAAGTACGTTTGTTAAGCAGATCTAACTTGGCACCTGTATCTGGCCCATGCTCAATCGCTGTCAGCCTAAACTTGTGACTTTGTCCCGGTCCAGCGTGACCAGATAACCACAGTTGGCGCTTAGTGTTTCTAGGAACAATTTTTACTGAAAATTTTGAAATTACATATCCTCAGTTCTACTCATTGGATTTTTGTTGATTTGGTGTCAAATAATGTATTACTTTTTAATCCACGTTTCTAAATTGGTGTGGGATTTTTCTTGCATTGTGTTTTCATTTTATTGCTGTTAGAAATGCTGCATAAATACTTTACACATTGCCTCCAAGTTA
The DNA here is from genome assembly GCA_963921515.1 of Calotriton arnoldi. Classification (NCBI taxonomy): domain Eukaryota; kingdom Metazoa; phylum Chordata; class Amphibia; order Caudata; family Salamandridae; genus Calotriton; species Calotriton arnoldi. The sequence continues at coordinate 2,058,562 of CAWUFW010001901.1, forward strand.
AGCCTGACTGCTTGGTGCCAAGCTACCAGAGGGTTAAGCAAGGTGAATTTGGGTTTTGCTGTGACTTCATCCTAACAGAAATTGTGGTTACTGCTTGAGTAGGGTTTCACCCCCTCTCAAACAGTAGCCCACTTTTCAACACTGTTCATATTAGTGCCAATTGCTGGATTGAATCCAAGACTCATTTATCCTTTGAGTAGCCAATTTCCCATCTCTGCTCTTCAGCACAGCAGCCCCTACAAATTATGAATACGTTTTCGGCTGTATGGGGCAGTCACTCACACACCCACATCACCTATTTACAGCAGATCAGTAGGTATGCCAAGATGTTGAACAGTCCTCTGTCTGCAGTCATTACAAATGAAGAAGCCACATTTGTGACAGATTTTCAAATGAGAAATTTTGAAGACTGCATCCTGGGCTGGGCTTTCACCTGTGGTTGAATACTGAATTTTGTTATCAGTCTGTGTTGCAGGTCAGTTTTATTAATACAGGTGAATAGGGCAGCACAATTACCTTTCCACCAATTTTTGTAAGTCGCTGCATGCTGTTTTCATGCACTCTAGGTGTCTGTCTGAAGTAATACCATATTTAACATTGAATTGGCCATTCTGCGCCGTCTGACTCCTGACTGAAAATTGTACAGTCATTTGGTGCCCACAGGCTTATTCGGTGCTTTAGAAAACTGCAAATAAAGGAATCAAATGTTGGCACCTGGTTAGGACGATGAGTAAATGTTAGCGCTTATAGCGGCGAAAAGAATGCTTTTTTAGGTTTCAGTAGATCTTGCATTGCATACCAGAGCAGGTTGAATAGCTGTTTGGGGAGAGTAAAAGCCCTCTGAGCAGGCAGCCGGAGAGTGGTAGAGAAAGCATTTTTCATTATGCCCTTCACTGTGTTATTGAACCACTGAGATGGAGAATTACACGAAGTCTGTGTAACTGAGACTTTTCAGGTAGCACATTCTGGTGATATGTATCTTTCCTTGGCTTAATTGTGAGCTGAGGTCATTTTCAGGATAAATACAACAGTCAAAGCCTACAAATCATCTCTATTGTCACCTTAAATATGACATTTAAAAATTCAACACGAGGCTATCTGTCTTCAGGCACTGCAAGTGTTAGTCAGTCTGGTGATGGGTGACATGCTGTTTGTGATCGTTGACAAAGGTGAATGTCAAAGGTGGTACTATAGTCATCGCATAGTCTTGCCTCTTAATGTTGCTGTTACTTATGTTTACAGCTGACACACGTCAGCGGTTGTTAATGGTGGTGAAGGATGACACACTATGATGATTGAAATTGATACTGCTAGTGACGGGTAACACTCCAATGACCGCAGTCACTTTGTGATGGCTGGTGGTGGTAAGAGATGTAACACACTGATTACTATTATTGAGGGTGAGATGTGGTGCATTGTGATGACTTTAACGATGGTTGCAGGTGACACAATGTGATGCCTGTTGGTGAGGGTGAATGATGAGGAGGGAGTGAATAAGTAAGGACAACCCCATGGCAACTCTTTAAACCTCAAGAAAGGGAAGGAGGCAGTCGGGGCTTTAATTGGGCTGGGATTCTCTTTGGCCCAGGCCTTGCAAAAGTTGTAAACTTTCCTTAAAATTGGTTCTGTATTTCTGGTCCCATCTCCGGACTTTCTGAAGCATTGGCAATGACCATAGATCTGCCTTACATCGAACTAGGCCTGGTCAGAGTTCCGCTACGCAGAACTCTGGAAACTGCCAAAAAACTCAGCCATGCTATGCGGAGTTCCACAAGCAGCAGAGTGCGTTCAGTCGCGCTGTTGCACTGATTTTTAGTGCCGGGTGTTTTTCCCATGCTGGAAAATTAGCAGAAACGTCTCCATGCGCAGCGCACAAGGACACTGCTTCTTTCTGCCAGCAGCCGGCACAGGTAAGGACGGTGGGCGGGGCAGGGCGAAGCCGACAGACGACTGAATAGGTGTTTTTTATTTATTCAATTATACCTATTGCGTCATCTGTCGACTTCCCCCAGCTCCCACCCCGCCCCGCCCGGCCTCCGCCCCGCCCACCACCCCACTGCGTTTACCTGTGCCAGCCGCTGCTATCTGCCACTCGAGTAGAAGTTCTACTCGAGTAGCAGCTTCCTCAATGCGAGTGGAATGTTTCTCAATGTGAGCGGTAGCACCCATCCATGCGTATTTCCAGGGGAAGGGTGAACAGGCAGCTTCAGTGCGATCTGGGCTATCACCCTCAGGGTCACGGAGTCCTCCCTTGGTTCCTCCAGCCCCCGAATGCGGCTTGCCGCCCATTTCGTGAGCCACTGAAGTTGTGCTGAGAGGTAATAGGCCTCGAAGTCGGGTACTGCCAGCCCTCCCTCTGCTCTCGGTCGCATGAGAACGCTAAGGGCCACTCTTCGCCTACCATTCCCCCACAAAAACCCCGAAACCATCGACTTGAGTTGGGTGAAGTATTTCGTTGGCACCCATACCGGCAGTAATATAGTAACCTCGGCAGGGTTACCATCTTAAACAGCGCCACCCGGCCAGCCACCGACAATGGCAGAGATCCCCAGAACTCAAAGCTACTTTTTGTACCCTAATTGCTCTCCCTATATTACCCTCCAAAATGTCTCCTTGGGTATGGTAGATTTGAGTGCCCAGGTACGTCAAACTCCTAGTCTCCCATCTCACTCCCTCAGTTGCTTGTGGAACTATCCTACCCTCTATTGCTGGGAACAGACAAGACTTTGCCCAGTTTACCTTCAGCCCCGCTACGTCACCTAGGGCTTGCAGTAAGGCTTTTGTGCCCCTAGGAGCCTTCCTCGAATCTGCCAGGAACAGTAACAGGTCGTCTGCGTAGAGCGTAATGTGGTGGATCTGGCCAAGAACATTTAGGCCCTGATAGTGCTGTCCTGTTCTAGCCCGGGCTGCAAACGGTTCCATCGCAAGGGCGAAGAGTAGGGAGGAAAGCGGGCACCCCTGTCGCGTTCCCCGTCCTACATTACAGATGTCCGATATTAGTCCCACGTCTTAACCCTGGCAGTAGAGTTGGCGTATAAGAGAGCCGTCCAGCCCACAAACCTCTCACCTAGCCCAACCCTCTTCATCACATGAAATAAATACGGCCATTCCAGGCTGTCAAATGCCTTCTCTATGTCCAATGAGAAGACCGCTTCCTCTTTCTTATAGGTATCTGCCTCCAACACCTGTATGAGGCGGCGAACATTAAGGGCTGTGTTTCTGGTGGGTATAAACCCGGATTGATCCTTATGTATAAGGGCTGTCATATGAGGGAGCAGGCGAGTATCCAGTATACGACTCAGGATTTTGTAGTCCAGGTTAAGCATGGAGAGCGGGCGGTATGCCCCTCTGTCCCAAGATGGTTTCCCTGGTTTGAGCAGGGGTACAATATTCGCTTCCCTGGTCGAGGCAGGCAGGTGTCCCTCTTGTCTCACGTCATTGTACAGCTGTACCAGTCTAGGGGCTAGCAAGTCAATATATGCTAAGTAGAATTCAATGCGTAAGCCATCTGTTCCTGGTGTTTTGTTGCGTGCCATATGTTTAATAGCCCCCTGCACCTCTCCCATTTCCACATCCCGACCCAAAGTAGTCGCAAGTTCCTCGTCTAAGACAGGTAGTTCCACGTCTCCTATGAACGCGTCAATGTCCTCTTCTGTTGGCGTCAGTCTACTTTTGTATAAGTCGGTATAGTAATCTAGGAACAGATCATTGATACCTTGCTGGTCATACCTCACTACTCCATTCTGTTCTCTGATCTCCAATATGACCGACCCCCTCCTGGCTGGGTTGGCCAACCAAGCCAACAGAGCTCCCGACTTGTCCCTCTCCATGTGGGCTCGGGTTATATATTTTTTATAATCGAAGCAACGAAGTCGCTCCACTTCCACCGCTACGGCTTCTCTAGCTTCCAGGAGTTCCCCCTGTTTATCAGAATTCTCTGGTCTTTCCTGCTCTAGTTCTCTTAGACGCTGGTCTTCCCTCTGTACGTCCTGCAGTAGGGTCTTCCGTGTTCCCACCATCCCCCAGATACAGCGCCCCTGATGACCGACTTAAACCCATCCCACTCCACCACGGAGCTCGATGCTGAATTAGCGTTGTCTTGGAAATACTGGTCAATGGCGAGTCCTATCTCTGCGTGAAATACTTGGTCCTCTAGGGCCTTGGGTCTCAGGCGCCATGTGGGTATTTTGGGCCTTGGTTGAGACCACTGCAAGCTTAACAACTCTGGGTTGTGGTCGGATATCGTTTGTGTGAGGTATTCGCTATTGTCCCCTTGTGCACGTCAGAGGAGCACAATATGGCATCTAACCGGACATGGAATTCGTGTAGCGCTGCAAAGAAGGAATAATCCCGGGTATCCGGGTGCTGGACTCTCAAGGAATCCACCAATCCCCACCTTTGTTGCCAGTTCCGTCGTGACTCCGCTATTTTATGCATGGGGCATCAGGGAGTGGCGGATGGGAGCGATCTAGGGCGACATCAGTGATGGAGTTGAAGTCCCCTCCCAACAGAACCGAACCTGTAAGAACAGAGGCCAGTTTCCCAGAGAGATGCGAGAAGAAGATAGGTTGATCTGTGTTAGGAGCATAAATACTCCCCAGACTTATGTCTCTGCCATCTAGTTTCCCGGAAACCACCACATATCTGCCCTCCGAGTCTATGAATTGTTTGTTGCATTGAAAGGGTACTCCCGCCCTAATCCAGACCAGAACCCCACGTGCAAATGCTGAATAGTTGGTATAGAATACTTGGCCCCTCCATCTACGCTGCAGTGCTGCCCCTTCGGCTGCCATAATTTGGGTCTCCTGGAGCAGCGCAATCTGAACCCCCTACGAATTAAGTAAGCATGAATTTTGTGACGCCTTACCATCAAGTGCATCCCCCTTACATTCCATGTAATACATTTGAGTTCTAGTGAGGGACCCATTGCATGTGGTATACCGTTCCTCTGCTATATTCTATCATTGTGACACGCCTGTTCTCAGCTAACATCCCAGTAACCAAGTGAAACACCCAACTCCCCCTCCCCAGGACAGTCACTGGTGAACTTGTTCCCATCCAAACTTTACGTAACCGCTCAAAGTCCACTAGTGGGTGCAGGGGTAAGCAGCCAACAGCTCTGGGTCCAGAACTCCGCCCGCCGCCCCCCCGGTACATGCAACAGTTACAACGCCCCGGAACCGGCCTCTGAGGGTCCTCGCCAGTCCGAGATCGGCAACAGGATCCTGTATTCACCTTCTCAAGTCGACTCCGGAGCACTCCTCCAATGTCTACAGTGCAGGGGATCCGTTCTGCTCCATCAGACAAAGTTGTCCGCTGTCTGGGGTGTGACATGTGGCAACTCCGTTTCTGAGAAACCATTTTCACTGGGAGCTGGTGAACTCGTCGACCGCTCCGTTCCCGCACCGTTTTTACTTGAAGTGGGACTGGAGCCTTGCTGGCTATGCTTCACCACTTCCTGCAAAAAGAACAGTTGATGGACAGAATGCAGAACAATGTCATACATTCACCCCAGTACAGAGATCTGGGCCTAAATCCATCGATTTTTTGCTCACCATGCCATTCCAGTTTGGACCCAGCCATATGCAAATCAGTCTTGACCCTGCGCCCAATGGGAACAGTCCAGCCCAAACTGCCAGGCCAGGTCCTCCCTGGACTGGAAACAAGCATCCTAGGACCGGTTTCGGGCTTTCAGCCCTCATCAGCCAGGATAGCTTGACTCCATTGGCATGGAGAGCACGGGACCCACGTCTGGGCATACCCGTCCCACTCGGGGTGGCAAATGCCAAAAGAACAGTTGATGGACAGAATGCAGAACAATGCCATACATTCACCCCAGTACAGAGATCTGGGCCTAAATCCATCGTTTTTTTGCTCACCATGCCATTCCAGTTTGGACCCAGCCATATGCAAATCAGTCTTGACCCTGCGCCCAATGGGAGCAGTCCAGCCCAAACTGCCAGGCCAGGTCCTCCCTGGACTGGAAACAATCATCCTAGGACCAGTTTTGGGCTTTCAGCCCTCATCAGCCAGGATAGCTTGACTCCATTGGCATGGAGAGCACGGGACCCACGTCTGGGCATACCTGTCCCACTCGGCAAAAAGAACGGTTGATGAACAGAATGCAGAACAATGTCATACATTCAACCCAGTACAGAGATCTGGGCCTAAATCCATATGGCTGGGCCCAAACTGGGGTGGCGTAGTGGGCAAAAGAACAATGGATTTAACTCAGATCTTTTGACTGGGGGAGAATGTTTGATTGGTCGGCATTCTGTCCATCATCTGTTTGCTGTAACACTTTTCGCCCTAAGTGGGATGGGTATGCCCAGACGTGGGTCCCTTGCTCACTGTGCCACTGGATTCAAGCTAGCCTGGCTGAAGAAGGGTGACATACCCTGAAACCGGTCCCAGGGTGCTTGTTTCCGGTCCAGGGAGGATCTGGCCTGGCAGTTCGGTCTGGACTGTTCCCATGGGGCACAGGGTCAAGACTGATTTGCATATGGCTTGGCCCAAACTGGGGTGGCGTAGTGGGCAAAAGAACGATGAATTTAACCCAGATCTTTTGACTGGGGGAGAATGTTTGATTTGTCGGCATTCCGTCCATCATCTGTTTGCTGTAACACTTTTCACCCTAAGTGGGATGGGTATGCCCAGACGTGGGTCCCTTGCTCACTGTGCCACTGGATTCAAGCTAGCCTGGCTGAAGAAGGGTGACATACCCTGAAACCGGTCCCAGGGTGCTTGTTTCCGGTCAAGGGAGGACCTGGCCTGGCAGTTCGGTCTGGACTGTTCCCATGGGGCACAGTGTCAAGACTGATTTGCATATGGCTTGGCCCAAACTGGGGTGGCGTAGTGGGCAAAAGAACGATGGATTTAACCCAGATCTTTTGACTAGGGGAGAATGTTTGATTTGTCGGCATTCCGTCCATCATCTGTTTGCTGTAACACTTTTCGCCCTAAGTGGGATGGGTATGCCCAGACGTGGGTCCCTTGCTCACTGTGCCACTGGATTCAAGCTAGCCTGGCTGAAGAAGGGTGACATACCCTGAAACCGGTCCCAGGGTGCTTGTTTCCAGTCCAGGGAGGACCTGGCCTGGCATTTCGGTCTGGACTGTTCCCATGGGGCACAGGGTCAAGACTGATTTGCATATGGCTGGGCCCAAACTGGGGTGGTGTAGTGGGCAAAAGAACAATGGATTTAGCCCAGATCTTTTGACTGGGGGAGAATGTTTGATTTGTCGGCATTCCGTCCATCATCTGTTTGCTGTAACACTTTTCACCCTAAGTGGGATGGGTATGCCCAGACTTGGGTCCCTTCCTCACTGTGCCACTGGATTCAAGCTAGCCTGGCTGAAGAAGGGTGACATACCCTGAAACCGGTCCCAGGGTTCTTGTTTCCGGTCCAGGGAGGACCTGCCCTGGCAGTTCGGTCTGGACTGTTCCCATGGGGCACTGGGCCAAGACTGATTTGCATATGGCTGGGCCCAAACTGGGGTGGCGTAGTGGGCAAAAGAACGATGGATTTAACCCAGATCTTTTGACTGGGGGAGAATGTTTGATTTGTCGGCATTCCGTCCATCATCTGTTTGCTGTAACACTTTTCGCCCTAAGTGGGATGGGTATGCCCAGACGTGGGTCCCTTGCTCACTGGGCCACTGGATTCAAGCTAGCCTGGCTGAAGAAGGGTGACATACCCTGAAACCGGTCCCAGGGTGCTTGTTTCCGGTCCAGGGAGGACCTGGCCTGGCAGTTCGGTCTGAACTGTTCCCATGGGGCACAGGGTCAAGACTGATTTGCATATGGCTGGGCCCAAACTGGGGTGGCATAGTGGGCAAAAGAACGATGGATTTAACCCAGATCTTTTGACTGGGGGAAAATGTTTGATTTGTCGGCATTCCCCCCATCATCTGTTTGCTGTAACACTTTTCGCCCTAAGTGGGATGGGTATGCCCAGACGTGGGTCCCTTGCTCACTGTGCCACTGGATTCACGGTAGCCTGGCTGAAGAAGGGTGAGATACCCTGAAACCAGTCCCAGGGTGCTTTTTTCCGGTCCAGGGAGGACCTGGCCTGGCAGTTCGGTCTGGACTGTTCCCATGGGGTACAGGGTCAAGACTAATTCTGGGCATAATACTTTGCTACGCTCACGGAGCATGCAAAGTTTGTGTTACTACGCACTACGCAAATTGCACGTAGCAGAGTAAAAAACTGTGCTAATCGACGTAGCGTAGCAGCAGTATATTAAACACATACAAATGCTTTGTTAAAGCAATTTTCTATGCTAAAAAGCATATAACAATTTCACAAAAGTGAACTTTGACAATGAAAATATCAAGCAATGAGAGAGGTGATGATTTTGGGTTCCCCCTAACCTAGGGGAGGACCAAGCAGATTCCTTGAACACAAAAAGCATATCATGTGAACGATTCAGTGGTGGTCCCTTCCTCTAGGACCACCCCAAGCACAGTTATGGGCAAAAATACAATCCCAACCAAAGGCCCTGCAAAGCATTATGGGACGAGAGTTAGCAGTGGGCAGTGAATATTATAGTGTCCAATATCAAAATAATTCTACAAAGAGCTGCAGTTCAACTAAGTCGTTACTAGATGTCCCTCACGAGTCAAATGCAAAAGCATTGAAATTATTAATACATCAAGCTGCAGTTCCACTAGTCGTTACTAGATGTCCCTCACGAGTCAAATGCAAAAGCATTGAAACCCTTTCATGAAGCTTTTGCATTTGACTGCGTGAGCATCTAATAACGACTAGTGGCACTACAGCTCCTTGTAAGATTATTTTGATATTGGATACTATAATATTCACTGCCCACTGCTAATCTCGTCCCATAATGCTTGCAGGGCCTTTGGTTGGGATTGTATTTTGCCAATAACTGTGCTTGAGGTGGTCCTAAGAGGATGGGACCACCACTGAATCGTTCAAAGATGTGCTTTTTGTTTTCAAGGCATCTGCTTGGTTCTCTCCTAGGTTAGGGAGGATACCAAAATCATCACCTCTCTCACTGCTTGTTAATTTATTGATTTCACTTTTGTGAAATGCTATATGCATTTAGCATATAAAGACAGAGAATACTTATTTTATCTTAACTTGCACTGTGCAAGATGTTTTTAGCAGTTATTGTACAGTGCAGTCAAGCACACAGCTACGCAATTTGTATAGCTACGTGTAGTTCAAAATGTACTTCACGTAGCTACGTGAAGTGCTACTACGCAAACTAAGCCCAGGGTTAGTCAAGACTGATTTGCATATGGCTGGGGCCAAACTGGGGTGGCGTAGTGGGCAAAAGAGCGATGGAATTAACCCAGATCTTTTGACTGGGGGAGAATGTTTGATTTGTCGGCATTCTGTCCATCATCTGTTTGCTGTAACACTTTTCGCCCTAAGTGGAATGGGTATGCCCAGACGTGGGTCCCTTGCTCACTGTGCCACTGGATTCAAGCTAGCCTGGCTGAAGAAGGGTAACATACCCTGAAACCGGTCCCAGGGTGCTTGTTTCCGGTCCAGGGAGGACCTGGCCTGGCAGTTCGGTCTGGACTGTTCCCATGGGGCACAGGGTCAAGACTGATTTGCATATGGCTGGGCCCAAACTGGAGTGGCGTAGTGGGCAAAAGAACGATGGATTTAACCCAGATCTTTTGACTGGGGGAGAATGTTTGATTTGTCGGCATTCCATCCATCATCTGTTTGCTGTAACACTTTTCGCCACTTCCTGCAGCACTCTGCGACGTTCCAAGCTGAGTTCCCTAGGAGAAGGAGCTCTGGATCTCGTTTTGCTGCTACCAGGGCTCTGTTGCGGGGAGTTCGAAGGGGAGTCGTGGCGCAATGGTGCCCTCCGCGTGTCCAGCCATTCCCAGGCCTCTTGTGGAGTGGAGAAGAATCGGGGGCCCTCAGCATCCGCCACTCGGAGCCTGGCAGGAAACAGCATGGCATACAGCAACTGCAGTTGGCGTAACTTCTTTTTGACAGCTAAAAAGGAAGCTCTGTTACGCTGAACCTCCCTTGTGAAGTCCGGAAAAATCATGATTGCGTTGTTGTCGATTTGCAGTTCCTGTTTTTGGCGAGCTTGCTGCAGTATATGGTTCCTGTCTCTGAAATGCAGCAGTCGTGCTACTATCGGCCGGGGAGGAGCACCAGGTTTAGGCGGCCTTGCAGGAACTCTATGGGCTCTTTCCAGTGCGTAGAAGGATGACAGTCCCTCTGGGGAAACTTCTGTTCTAAGCCACTCTTCCAAGAAGCGCACCATATTCGCGCCCTCCACTTTTTCCGGTTCTCCGATGACGCAGATATTATTCCTGCGGGACCGCCCTTCACTATCCTCAGCCCGCACTTCCAGCACTTTGACTTTAGTTTCCAGGTCCGTTAGTGTCTTCTGCATTGCTGTCATCTTCTCTGGGAGGCCTCCCAGTTCCTTCTCCGTTGTTAGCACACGATCCTTGAGCTTCCGGTGGTCATCTTTTAACAGGGTTAAGTCTGTGCCTATTGCCCCTATTTTCTCCTCCAGAGCCTCTCTGGAGGCTGTGATCGCCTGCATAATATCATTCAGCGTTGGTTTCCTGGGGGTTGCCCCGCTTCCCGTTTCCAGTACCTCTTCGTCCGTCTGGGCGCCAGGAGTTTCCACGTTGACGGCTGTGTATCCTTTTCTCTTTTGTGTTCTCCCCATCTCTTCTGGCAGGATCTGGCATCCCATCTTGAGTTTGGATCGTCTTTGACCAGTGGTGAATAGCCACGTGCTAATTCGGTGGGTGCCTGCCGTTGTCGCGCCCCCAACGGTCCCAAGTCGGCCCGTCTCTACATCCGCAGTTGCTTCGTCGGTAGGCTAGCCCCCTCTTTGTTCCTGATTGCGCTTGTCTCTAGGTTCGCTTAGGCCTCTCTCCTTTGTGTGCATGTCTAGCGGCCTCTGGAAAGGCGGGTTCGACTTCAGAGGGGTTTCGCGTAGTCCCAAGGCCCATGGCCGTGGATTGAGTGTCATTGAGGAGTGGATTGTCTGGCTAACCGTGGGGCATCCCTTGTAAGCCTCTTTGCTGTGTCTGTGCCCCTATTTCTAGTGTCTCCACAGCCCCCTAGGTGCGCACAGCCTCTTTCATGGTCCGGCCGAATCCTTGTAGGCAAGTGAGTTCGTTATGCGCCGCTCGCCAGGCCTTCGACCCACCACTTGGAGCAGGGAGCTCCTCTGAGACAACCCCGAGGGTCTAATTCAGCTGCTGCTAGTCCGCGCTCTGCTGGACCGATTGCGCTTGTCTCCGGATGCGCCTAAGGCAGTCTCTTTTGTGCGCACCGATGTTGGTCACTGGTTGGGCAGTTTCACCCCCGGCAGGGTCCAGCGTACTCCCACAGCCCGTGGTCCTGGCTCACTTGTCAATGATCAGTGGGTTGTCTGGCTGGACCGGTCCTCACAGCTCGTGTCTTGTGGGGTCGAGCGCTATGTCGGTGCGCCGTCTGGACTCTTATAGGGTGCTCTCCTGCAAAGGGGGAGTTACACTTCTCTCGCCCCTGTTGCTTATTTCATGGGCCAAACCCCCAGAAATCTCTTCCTTTTGGATGGTGCAACTTCACTTTGCTTTGGTCGAGCTGCTTTAGGCGTCCAACCCAAAGGTGCCACTTTCAGCTGCGGGCGCGCAGTGTTAGTGGGATAGTTCCGATGCCCTGCCCTCTGGTGCTAGGGCCCGTGTACCTCGCACAGGTGTTGCTGCTTTTGTTAGAGGCCGACAGCCCCACACGACCATCCAGAATGGAGCCGCCACATCACGCACCCCTTTGTGTTGCAGGGGGCATCGTAAAGCCTGTCTTCTGTGCTCCCCCAGGCAGATCTGCTAGGTTGTTTCCCTGTTGGCCATGGGCATCCGCTACCCAAAAAGCTCCCTTGCGCCTTTGTGAGAAGGCGTTCCCCTTCTGGTTGTGGCAATGATTGTCAGTGAAGGAGGCCCTCCTCCCCGCCGTCGGTCCGGGCCCCCCGACTCTTCTAGCGGTGTGTTTCTGCTGGGGTCGGCCTGTAGCGGTTGGCTGGATTTCACAAGGGTGCGAGCGCCATCCTGCCGCTTGTTTTGCCGCGCTGCTGGCCCTCAGGGATACAATATGGGGAGCACTTTACTGAGGAAACAGAGCGTCCAACCTAGCTCCTCATGCTCCCAGGGCTCCTCCGTTCTCTCGTGGCATGCAGAGCTCCGTGACGGAGTGGGGTGCTCTCATTTGCCGGACCTCACCTTCCTAGTAGCAGACCGCCCCAGGTACGTCGCGACAGCTATGCCGCAGGCGCCATCTTGTGTCGTCTCCCTCGATGTTGTCTGACCCCTGTACAGGACCGATATGATACTGCCTGGGGAATGAGGTCTCCACAAGTAGTCCCTTTTCCTCCTGGGTCCCCTCCTCTTACAAGTGGTGCTCAGGGCTGCGTCGGAGGGTGCTGTGCTACTCCAGCCGGGATCCGATTCTCTCCCGGCTTCAGGGCGCGGGCGCCATCTTTCCGCCTTCAGATCTGCAGTCCCCCGTCTCCATCTCCCGTGATTTAGCAAACCAGGGGAGCCCAGATCTCACTGCTTCGCGCCCTCAGCTTTCGGGGGGCCCCCGGTCTGCAGATGGATGCCCGTACCGGCGGCCGGGGCTCAGGATAAGCTTTAATATGGGACAGCGGCGGACGGAGCTCCACAGACCACGTCCGATCACATCGGCCTCCAAGCCACACCCCCCTGCCTTTTAGTAAGGATGACAGAATATAAGGTTGTCAGGGATGATACGTGATGCAGTGTGACGCCTGTTAGAGATGGTGACAGGTGATACAGTGCATTGCCTGTTAGTAATGCTGACTCAATGTGATGCCTGTTCGGGATGGTGAAGGGTGGCTCAACAGGAATGCTAAAAGTTTGAAATGACACTGTGTGACGTCATTCATTGGTGATAGTGAGAGACGACACACTGGTAGTTAGAGCTGACAGAAGTCACACTTGACTTTTTGTGGAGGGCTGCGGATGTAATTATCCGCTTCCGCCTCCTCTCTGAATACGTGTTCTTCAGTGGCGTTAAATCCCCTACCTCGATGAGTTGGTTGACCTGTGACTTCCAGTTATCATTTCCCTGCGCCATCCTTTCATTTCCGTCATCCCACGCCATTCATCGCTTCCTTTGCCGCATGCCTAAATCCTTCTCCGGCGTTCAGAGGTATTAGTGAGATTTTCAATTTCCAATTTAAATATGTTTTGTAACTTCCTGTGCGTTGGGAAGGAGATTGCTTAAAACTGCATGAAATTGGTGGCAAACATGCAGGAGGAAGAGAGAGGCACGTCAGGAAGAGTGAAGAGGGGCGTAATGCCTCGGCTGCCGACGTACACGGCGCCCGTGAGATTACGTGCTGCCGCCTAGAAAGGTTGGCAGCCGCCGCCAGCAGAATTTACCTCTATCTCCTGTGTGAGATAAAGAAACGAGATGCCTTTACCTTGGAGACTAAAGATGAGGAAAGGTGTATGAATCACACTCGCAGTAGGCTCGACTAAAGGGATTAACGGTCCCTTCGGTGATCTATGCCAAGGGGGATAAGCCTCCGATGGGGCTAAGTGTTATAATGAGGTTGACTGGTTGGCGCCGGGAGGACATCCCGAGGATCATTAGCTTCAGATACTTTCATAGAAGGTTACTGGCAAGTTCGTTGACTTCACACTTTGCGAATGTGGGCTAAGTTTGACTACTTCGCTTCCGTTAAGTTGAAGTTTCAGCTTCCTGTCTTTCCTGTGGCTACTACCCCAGGACACCCTGTGGCAGGAGGTCATGTTTTTGAACTTACAAAGTTTAAAAAAATATGCGGACTCCAGTCACTGCTCCTTTTCCAATCACCTCTGTAAATTGTGTAACTGCGCAACTGGGCACATCCCCATTCACCAGTTACCTGTAATGGCTTTCCTGGAACCCCACCCCGTTTTCCACTGACACCCAGTCTGAGTAGTGCAATGAACACTGGTGGAAATTCCTCACTACAATATCTCGCATTATGTACATCAACTCACATACAAAAGAAGTAAGGAGACACAGGATGCACATCCTACCTTTTTAGGGCTTTCCTGCAACAGTGCATGCACTGCAAGAGATAGAGTATACAACAAGGGGATTTGCAGCCCACCAATTGCTTAACATTTGTTGGCTTCATTGTCACTCTTATTTGCTGCTTTCTAATTAGCCACAGCGTGCTGACTTCACTTCCTCTTCTTTCGGCTGGAGTATAGACCAAGTGCTGATTGCTTCAGCTGGATTGCTGTCCTTCCATTGAACATACTGTGATTGAGAACTGCTTTTATTTTTTCTTCTTCCCTGTCGACCTTGTTGAACCTCTTACCATTTCTTCTTTGAAATGGATGTTTATTGTGCAACAGGTGCTATCTGCTTCCAAATGTATTTTCACTAAGAAAAGGACATTGGCAGAATTGCATTCTTTATGTGATAGGGTGTTTCGGCACATGCCTATTTTTTTCTTTTTTTATGTTTGGGGAGATTAATTGATTTGCTGCTCGGAACCACAGGGGTGTTATGCTAAGACCTAACAAGTATTGGCAAATCAAGTAGGTCTTGCCTTTGAGACTATTGGCTCTACCATTGCCTTTTGTTCATGCTCTACAGAATGTAAATTGAAGGCTTTGGCGATGATTTGTAGCCATGCTCTATAGCAGTGTGGCTGCACTGCAGCATGGCTAAATATAGTAAAAAAAAGGAGTAGAGTGCATCCAGCACTAATGCGCTTTTAAAAAAAACACATTAGCCCTGGCTGCACCACAGCGCTTTTTAAAAGTAGTTTAGCCACACCCCAAAACATCCATTCTGCTGTCTAGCTTGGCTACAAAACATTGACAATGCCAATAGCTCTAATAGGCGAGACGTATTGGCTTTGCCAATGCTTGTTATAACATATACCAGACCTAACCATAGACTTCCAGACACACAAACCCAGACAAATAGGAAAGGGGTCTTATAGGATACTACCCATCACTGTATTTTAGAAATGCACACCAGATAAACCACCAACCCAACACTTCTATCACAGGTCGCTATTTACAGAAAACTTGTTCCTAAGAAACACAAAATACACGCTCCGTGAACATAAACCGTGATGGTCTGTAGTACCCCTTGAATCACTGGTTGGAAGTGGTGGGAATTGACACCCCTTTTTTGAACACTAGGACTTATTTTTATCATGAGATTTTGGACCAGATCTAAATATGTGCTGAACACTAAGGCTGCCTGTTTTTGATTCCACCTCATGCTTCATTCTTCCAACACACTGCTGTCTCTTTAGCTCAATCTTGAACGTTCTTTTATATCTTTGCGTTCTCCCTTTTTACTGTTTCACTATGTACCTCCTCCTACTTCCTCCTCCCTTGTCTGCCGTTCTCTTACTTGCTCTGGGTCGAAGTCTGATGTTGGTAAATTATTCCAGATCCTCAGAAGTGAGTGCTGGTACCCACTACCTACAACCACCTACACAAATTAAGCACTGGCTAGATGGAGTTTGTAAAGTATTATTTGCTTTACCAGCCATGGTTGTAGTAGACAATTGTTGCACTCAATCATTACAGGGTCATACTGTAAGGACACCAGTTTAGTGTACCTAGCATCCTCAGGAAGAGGAAGCTGTCTGATATCTCCAGCTCTTCCATGGATTCGCCTGCATCTTGTGTGGAAGTGATTAACAGGTTCAGAATTACTGAAATGTTTATTAATATACAGAGATCTGAAATACCGACATAGAGAAAGGCCTAATGGTTAAGTACTTGATGTTTTTAGTAGGCCTGGGCGGTAAATTCCGTTCCGCTTGCGGAATTTGGGTATTTTCGCGTTCCGCGGAGAACGCGAAATTGCCAAAAATTCCACGATCCGCGATTTCGCGGAATTGTTTGCTTGTTCGCGCTTTCAAAATGCATGTTCACGAGATATTTCTCCCCGAGCACGCAAACAGCGTTCGCGAACAGGAAAAAAGCATCGCGAACGGGCGGAACAAGCAATTCCGCGTGTTTGCGGAACTTTTGCGTGCTCGCAGAGATTTTTTACCGTTTCGCGGAGCTTTGCGTAGCGCGACTACGCAAATTCCGCCCACCCCTAGTTTTTAGAGCTCTTTTGTGTTCCCACTGTTTGGCCACCATTGTACTGAAAGCAGCATATTGAATGCAACACCTGTTAGGATGTGCTTGATGCTGAATGGTGAGTCTACAGCTTGCAATGTGAATCAAGAGTATGAAAGGACTGCTTTGTAATGTATATGAAGCAAGGTTTCCATCAACAAAGGAACAAAATGAGCACCAATATTTTGTGTCATAATATCCAATGTCAATAGATCTGTGTTCAAAATGCAACCAACCTCATGTGTGGTATTCTGCCAATTCCGCTTAGGATGGAACTTTACCGGCAGCATGAGCACCCGAATCCTTGCCAAGCAATGTCCAGAAAGCAGGCATACCAGGGCTTATTTGCATACCCATGATGCTCTGGGGTTGGATTATACATTGGTGCTATTTCTTTCCTTTTAACTGTCATTTATCTTCAGGGATGAAGTATTTCAAAGATGTGAGTGGACAAGGCAGAAGTATTGTAAAATGTGGCTTCTATTCTCCAGACAATCATTTGTTTCAAATAATCTGAGGACAGACCTTCAAATAATGCATTTTATTCAGTTGCGATTTAGTTTCAATTTGCATATATACACAGAGCTTTTCTACCAGTTCCCACTCTTTTTCCAGTCACCTCTGTAAATCGCATACATTAACAATACTCCTGGGAGCTGATAAAAACGTGAAAGACATTCCAATCAGCAATGGCCGAAGGGACCTGGCCCAAAGAACACTCTTTCTATAGTTGCGTGCGTCAGTGACATGAGCAGTGCTCTTAACTGCTGCTTAATAGTCCTGAAAGCATTGACTTTATCTTCAAAAAGTCTCATGATGGGGCTCAGTTAGAGATCTAAAATGTCTAAAGAAGGAACTGCCCAACATTTACTCTTTGATCATTTCATTCAACTCTCAGAGTGGTATAAATATCTGTTTAAAGGATCGCGAGCTCCTTTTTTGTGCTTTGAGTTAAAGATCTGAAGAAACCAAATTATGATGCTTGTACTGGAATGATAAAATCTGAATTTTTAGAAGATTAGTAACAATAACACGTGGTTCTTACGTTAATGCTTGTATCCATTGGGCTTCAAATAGAACGTTCTGGTGTGCACCTAATATTACTGCTCATTTTCACCGAGTACTCCTTTCAGCGACTTTGGTACAATGAAAGGCTGAACTTGCCATGTGATATGTATAGATATCACTAGTAGATACCTTAACCACTGGGCTTCATTAAAAGGTATATATATGCAAGTCTTCACTCAAAGCAATGACAGGCATCTCTGTGTCCTGGGGATTGGGTAGAGTTTAGGGGAGAGGCTCCCACGAACTGAAACGATTGCAGTGCACCACGTCCATGCCACCTGCGACCCACACGAGTGGCAGAGAGGTCCTCGAGGCACTGGGAAGCGTGGTCGTATGCTTATCACAAGTACACTGCAAAAGGGGAGCAGTGGCAGCCATGGCTGTATCCTGCGGGCGGTGCCGAGACTTACACATGGAAACTGGAGATTCTCCTGTCTACCTGAGTGTGTAGGCATGCCATAGCTCATGAGAGGAGATGTGAACATTGCATCAGATAAAATGTAACACAACGGCTATGCTGTGCGTAAATATGAATGTACTTATCTGCAGTTAGGTGGAACCCCTCTCTAAGGTAAAACGAGCTTGTCTAGTCCTATGAGAGTTCAGCACATGGTTTTAGCTCTGGAGCTGGGCAGAATGCTGAAAATCTTTAACATTAAAGTCAACTGAAGCGCACATCACATCCACATGTAGTATTGTTGAGAGACGTCACTGGTTCCAAAGTCAAAATCTACCCCTGTAGGATTCGTTCTTGAACCTCTCTGCATGGTCTTAACTCCTGATCTATGCAGTGAGGCGACGGTGCTAGGAAGATGTATTTTTTCTGAGCACAGCTCCGATGCACTTTGTTGTGGTTGTAGTGAGGGGTCTGGGAGGAGCTGAAGATGTCCTGTCCAGTTCCTCTGGTCTTGTTAGGCTGGCTGGGAGCGTCCTCTTGGACAGTGCTTCCTTCTTATAAGGTTTCCTGATAGATGCAAGCAGCAAAATATCTTCCAGTTTTTAAAGACAGAGGTTTAGATATTTCAAACGCTATTAAAATTATTACCCAGACATATTATAATAAACAATTAATCGAGTTTAAATTCATAAGATACGTGGAATACATCCTAGTCATAAGAAATGCGCAAAAGCGACTTAAGGTATTACATAGAACATATTATGCTGATCACATTGTTAGTTTATAGTGTGTGGCATGTTTCCAGATCTGAAGTAACTTTTTCTCCCCCCTCCCACCCATTTGACATAGAGACAGTCTTCACTGTATACCTATCTCAACCTAGTATGCCACATTTGAAATTCTGCTGGCTCACTTGATCTCCAACTAGTACTAATCACAGAGCGTCTATAAAAGTTGAAAGAAATCATCAGGCACGGGTGCATCTTGGTTTTAGCCCCCAAATCCTTTGACCTGCCCAAAAGAATGGAGCTTACATCCGAGATACCACAACGCATGCTTTATAAAACCTTTCCAACAAATTATTTTAACCTGTGGCATCCTCAAATTGTACGGATCCATCTTTCGGGTTCAGGACACCTAGAGCAGTGGTTGGGAACAATAGGATCAGTTTGCACAAAGGGTACCCCTAAAGACGTTTCCTAATTTAGGGTCTACATAACATATGTGAAAAAACAATTAGGAAACATAATAATTGGAGGACTAACAATTATGCAATGAACCATATGTAAGACCCAACAAGTAGTTCTTATCAAAAAATTCACTTTTTATTCTTTTTTTCCCATGTATAGATGTTAATTCATTCTTTTTTTTCCAATTTTTAGTTTATTTTAGAGTATCATATATTAAAAAGAAGAAAACATGAAATTGTTATCTAAAAAATCAAATTTGTACTTTCATTATTATATCCTTCACAAGATTTTTATATAGAAAAATGCTAATCTATGTACTTCAGACACACATATGCACTCATACTTGTCTATCTAGTATCACCACGTTTGTCAAATAGCTGTAATTCTTCAATGTATACATTGTTAGCGATAAAACATAGTAAATTGAACTGGTCAAACCAATTAAACTGTATGTGGATTGTATTTTTTATCAGTTCTTTTCTCTATATTGACAGTACAATTTATTCAAAGCATTATAATCTTTTATATATCTGAAAATACATAGGATAAACAAAGGCATTCCTATGTGCCATGGCTAAGAAGATAGAGATCCTACACGCGTTTCGGCATGACGCCTTCATCAGGTAGCCATGTATGATATAGAGTCTGAAAGAAAGGATTTAAAATTGTCGGGGTTACATAATGTAAGTCCTACTTAAATTCATACTTTATACACATTAGTGTTCATTCTTAGTGATTACATTGTCACAGGGAGAGTTAGCACTAGATTTAAAAAGTAAAATGTGAAATTAAAGGAAGAGAATGCGTGATCTAAAAAAGAAAAGTTGAAAAATAGAATGTGATAATATTCACCCATACGTGTGACCTCCATATCGCACAGATATAGAATATCTATACAGAAGTGCCTACCCAAATAGTGTCAGAAAACAGACATATTCTATGGGTACAGATCTAACTATTACCTTTTTATGGTCAGTACAGTTAATAAATAAAGCTGTTTTTTTCCTTCTAAAAAAGCTTGATATGGAAATCAGGACTCCAAAACTGATTCTTCTTAATTAACTTCTCTAGGGCGAAGATAGAACGGCGGAATGGGGGGAAAACATAAAATGATTTTAATAACTCGTCGTATATATGGCATTGAGACCAATATTTAAAACGTGTAGGGGTTAATCAATCTTACCCGTAAAAAGGGTCATATGGATATCTCTCATTTGATTGTAGAATGATGGTGATTCCCTGCAAAAGTTATATATGTTGTTACCGTATGCTTATGACATCTCTAGAATTAGCCATTTGGAACAATATGTCAAAGCGCTAGAGAACCGACATTAGTAGGTTATAATTACTTTAATACTTCAAAATGAGTGATGTACGTCCCTGTGTATTTTATAAAAGTTGCTGGTCTCAAGTTTTTACATAGTATCCCTGTTCTTGTATTAGGACAAATATACAACGGCTGTTTGTTAAGGTGGATGTCTCTTACCCGTAGTTTAAAAATTACATGGCGTGCACTAAAACCGCGAGCCTTCTCCAGAACTGAGGGTCACTTGGTTGGAAAGTCTGTATGAGTACGCGCTGCTTTCATGCATCCGTCGCCGTCTATCTGGAGGCTCGTCCGAGCTGCTCTCAGTGTGCGCGTTGGTACATTGCAAATACGGGGAACCCGGAAGTTACTGTTGCATCTTATACCTGATATTTATATATTACCGCTTTCCCGCGCTCATCGGGCAACTAGCTCCTGATTGGATTACTTCAGGAGGTACATAGTGACGCCATCAGTTAGTCTACTTGTGGCGGCCATGTTGGTAGTATGTAAACAGTGAATAAAGTAACCGGAAAAAATGATACGACTCATAGTTTAGGTAACTGTGACGTTCATATTGACGCTATGTTGATGTCGAATAGGGATATGAAGTCTTATTTGGGTTCCTAAGAGGGCCCTGATAAACCACGAGAGGGGACGATGACGGAGGGGGGGGGGGAGCGAAAAAATATGTATATGAGAAAACGGACTATCCTAATCCACAGATTATATGGGTAAATACGGCAGCCATGTTGGTAGTATTTGGATGCTCGTTCTAATTAGCAATATGAGACCTCAAGGGGGATCTGGGGCCCGAAGTAATCAATTTATAATACTGAAATTCAGTATTCATTATGTGTGTGAAAATAGATATTATATGTCAGACGGATCACACAATCTCAGGCTGTACAGTCCGTGCAGTAACAAGTTCTGCCAGAATGTGTAGTCAGGCATTATTGAATCTAATTGCTTGGTCCCAAGGAATTTCACTATTCATGCCTTTCAAGTATGTATCTAAGGTAAAAATCCAAAAGACTTCCCTGCGCTTTCGTATTTCAGTACTTATGGGGCCTTTTGTATGGATTTTCTCAAGGATAAGCCATTTAATCTCCCCGGTAGAGTGGTTTGCATCTATATAATGTATTACCAATGGAGCATTAGTTTTCTGGTTCTGATGGCAGACCTATGTTCAGTAAGCCGTGTTGTCATAGTTCTTGAGGTCTCTCCCACATATCCCTGGTTACAGGGACATAAAATTAAGTAAACAATGTTTGTGGTCTTGCAGTTTGTTAGGGACTGAAGTGAAAAACTGGTTCCATTTATCGTGTATGTTTTTGTTTCTATTGCAAATTGACATGCCACACACAACATGCATTTATAGTTCCCTACCAGAGGTACAGTGCCACAAAGAGTGGTTTGTATGGGTTCCTTCAAGATATTGGTCATGCGAGACCGTACTATCAAGTCCTTGAGATTTTTATTCTTGCGGTGGGCAAAGAGGGGTTTGGGTATAGATCTGGTTCTGTCTCTTGTGGCATTTAAAATATGCCAATTCGAATTCACAATATGACGGATTTTATCATTTATTGTAGAATGACGTGTGACAAATACTAATCTATTATTTTCCTTAGGTGTTTTTGGAGTTAGCAAGTGCTGTCTATCGTAGTATCGCGCTCTCTTATATGAGTCACGCACTAAACGATTGGGATAGCCTCTGGCTATGAACTTTGCTTTCATCTCAACTGCTCTAGTGTCGAAGTCTATTAAATTGGTGCAATTCCTGCGCAACCGCAGAACTGTCCAAAAGGTATACTGGTTTTTGTGTCTTCGGGTGATAACTATTAAAATGCAGCCACGTGTTGCGGGCTGTTGGTTTAAGTAAAAGATCAACTTCCAATTTTTGCCCATTTACCTTGATCACAATATCTAAAAACTCTACGTAGCTGTTGCTGTAATTCGCTGTAAAGAAAATATTGTCATCACAAAGATTTAACCAAGTGATGAACTCAGTAAGCTCATCTAAGTCAGCTGTCCAGATGAAAAAGACGTTGTCTATGTATCTGGACCAGTTTTTTATAGATTCACTGAATGGAGCAATCTCATTATAGACAAATTTGAGTTCAAAATAGGCCATATATATATTGGCCACTGTCGGGGCACAAGAAGCCCCCATACTGACTCCCTTGGTTTGTTTAAATAGGGATCCATTGAACTCAAAAGCATTCTCTTGTAGGACAATAGTGAGACATTCAATGACAAAAGTCTTGGGGCAATCGATTATAAAGGTTTCAATAAACCATGTGACCGCCTCTATTGCCCCAAGCTGGGGGATATTACTATAGAGGGCTTCTATGTCCATGGTTACCATAACTTGTCACATGTCATTGAATGTGAGATGTTCCACTTTGTTAATAATATCTCTGGTGTCCCGTATGTAAGATTTAATTTTAGGGACATGAGATCTCAATATTGCATCCACATATTTGGAAAGAGGTTCAGTCGCGGACCCAATGGTGGTCACTATGGGTCGGTAAGGAGGATTTGTGCAGTTCTTATGAATCTTGGGAACCCCATAAATCGCTGCCATTTTGGGTTTGTCTACATTAAGATATTGCCATTCTTTCTCACAGATGGAATTGTTGTTAAAGGCTTGTGTGGTGGTCTCCCGGATTAGTTTGGAAATTCTCTTGGTAGGGTCCACTTTAACTGGTATGTAGTGTTCTGTTTTGGAAAGCATAAGTTGCATGTTAGTGACATATTGATTAGTGTCCAAAGGACAATGCCACCACCTTTATCGCAACATTTGATTGTAATGTCTTTATTTTGAATTAAGTTATACAAGGCTATATGTTCCTCTTTGGTTATATTGTATGATGGTGTAGGGATGTATTTCATAACGGCTTTCATTTTATTGAACACCACATGTTCAAAAATTGCTATTTCTGGTCCCACTTGTTCTAATGTGGGAAGAAATGTGGACGTTGGTGAAAGACCTGACCTATTGTTCGTATGTTCTGTGTAGTCAGTTTGTCCCTCAAAATACACATGGAGTCTTATTTTGCGAAAAAATACAAGAAGGTCTTGAAAGATTTCAAATCTATTGGCTCCAGTGTGTGGAACAAAAGATAGACCTTTTGTAAGGAGCGATTCAGTGAAGGGGTCCGTGGTCTGATCACTAAGATTTTTTTATATATTTTTTTTTTTTTTTTTTATAAAGGTTTTATTAAATTTCGCACATTCTCACACGGCCACTCGCCTACAACCCTGGGGCCGGCAGCGTATCAGCAATTAGAATTGTACACAGCTATCAGGCCAACAACCCAGTGGGCAGGCAGCGTTCAGAAGGCCATGTGCGATCGGAGCACTATGCGCAGATTGTGTGACCAACAACATCAAACTTTATAAACACAACATACACATCTCACGTCTATACTACGGTGACAAATTATATGAGTCAAGCACAGGTCAACTGTATTGCTGCACACGGTTAAATGCACTTTCCAGCAGGCTTAAAGTATCCCCTACCCATGTACCCTCCCAGTTAGTGTTCCTCCTTCTCCTGAGGGGGAGGGGAGGGAAAGTGCTGGGGAGAAGCATCCAAATAACCACTTCTACTCTCCACCCTGTTCCTATGTTACCCCGGTCGTACGACCCGGACTTAATTATGTGGTGTTGTCTTGTACATTATCGGGTGAGTCTGTGTGGGCCTCAGTCACAGCTTCTGGTACCCTGGTAGTCATATATGTCGTGTAGAGCCCCCAAAAATTCTTGGGTCTACTCCTGGGTGGAAGGAGTTCACTAAAAACCTCTGTTTGCGTGCTACAATAAAGCATGTCATGCGACCATTGTGCCATCATGGGCAGGGGGCCCCGCGACCAGCACATAGCAACCCTCCTTTTAGCTATTAGAAGACCCATATCAACTAGCCTACGTGTCGCCTTAGGCAGCTGTTCAGAGTACCCTAAAAGGGCCATCGCCGGATCTGTAGCAAGCTCTATGTCCACAATTTTCCCCAATTCCTGAAAGATTAATTCCCAAAATGCGTGCACTCCCGGGCATTGCCACGCCAAATGGAAGAAGTCTGCGAGTTGTGACCCACACCTTTCGCATGCCGGGGACTCCCTCAGCCCATATCTGTATAGTCTCTCTGGTGTATAGTACACTCGGTTCACATATTTAAAATGAATCAGTCTGTGTCTTCCGTTTAGGGAGACACGTCGGGTGCTTGTGCAACAGTAGGCCCACATGTCGTCATCAATTGTCCGCTGTAAATCTCCCTGCCAGGCCAATCTTGCTTTGGTATAAGAATTTGCTCTATGGGACATAGCCAGTTTGTAAATGTTGGTTACCATCTTGCGGGGCGACTTCGCCTTGATTATGTAAGACAGTTCTGGCACGTCTGGGGGCTCCTGCATATCCTCTCCTAGAATTTCAAACAGTGCACTCCTAACTCTATGATACTGAAATCTATGCAGCATATTGCGAGTCATCACCGGGTCCTCTATATCCTCCCAGGTTTTAACTGTGCCATCTTGGAAGAGATCTCCCATTGTGAATATATTCAACGATTTTAAGGCCCGCAGAACCCCATTATCCCTGCACGGGGTCAGCCATAGAGCCCATTCGATGGGCATACCTGGGGAGTACAATAGTGCCCCCGCCTGCAGCTGCAATAAGCTATGCCATGCGTGCCGGGTCGCGTTAATAGAGTCCAGTATCCCCGTCCTACGATCCGGAGACTCAAAAATCTTGGCGGGAAGGGAAGGGGATCTGCGTGAAGTTTTTCTATGCGAAGAAACGGTATATCCGGCGCGCCATGTATCCAGTAATAAGCTTGGGCTGCCTGCGCCGCTCTATAATACAGATTTAAGTCTGGTGCACCCAGCCCTCCCAGATGATATGGTAACATAAGGACCCGCCACTGCACCCTCGCTTGTTTGCCCGCCCAGGCCAATTTTATCAATAACGTATTAACTCTCTGAAAAAAGGAGCGAGGCAACACTATGGGTATGTTTGTAAAGAGAAACAGAAAACGAGGCAGCACCACCATCTTCATGATGGAGATCCTGCCAAGCAGGGATAACGACAGCCGAATCCAAGTTTCTATCTCGTCCTCCAGCCTTTGGACCGCAGCGCCGTAGTTTTCCCGGAACACAATCTCCGAGTCAGTGTGGAGACGGATGCCAAGGTATCGAATCGAGTCTGTGGACCATAGTAGAGGGTAGTCCGTTTCGAAAGGAGTCGTGGCCGAGGTGAGTGGGAGAATGTTTGATTTAGCCCAGTTGACACGCAGACCTGACAGCGCCCCGAAGCGCACCACCTCCCTCAGTACAGATGAGAGATTGCTCTCCGGGTCCCTGACGTATATAAGCGTGTCATCAGCGTAAGCAGACACTATGATCCTATAACTTGGAAAACAGACACCCTTATGACTATGGTACTCCCGGAGCGCACACGCCAATGGCTCTGCAACCAGGGCGTATAGGATAGGAGACAACGGGCACCCCTGCCTCGTACCTCTGGTGACTGTAATCGGGTCCGTAACCAAATTACCTATTTTGACGCGAGCTGTGGGGGCATCGTACAGCACCCCGATCAGTTGGAGAAAGACTGGGCCCAGTCCCATCCTAGACAACACCTGTCTCATGAAAGGCCATTCGACGGAGTCGAAGGCCTTCTCCATGTCGAGGAAGACCGCGACCGCTTTAGTATCTGGTCTCGTATGTTGTATGATGTCGAACACCGTGCGGAGATTGTAGGTGAGGTTCCTGTCCGGAATAAATCCCGCCTGCTCCGGGCGACCATTATTGGCGCCAGGGGCACAATTCGGTTAGCGAGTATCTTAGCGAAAATTTTGGCATCTACATTGAGCAGAGAGAGTGGACGGTAGGACCCGCACTCATCCAGGGGTTTGTCTGGTTTAGGGATGGCAACAATTATCGCCTCCCTCATCGATGGTGGCATAGTGCCGGACACGCACATGTCTTCAAATAACATTGCAAGATAGGGGAGCAGCAGATCCAGAAAGGTTTTGTAAAAGCCAACGGTAAGGCCATCTGCCCCTGGGGCGCTAGTGGCCTTCATACCGGTCAGGGCTAATACAATTTCGTCTCGGGCAATAGGTCGCATAAGGAGCTCCCGGTGCGCATCACTGAGAAATGGCAATTTGAGGTGTTCAAGATATTCAAGTATTTCATCTTCCGTACCGGATGATCTGGTAGTATATAATCCCGCGTAAAATTGTCTGAACCGATCAGCTATGTCCGCCTCATCAGTCAGCGTCCCCCGTCGGCCGACCGGAGTTCCGTGACCAATGTCTTACCACGCTTATTCTTCAGTAGTTGCGCTAATACGGAGCCCGGCCTGTCACCTTCCCCGTACGTACGTGCCGTGGCGTATTTGCCTAGATGTTTAAGTTCACTATCGGCAACGTCATGATATTCTACCAGCAGTTCCTTCATATCTCGCGTGATTGCCTCATCAGCACCCGACAATTGTCTTTTTCCAAGGCCCCCAGCTTCCTTTCCAAGTCTGCCAGTCTCTGTCGGATGGAGCGGAGGACCCCCGAATGTTTGGCCATCGCTACACCGCGAATGTAAACCTTAAAGGTCTCCCAGACAACTTGGAAACTCTCTACCGATCCCACATTAATTGTGAAAAAGGTTTCTATAGCGTCCGCTAAGTCTGCTTTGAAGACTGGGTCCAGCAATGAGTAGGGGGGAATCGCCACGTAAATGGGGGATAGACTTTTTTGGCATGGTGAGCACCAGTAAAGAGGCGAATGGTCCGACAGAGTACGAGGGAGCACAGAGCATTCTCGCACTTGTTCTAAGAGAGACGTAGAGATCAGCCAGTAGTCTATACGAGTGTGGAGGTTATGATAAAGCGGAATAATGTGTGTATCCTCCTCCAGCCGGGCTTCTCATTCTCCACACATCTCCCAAATCCATAACCATCATAGCACTCTCTAATGCTCTGGCCGCTGCAGTGAGCCGCCTCACCGGTCCCCTGACCTATCCAAATTAGGGTTCCTGACTAGATTGAAATCCCCACCCCACAGGTACAATGCCTCCGGGTGCTTCTGAACTGTGTGTGCAAGTGTCGTGTAGAACTCCGGGGAGTCGTAATTGGGACCGTAGACATTGACTATAATTAACTCGGCGCCCTTCCCCTGACACTTGGATATCACAAACCGACCATCCCTGTCTGAGTCCAATAGGGCCATCTTGAAAGCTGACCTAGGGTTAACCCATGTCATCACCCCTCTGGCGTGCGTGGTGAAGCCCGAGACATTGATATTGTCCACTAGTCCTCTGCTGTGTAACAGCGCGCTATTTAATGGCAGGTGGGTCTCCTGTATCAAGGCTATGTCGATCTTCTGTCTATGTAAGTAGTGTAGCACCTTGCGTAACTTACGATGGTCGTTAAGCCCCTAACGTTCCACGTGAGCGCTCTGAGGATTCTGGGGTCGCTAACGTGTTAACAGCGCCGTATCCTGCCATCCCATTTAGTGCAATTCAATATGTGCTTCAACCTATGTGACCACTTCCAGTTACTCGCACCGTGAGACCAAAGACGTGTGACTTTAAACATTTGCAAAAACCAACTTTTCCCTACCCCCCTCTACCCCCCACCCACAACAGACCTCCCCAACTTGGTCGTGATGCATTACCTAGATCCCCCAATTACCCTCCCGCCGCCCCCGAAATCCAAATATTCTCCCCTTGTGTGTTGCACTCGTGGGCGGATGTTGCTCGTCCAAGTAGAGAGAACAGAGTGTGTAGCAATTCGCCCCCCGTGCACCGTCCGTGCATATTAATACCACCTCACAGCCCGAGAGTGTATATGCCTTAGCACCGTCAAGGAGCCCGTGTAGCGGCCCAACCCCCCAGGCCCCCGCAATCCACGGGGCCCCCAACTGTTCACAGCCACTTTGTCAGTATTGCCGCATGACCCAGAGGCACCCCCTACATCGGCAGCAAGTCACGCTCTCTCCCAACTACATTGCCAGGGACTGCAACGGCGACGCTACTGGGGGTCTCGACCATACCAACAGACACTTCTCACACATCAACTGGGGTGGGCCACCGCATGCTACCCCGACATCTTGCTTTACGTGCCTAGAGCCGCCCCCAGTCGCCCCGTCCCACAACCATACTTATCATTTTAGCTGCAAAAAGTCGTATTTAGTCTTGGTCCTCCAGGGACCCCCTGCCGCCTCATCGCTCAGATGCCGCTCTGGACTGCGACGACTTTCCTTGGACCAGTCTTTTAGGGCCTTCTGCAAGGTCTTTGGGTCAATAAAAATATGGGAGCGGCCTTGTCTGTTGACTCGCAGCTTCGCCGGGTACAGCATGGCGTAGTCCACACCCATGTCTCGTAGTTGTTTTTCATGGGAGCAAACTGGCGGCGTGCCTCCTGCACCCGTATAGTGAAGTCTGGAAACAATGAGATCGCCGAACCTTCATAGGACAATGGCTGTTTTTCCCGTGCGAGTCTCAAAGCTGCGTCCCTGTCTCGATAGTTGAGCAGTTTTGCGATGATTGGCCGTGGTGGTGCCCCGGTTGTGGGCGGGGTCCCAAGGAACGATGCGCTCTTTCCACCACGAACATGGCGGAGAATGCCCCCTCTCCCAGGAGCGTGACCAACAGTTTCTCCATAAAGTGTTCCATGTTACCCGTCTGGGTAGTTTCCGGAAGGCCTGTGATTCTGAGGTTGCAGCGACGGGAACGTGCTTCCAGGTCTTCTGTTTTATCTTGGAGCACGCGTAGGACCCTCCCAAGCTGCTTATGGTCAGTATCCAGCGTAGTTTGCGCTTCCTCCACCTCCGTGAGCCTCCGCTCCGACATGTCGAGCGCTCAGTCTGCTTGTCTAAGCGCTCCCCCATTCTGTCCATCCGATAGGAGAGGGCATCCATCTTTGAGCCCAGGGAGGTAATTCCACTTTGTAGGCTTTTTTCCATGGCTACCAACATCTCCCGGATATCTGAGCCAGTTTCCACAGCCGTGGGGGCCTGCATCCTGTCTGCATCTGCTGTGGTCGCGTCGTGCGATTTCGACCGCTTCTGGTCAAGCGATAGCTTGGGCTGCGCCCTGTCCACTCTGCCCATGCTGACTCTCTACAGTGCCTCCCAGGTAGGGCCCCCTATGCTCCCAACCGGCCACACCGCACTTCCGATGACTGTTGTGATTGTCGGGGGTTTCAGGTCAAATCAGTCCATACCGCGTTCTGGTCTGCAGTTGGGGTCCCCACCGCTCTCCTCCACCAGCACACTCCTCCACACCGGTGTCTCCCCAACAGGCTTTCACGTTTGCGCCAAGGTTAGACCCACCGATACGCCATGACCTGGGATGCGAATCCAGGCTGCAATTCTCAGATGCCTCCTCCTCCTCACCTCTATTCAGCACGATGCAGCAGCCGTCAACCTCGTCCCTCTTTGCAAGTGCTGAGGTGGTCTCCCCTTGTAGGTCCCAAATCTTAGGCACCACTCCCTGGGTCCCGTCAGGGACTAATCAGGATACAACCAGGAATGCCTTCTTGCCCATGGAGTGGATCTCTGTACCACCCACACCACTCCAGAGCGGTAGAGCCAGGCACGCCCGTTGGCGCCGCAATCCCAAGGCTGCTGCTCCACTTCAACCCCCGCTGCCGCCAGTACCGTTGTCTGCACCACTCTGACACCTCCGTTCTTCCCGGGCAGTGCTTTCAGCTCAAAATGTCCCAGGGGTCACAGGGCCTTCCAGACGTTCAGACTCGTTGCTGCCAGCAGAGCCGCATCCACCCGGGTCCGCTCCGAGTCCCGAGGGGGAGGGGCAGGACGCCCGCGATAGAGGAAAATCAGCCCAGTATTACGGGCGCCAGCAACTCTCCGACCGCCCGCGATCGCCCTGCAGGCTCCGGTCACCAACACGTCTCCGTCCTTCCGCCCTCGCTCGGCGATTCCGCAGCGTGTCCGGCCGTACCGGAGCTGCCAGTCGAGCCGATTTAGAGGTGCGACGGACCAGCTCCTCCCGTCTCCGCTGGACGTCCGAGCCCGACCCCCGCCTCCGCGAGCAAACCCCAGTCCGGGGCTTCCGGCCCAGCGAGACAAGCAGCGAGCAGGGCACGTATCTTCCCTCTCCCCGGTCGTAGACAAGCCGGAGTTCGCCCGCTGTGTCCCCCGGCACACTCCTACATGCAGGCCGCAGTAAATTAACAGATTTGTGCTGTGAGGCTGCCGGATAGTTAATGGATAGTAGGACGGCGTCACGGAGCTAAAGGCTCAAGCGGCCATCTTGGTCGCGAGCAAGCTCCGCCCCCGTCTGATCACTAAGATAAAAAATAGGTATATCACTTATTCTCGCCAATATTGGCCGTGTCTCGTTACCAGGTATTGGTTGTCGTCCTGGTACTGATTCTGCCCTAGCTGGTAATGTTGAGGTGGTTGGTAATCCTGAGGTGGTTGGTAATTCCCTCGGAACCTCGATTGGTATCTTGTCCGCCATCTGGTTTTTTGTGTCCCTCGCCTGGCTAAAAAAGGAGGGCGATCACTTCTAGACATACCTGATGTATTTCTTCCTGGGCCATGGTTTTGGAAAGGGCTATGCCATTCCCCTTCTGAATCTGAAGTGTCAGAAAAGGTGGTGACCTTTTTTATGAATCTATTATATGTGGGCTGATATTGATCTTCATGTATCGGCTCCTGTTGATAGAAATTATCCTCAAGGACAGAGAAATCTGCTTATTCAGCACGGAGGATGCAGAAAGGAAGTAAAGAGTAGAATATTTTCTAAGACGACCCCTCACTCACCAACCTAGTTGGTGACATGCTTCATCATTGGGGTCCCACCCAAATAGCCGAATGCTACCCGGGTGTGCTGCGACACCTGATTACAGTGGAGCGGGTTGGTTTTGAACAGCAGTGATAGTGCAAAGTGAGTGCCAAAAGGTGGTGAATAATTAAAAATTGTCAAAGTTTGACTCCCTACAGGAATTTAATATGGAGTAACTCGACAATATTAAAAACAGTATGAGACCCTAATCAGGCTAAATTGACCTGTAGTGTCTAAGTGAAAAGGTGATGGTCTACATGTTTCAACCTGTAATGGAATTGCAAGGTTTTCGTCAGGACCGGAAGAAAAGCCCGGGTGGTCTACACACTCTAAGGTGTACCCAACCCAGGGCCCATGGATAAAAAGCCACACCAGTATTACTCACTGTATGGCATTCCCTCATCAAGTCAAATCTAGGGAGAAATCTGAAAGAGAAAAAATGTCACAAGTACATTTTACGCTTCAATCATGTGTCAATGCATGAACCAAAATGCTCCTCTCACACACGAGGTAACACCAGTGAGCGAATGATGCATACTCAAGTGTAACGTGCTGTCTCACAGGCACAACCAACAAATTCATGCGGTGTCACTGTGATGAATGAATGTGAGAAATAACTAGATCTGAGTTGTTCGAAGGTCGCTGAGACCGGAAGAGGGAACAAACAATAAACAAGCTTATTAGCAGAAGAACAGGTGCTTACAAATAAGCATACCGCAGAAACCCTCACACTATCAGTTGTGGGGAAAAAAATTATATATGACCGTGCCTATTCGCAAGCGGCGAATGCTTAGATATAAGCAAGCCGAAGTGACTGCAAAACTATGTACAAGGGAGGGGAGAAAAAGGTTAAAATCTTACTAGCGGCTTGAATCGGCCGTGCCCCATGAGAACCGGGGGAAGGCGCTGGCTCTTAGTCAAACACTGAAGAAATAAAAAAGTATTACAAAAGGGGCGCCCCTGCTTGCGAAGAAAATCATGGAGCAGCGGAGTCCACCCGCAGATTGAGAGGTCACTTACTTCATCAAACCATGCCACCTATGTCTGCACCTACTTGGTAGTCCCTCGCGGATCTCCGAGGTTAACCGGGTAAGTGGCATGGCGGCTTATGAGCGTTAGAGTGGTGTTTCCGGGTACGCCCACAACAACGCGCGGCGCGCGGTGACGTCAGCCCGCCGTGTTGATGTTAGAACGATGTGGCTGGTAACAGCCGATATGGTTGTAAGCACTCTAAAACCAGAGTGCAGCGGTGATTGGCTAAATGAAAGCACAATACAACAGAGGAAAAAGGAAAAAGGGGGTACTCCTAATGGAGCTAGTGTCAATACATTAAATTCAAGAGCTATTGGAATAAAAAACGGTGGTTATTATAAACTGACACAAAAGAAAGGCAAATATGAGATGTTAGAATGTACAGAAATGACAGTAAGTTGATTTATCTATTCAATACAGAATTCCATGGGATACCATCATTCAGTCCCTCTTTTTGTGTAGAGAGCCTGTACAAACAACGCTGCTCTTTCTCGAATAGACGCTGCTGCGTGCTGTGATCAGGTTTTATTTGCTCAATAATAGTCCATTGCATATCATTGCGAGTATGTCCCACCCTTAAGAAATGCTCTGTCAGTTTTGTAGTGGTTTTCTACATCTGATTGTACTCCGATGTTCGCAGATTCTCTGCTTAATTTTCCTACTCGTCATCCCCACATACCGAAGATTGCATGGGCATGTGATGAGGTATACTACATTTTGGCTGTTGCAATTGGTATGGACACGTTGGGTCCAGACTTTCCAAGTTCTAAGTTAAGTGTTTTGGTGTGACTTGTCAAATGGCAGACGCTACAATTCCCACAGGGAAAATGTCCCACAATATTAGGAAAGCCCCAAGCATTAAGAACAGTTTGTGTGTTATCCCTGGTTTGTTTTTTAGGGCGTGTTGACCAAGGAATCTTTCAGGCTTCTTGCACGTTTAAATGAAAACAGAGGTTTTTCCCAATGGAGATTCCCCGTGCCCAGGATGCCCCAGTGTTTATTGATGGAACGGGTCACCAGATTAGAAGCTGTACTGTATGTAGTGACACATGTTAGGGGTATCTCCTCTTCACGTCTGTTTTTGTTTTCTAGTAGGGCCTCCCGTGGTTGATTCCGGGCCCTCTTTTGACACTTATTGAGGATTTTTTCTAGCCTGGGTACGGTAATCGTTGATCTTACTACAGTTGCGGCGCAACCGAAGATACTGGCGCCGCAACTGTAGTAAGATCAACGATTACCGTACCCAGGCTAGGGACCTGACAACCAAACTTACAGAGAGAGGTTATCCAGAAAAAATCCTCAATAAGTGTCAAAAAAATATTGTGGGACATTTTCCCTGTGGGAATTGTAGCGTCTGCCATTTGACAAGTCACACCAAAACACTTAACTTAGAACTTGGAAAAGTCTGGACCCAACGTGTCCATACCAATTGCAACAGCCAAAATGTAGTATACCTCATCACATGCCCATGCAATCTTCGGTATGTGGGGATGACGAGTAGGAAAATTAAGCAGAGAATCTGCGAACATCGGAGTACAATCAGATGTAGAAAAACCACTACAAAACTGACAGAGCATTTCTTAAGGGTGGGACATACTCCCAATGATATGCAATGGACTATTATTGAGCAAATAAAACCTGATCACAGCATGCAGCAGCGTCTATTCGAGAAAGAGCAGCGTTGGGTGTACAGGCTCTCTACACAAAGAGGGACTGAATGATGGTATCCCATGGAATTCTGTATTGAATAGATAAATCAACTTACTGTCATTTCTGTACATTCTAACATCTCATATTTGCCTTTCTTTTGTGTCAGTTTATAATAACCACCGTTTTTTATTCCAATAGCTCTTGAATTTAATTTATTGACACTAGCTCCATTAGGAGTACCCCCTTTTTCCTTTTTCCTCTGTTGTATTGTGCTTTCATTTAGCCAATCTGGTTTTAGAGCGCTTACAACCATATCGGCTGTTACCAGCCACATCGTTCTAACATCAACACGGCGGGCTGACGTCACCGCGCGCCGCGCGTTGTTGTGGGCATACCCGGAAACACCACTCTAACGCTCATAAGCCGCCATGCCACTTACCCGGTTAACCTCGGAGATCCGCGAGGGACTACCAAGTAGGTGCAGACATAGGTGGCATGGTTTGATGAAGTAAGTGACCTCTCAATCTGCGGGTGGACTCCGCTGCTCCATGATTTCCTTCGCAAGCAGGGGCGCCCCTTTTGTAATACTTTTTTATTTCCTCAGTGTTTGACTAAGAGCCAGCGCCTTCCCCGGTTTTCATGGGGCATGGCGATTCAAGCCGCTAGTAAGATTTTAACCTTTTTCTCCCCTCCCTTGTACATAGTTTGCAGTCACTCGGCTTGCTTATATCTAAGCATTCGCCGCTTGCGAATAGGCGCGGTCATATATAATTTTTTCCCCACAACTGATAGTGTGAGGGTTTCTGCGGTATGCTTATTTGTAAGCACCTGTTCTTCTGCTAATAAGCTTGTTTATTGTTTGTTCCCTCTTCCGGTCTCAGCGACCTTTCGAACAACTCAGATCTAGTTATTTCTCACATTCATTCATCACAGTGACACCGCATGAATTTGTTGGTTGTGCCTGTGAGACAGCACGTTACACTTGAGTATGCATTATTCGTGCACTGGTGATACCTCGTGTGTGAGAGGAGCATTTTGGTTCATGCATTGACACATGATTGAAGCGTAAAATGTACTTGTGACATTTTTCTCTTTCAGATTTCTCCCTAGATTTGACTTGATGAGGAATGCCATACAGTGAGTAATACTGGTGTGGCTTTTATCCATGGGCCCTGGGTTGGGTACACCTTAGAGTGTGTAGACCACCCGGGCTTTCTTCCGTTCCTGACGAAAACCTTGCAATTCCATTACAGGTTGAAACATGTAGACCATCACCTTTTTCACTTAGACACTACAGGTCAATTTAGCCTGATTAGGGTCTCATACTGTTTTTAATATTGTCGAGTTACTCCATATTAAATTCCTGTAGGGAGTCAAACTTTGACAATTTTTAATTATTCACCACCTTTTGGCACTCACTTTGCACTATCACTGCTGTTCAAAACCAACCCGCTCCACTGTAATCAGGTGTCGCAGCACACCCGGGTAGCATTCGGCTATTCGGGTGGGACCCTAATGATGAAGCATGTCACCAACTAGGTTGGTGAGTGAAGGGTCTTCTTAGAAAATATTCTACTCTTTACTTCCTTTCTGCATCCTCCGTGCTGAATAAGCAGATTTCTCTGTCCTTGAGGGTAGACTCCTCCTTGTTGTTGATTTATCATTACCTTTTGGGGATTAGGAGTACTCCCTTTATATATTTCTAATATATAAAAAAACCCTACCTCTCTTTTTTGTTTCGCCGATAGAAATTATCCGCCAGATAGGGGTATGTTTTTTCTTTACTGGCAAATTTGATGTCTTTTTGCAGCTTTTCTGTTTTCCTTTTTAGTAAATATTCATTATATGAGGCCATGTCTTTCTCTACCTCATCTAATTTCTTTTTAGCTTCTTCTACAGCTTGACTGTTTTTAATTTTTGTCTCTAGCTCTTGCATTTCTTCTAAAAGAGTTTGGACTAATTCCTTCGGCCGTCTCCACTATTAGGATCATAAGATCGCGCGAACACCTGTTGGCTATAAGTGACCAACGTTCAAGGAATTTGCGTATTTGGACAAATAGGCCAGGGATATTTCTCACTCTTAGTCCTTGTGGGATTACACCTGCTTTAAGATATTCGAGCATAAAATGCCCATGCAGTTCTATCCTCTTGATTTTTTTCCTAAGGGCTGTGAGTTCATATATGTCCTCGTTGCCTATTGAGGTGGTGGAATTCATCAGATTCCCTCCTCGTGATGATTCACCTATTAGTGAGGCAAAGTCTTCATCTGTGAAGCCAAAAGTTTGCAATTTATCCATGATGGCAGGTGTTGTTTAACTGCAGCCAAGGATGGTTATATTAATCGTAAATGTTATATATCAGAAAAGTTAGAATTCCTAGTTTGGGATTCAGAAAAGAATGAGGTATATCCCAATAGCAGTAAGTTCATGAAGTGGAAAATAGAGTGCCTGTGACAAAGTATTCAGAACAGCAATAGAGAGAGTTAGAAAAAGGCAAAAGCAACCCCGCACAGACAGGCTGTGGAGAAATCAGTTTGCACAAAAAGGGGTACCCTTAAAGAAGTTTCCTAATTTAGGGTCTACATAACATATGTGAAAAAACAATTAGGAAACATAATAATTGGTGGACTAACAATTATGCAATGAACCATATGTAAACACCCAACAAGTATTTCTTATTAAAAAATTCACTTTTTATTCTTTTTTTCCCATGTATAGATGTTAATTCATTCTTTTTTTTCCCAATTTTTAGTTTATTTTAGAGTATCATATATTAAAAAGAAGAAAACATGAAATTGTTATCTAAAAAATCAAATTTGTACTTTCATTATTATATCCTTCACAAGATTTTTTTATATAGAAAAATGCTAATCTATGTACTTCAGACACACATATGCACTCATACTTGTCTATCTAGTATCGCCACTTTTGTCAAATAGCTGTAATTCTTCAATGTATACATTGTTAGCGATAAAACATAGTAAATTGAACTGGTCAAACCAATTAAACTGTATGTGGATTGTATTTTTATCAGTTCTTTTCTCTATATTGACAGTACAATTTATTCAAAGCATTATAATCTTTTATATATCTGAAAATACATAGGATAAACAAAGGCATTCCTATGTGCCATGGCTAAGAAGATAGAATCCTACACGCGTTTCGGCATGACGCCTTCATCAGGTAGCCATGTATGATATAGAGTCTGAAAGAAAGGATTTAAAATTGTCGGGGTTACATAATGTAAGTCCTACTTAAATTCATACTTTATACACATTAGTGTTCATTCTTAGTGATTACATTGTCACAGGGAGAGTTAGCACTAGATTAAAAAAAGTAAAATGTGAAATTAAAGGAAGAGAATGCGTGATCTAAAAAAGAAAAGTTGAAAAATAGAAAGTGATAATATTCACCCATACGTGTGACCTCCATATCGCACAGATATAGAATATCTATACAGAAGTGCCTACCCAAATAGTGTCAGAAAACAGACATATTCTATGGGTACAGATCTAACTATTACTTTTTTATGGTCAGTACAGTTAATAAATAAAGCTGTTTTTTTCCTTCTTCTAAAAAAGCTTGATATGGAAATCAGGACTCCAGAACTGATTCTTCTTAATTAACTTCTCTAGGGCGAAGATAGAACGGCGGAATGGGGGAAAACATAAAATGATTTTAATAACTCGTCGTATATATGGCATTGAGACCAATATTTAAAACGTGTAGGGGTTAATCAATCTTACCCGTAAAAGGGTCATATGGATATCTCTCATTTGATTGTAGAATGATGGTGATTCCCTGCAAAAGTTATATATGTTGTTACCGTATGCTTATGACATCTCTAGAATTAGCAATTTGGAACAATATGTCAAAGCGCTAGAAGAACCGACATTAGTAGGTTATAATTACTTTAATACTTCAAAATGAGTGATGTACGTCCCTGTGTATTTTATAAAAGTTGCTGGTCTCAAGTTTTTACATAGTATCCCTGTTCTTGGACTAGGACAAATATACAACGGCTGTTTGTTAAGGTGGATGTCTCTTACCCGTAGTTTCAAAATTACATGGCGTGCACTAAAACCGCGAGCCTTCTCCAGAACTGAGGGTCACTTGGTTGGAAAGACTGTATGAGTATGCGCTGCTTTCATGCATCCGTCGCCGTCTATCTGGAGGCTCGTCTGAGCTGCTCTCAGTGTGCGCGTTGGTACATTGCAAATACGGGGAACCCGGAAGTTACTGTTGCATCTTATACCTGATATTTATATATTACCGCTTTCCCGCGCTCATCGGGCAACTAGCTCCTGATTGGATTACTTCAGGAGGTACATAGTGACGCCATCAGTTAGTCTACTTGTGACGGCCATGTTGGTAGTATGTAAACAGTGAATAAAGTAACTGGAAAAAATGATACGACTCATAGTTTAGGTAACTGTGACGTTCAGATTGACGCTATGTTGATGTCGAATAGGGATATGAAGTCTTATTTGGGTTCCTAAGAGGGCCCTGATAAACCACGAGAGGGGAGGATGACGGAGGGGGCGAAAAATATGTATATGAGAAAACGGACTATCCTAATCCACAGATTATATGGGTAAATACGGCAGACATGTTGGTAGTATTTGGATGCTCGTTCTAATTAGCAATATGAGACCTCAAGTGGGATCTGGGGCCCGAAGTAATCAATTTATAATACTGAAATTCAGTATTCATTATGTGTGTGAAAATAGATATTATATGTCAGACGGATCACACAATCTCAGGCTGTACAGTCCGTGCAGTAACAAGTTCTGCCAGAATGTGTAGTCAGGCATTATTGAATCTAATTGCTTGGTCCCAAGGAATTTCACTATTCATGCCTTTCAAGTATGTATCTAAGGTAAAAATCCAAAAGACTTCCCTGCGCTTTCGTATTTCAGTACTTGAGGGGCCTTTTGTATGGATTTTCTCAAGGATAAGCCATTTAATCTCCTCGGTAGAGTGGTTTGCATCTATATAATGTTTTACCAATGGAGCATTAGTTTTTCTGGTTCTGATGGCAGACCTATGTTCAGTAAGCCGTGTTGTCATAGTTCTTGAGGTCTCTCCCACATATCCCTGGTTACAGGGACATAAAATTAAGTAAACAATGTTTGTGGTCTTGCAGTTTGTTAGGGACTGAAGTGAAAAACTGGTTCCATTTATCGTGTATGTTATTGTTTCTATTGCAAATTGACATGCCACACACGACATGCATTTATAGTTCCCTACCAGAGGTACAGTGCCACAAAGAGTGGTTTGTATGGGCTCCTTCAAGATATTGATCATGCGAGACCGTACTATCAAGTCCTTGAGATTTTTATTCTTGCGGTGGGCAAAGAGGGGTTTGGGTATAGATGTGGTTCTGTCTCTTGTGGCATTTAAAATATGCCAATTCGAATTCACAATATGACGGATTTTATAATTTATTGTAGAATGACGTGTGACAAATACTAATCTATTATTTTCCTTAGGTGTTTTTGGAGTTAGCAAGTGCTGTCTATCGTAGTATCGCGCTCTCTTATATGAGTCACGCACTAAACGATTGGGATAGCCTCTGGCTATGAACTTTGCTTTCATCTCAACTGCTCTAGTGTCGAAGTCTATTAAATTGGTGCAATTCCTGCGCAACCGCAGGAACTGTCCAAAAGGTATACTGGTTTTTTGTGTCTTCGGGTGATAACTATTAAAATGCAGCAACGTGTTGCGGGCTGTTGGTTTCGTAAAAAGATCAACTTCCAATTTTTGCCCATTTACCTTGATCACAATATCTAAAAACTCTACGTAGCTGTTGCTGTAATTCGCTGTAAAGAAAATATTGTCATCACAAAGATTTAACCAAGTGATGAACTCAGTTCTGGAGTCCTGATTTCCATATCAAGCTTTTTTAGAAGAAGGAAAAAAACAGCTTTATTTATTAACTGTACTGACCATAAAAAGGTAATAGTTAGATCTGTACCCATAGAATATGTCTGTTTTCTGACACTATTTGGGTAGGCACCTCTGTATAGATATTCTATATCTGTGCTATATGGAGGTCACACGTATGGGTGAATATTATCACTTTCTATTTTTCAACTTTTCTTTTTTAGATCACGCATTCTCTTCCTTTAATTTCACATTTTACTTTTTAAATCTAGTGCTAACTCTCCCTGTGACAATGTAATCACTAAGAATGAACACTAATGTGTATAAAGTATGAATTTAAGTAGGACTTACATTATGTAACCCCGACAATTTTAAATCCTTTCTTTCAGACTCTATATCATACATGGCTACCTGATGAAGGCGTCATGCCGAAACGCGCGTAGGATTCTATCTTCTTAGCCATGGCACATAGGAATGCCTTTGTTTATCCTATGTATTTTCAGATATATAAAAGATTATAATGCTTTGAATAAATTGTACTGTCAATATAGAGAAAAGAACTGATAAAAATACAATCCACATACAGTTTAATTGGTTTGACCAGTTCAATTTACTATGTTTTATCGCTAACAATGTATACATTGAAGAATTACAGCTATTTGACAAAAGTGGCGATACTAGATAGACAAGTATGAGTGCATATGTGTGTCTGAAGTACATAGATTAGCATTTTTCTATATAAAAAATCTTGTGAAGGATATAATAATGAAAGTACAAATTTGATTTTTAGATAACAATTTCATGTTTTCTTCTTTTTAATATATGATACTCTAAAATAAACTAAAAATTGGAAAAAAGAATGAATTAACATCTATACATGGGAAAAAAGAATAAAAAGTGAATTTTTTGATAAGAAATACTTGTTGGGTGTTTACATATGGTTCATTGCATAATTGTTAGTCCACCAATTATTATGTTTCCTAATTGTTTTTTCACATATGGGAACAATAGGATTCCAGTTGTGTAATAATGCGGTAGTATACTAACCACTGAGCATAGATCTGCATTCTCCTAAACCTGGGGCCTCTTGGCCCTCTATGGTTAAATTGACAAGCTTCTGCCCATTCTTCCTGCGTTAAGCCTGTGCCTGCTTCCTGTAGCCATTTATACTTTATTGCTTGAAACAATTTTTCAACATCGTTTTTGGAGATCAGCAACCAATGTGGCAATTGACCAATCTTGCTTGAGATATTAGGTGGGTTAAATAATCACCCAACTATTTCCCTCATGGGTTCGATTTGGAGAGGCAAGTTTTTATGTAAAGTGCAGTTAATTTAGAAATAGGGAAGTTTGTTCTGAGCCCCTGACAATGGGAGTTTAGATTGGACAGCTTCCAGTGAATTAATTAATTGTTAATGAACCAAACTCCTACTTTCCCAAGATGGACTTTTTCCATCTCCATACCTCTTCTTGCAGGTCTTGGACAGCACCTCCAGTAAGCAGGCAGGAAAAAGCAACAGGATCATGGACAGAACAGAAGAGGGAATTGCACATTTGTGCAGACAGGAGGCATGCAACCAGAGTTGGCCAAACAAACGCATCAGGTTCAAACTCTGCCAGCAAAGGGACTAAATGGTTTCCTTGACAAGGAGGTGCTCAACTTTACAAGAGGGTTTAGTAGACATCACACATGGAAACAGTCATGTACCCCTAACATGATAGATCAC
Organism: Calotriton arnoldi; assembly: GCA_963921515.1. NCBI lineage: Eukaryota > Metazoa > Chordata > Amphibia > Caudata > Salamandridae > Calotriton > Calotriton arnoldi. The sequence goes on from CAWUFW010001901.1 coordinate 2,099,741, forward strand.
TTCCATTAACCAGATTCCTCAATTTTACATTGTTCAGGGAATGTCTCCCTGGAGCCATAGGGTAGGGGCTCTTTTGGGGTCCCCATTTTCTTAGCAGTAGATTAGTGACCTGCAGAGGAGCTCTAGAGTGGGTGTCTGGTTTGGCTTACCAATTAGGGTACACATGCGCTCCCTAAAAGGTGTATGGGAATCTTCAAGGAAATTAATTAAATACCAGAAAGAGACAGTTGCTGCAAACAACTGTGGAGTTTTGTCCCTAAACATCCTTAACACATGAATATTCTGAGGATTGAGTGGTATCTATCATTTAACCCACATTGGAGTTGGCGCAGCAACATCCTCCAAGGAAATCGGATTGTAAGCAAGGCAGTGAGGTGTTGTAGGATCATCAAGATATCATCACATATTTAGCACAAGTGAACTGCAAAGGAAGAAGACTCGAGGAACCGAAGGAATCTGCTATTTAAAACCGCATGGCAACAGCAGAAGGTGCAGAGAGTACCCTAGGGGATTGTAATTAATCCTCCTCTCTTGTAAAACAAGTAGGAGCTTCAAAAGAGTCAGAGAGGTAGTCTACATTAGATAAGGCATCATGGAAAAATCAAAAATGACAGAGCGATACTCGAGGGAGATCTCTCATTTTAAACCATTTTGGAATTGCAGGAGGTGTAGAGACCTACTTCTGGGTAGAGTATTCTCTGTCACTCCAATACTACCCGGGAACTGCAAGAGGGAGAGAGACATCATTTAGGAAAAGTAAATTTCCTGTCTTGTATTAAAAACATAGGAACTGCAAATGAAGACATAGGGATAGTAGCAGCTCTGAGTGGAAGTGGGGGAAGTCACGAGTGATGCCTGACTGCAGGGAATAGCTTGGGGTTGAAGACATTTTTTTCCTTAAATGGATTTGGAAAACTGAACCCATCATTGCAAAGGGTAAAGTTTTCCGACACCATCTAATTACGGGGACAAAATTGAATTTCCACACACCCGTACTTAAAGGTCCCACAATGTAAAAAACTGCTGGCAAAAAAATCCATGACTACTTGAAGGTCTCTCATATGACATGGGGGTCATTTGGCAGCAATCGCTAGTGCAGAGACAGGGGTGTTTGTCACTGCAAGAATGCCTGATAGATCTACAAAGGAAATAAGAGGTGGCCTCACATATTAAGCAGATACCTTTTGCAAGAGGGAGAGTCATAGAGAAAGGCTCCATGTGTACAACAGGCTCCGTACTATCTAGAACCATTCCAGGAGATAGAAAAAGCTTAATTTCTTGTATTACGAATTTAAACCTCAAACTGAGCCTGAGATATTCCAGAGCTAGATAGTGTTGAATCCCATCTATACCAGTTGGAGTTACAAGAAGGAGTGGGAGATATTCCTGCCTGCGAAGAGGCTCTATTCTAAGGGTAGACAAGTGCTCCAAGAAATTGAATGGACTTATGATCACACTCAAACTAGCCAACAACTTAGGGTCAAAGACACTCCTGTGACTGATGGGGTCCATCACATCATTACTTCTTGGTTGCAATTACAGAAACACCCTCTGCATCTTCTCAGTGCATAATGAAATATAAACACAGGACAGGACAACTGCCTACCCGTAAACTAAAAGTGGCTGAATAATCAAAGGCGATTCTTGTATGCACTTTTTGGCCACAGCACCAGTGTTGTTCAGCACGTTGTTGCTAGTCTGGTGGAAATAAAGATTATAATCCACTGATAGATCTCGTATATAAAATGCAAAAAAACAGTATTTGATTTATGCCAGTAGACCAAATGAATGCTCCAGGTTTTTTTTTTTTTAACTTGAGTATTAGCACAGTGCGTCCAACACCCAAGGGCACTCAAGCACTTTATATGGTGACATTGTGATATACGCATTCAGTACCTTTAAGTACAAAGGTGGTCTATGAAAGATCTAAAATTTACACTGTAAATATTTTAACACAGACACTGAGTAAAATGTGATAAATCAAATTCTGAAAGAAACCATTGTGACAAGGAAGGTGCCAGAGACCTTCCGCAGGTGAATGTATATAAAAGTCAGATTCGTATACTTCAATATAGTTGAACCACTTCTGCTAAAGTCTGGCACAGAGCAGTAACGCTAGATAGATTTATTTAAAGAGATATACCCAGGACATCTCCAATACTTACGAGAGAGGCCCCAGGCTCCTGCATTATTGACCCAATTGGCCAAACCCTTATTTTGGTATCACAGAGAGGGATAAAGATGGGCCCTTCAATTAAATGGTTGTAGGCGAACGATCAGACTCCTCTGGTGTTCGAAATATTTCTTTATTGGAATTTTAAGTATGTTTATATTTATTGTTAGTTGAATGTCCAGAAATATGAGTACCGATTGTTCCATACAACCCATTTCTGGTAACTTTTGTAATAATTGGTGCCATTTTTCAGAATAAACCAATCATAATTCGCATTCAGTTATCAAAAAACTATATTTGGGAATAACGGAACTCTCAGTCCCTGCACTCCACCCACTATGCAGTTATCCCTCTGGCACAAAAAATAAATAATATACTACTGGGATGGGGAGAGATCACATATAAAAACATAAACTAAAAAAAAATACAATTCAATACAATCTTTATATATCTCATTTAATAGTTCTTAAACCCATACTATCTTAAAACTTGTTAAGCTCAGATCGTATTATGTCATAATTCTACTTGCTCCACATTCATTCTATAAGGAAAGTACATTGGACTCCAACAATATTTAGCCCATCGTTTTATCAAAACCCTGCCAGATACTGCTTCCAAAAAGCAGAGTGTTTGTGATTAGCATAAAGTGTTCAGTCTTTAACCCTTGGGCAATACATCTGCAAAAGCCTGACCCTTTGGCAAAGTCCTGCAAAGGCCAACACGTTTTTCGCAGCTATAATACTGCTTCTTCAGGGCTGCAAGAACAACAATTACACGTTAAGTTTTATATCACATGATAAACACAATAATAATAATAAAACAGCAACAATACTCTTACTCTATAGCAGCATACAAATACTTTGCTAATACTTTACAGTCTCAAATTATATTGTTGCTCCCACGTTATTCAGCAGAACCTTCTTCAATATAAGCTTACTCAACTCATCAAACTGACGTTTGAATCATATCATACAACACCTATATTCATTGAACATGTGACATATTCAGCTCGAAACAAGAACTACTATGTCAACTCTTATAAGAGAGATTTAGTAAGTCCAAGGGGTACACAGAGACCCAATTCACAAGGGCGGATAAGAATTAGAGGAACGGGCTCCGAAAGGGGAGAGAGAATGCACACAGTTTACATTAATTGTTTGTTTAAATGATTGAATAGGTCTCTGTGGAGTCCACCCAGAGGAGCAGTCTATGCCATTCACTGTAGAAGGCTGCTGTGAACTGGGGAGTGACAGGTGAAAGGCATACATTTCGTGTAGCGGCTATGATCAACGATCTCAAGAGTCCATGCTGGAGTAAAACGAAGTAACTCTTATATACGTGCACAAGATATTTTATTGTATTAGGCATTCTTTACGCATTCCCCAGAGAAACATAGAAGCCACTCAAGGAAAACACTGGTATGATACCTGGAATAAAGCTTTTGAGGATCCACCCAGGAGCCAGAGAACGAAGGCCAAAGGTGTGCAGTGGTCACAAGCAGCCACAACAAATGCTTTATAGGGTCCACTTAGGAGTAGAGCAGGCAGCCAATGGCATGCGCTAGATACAGACAGCCTTGTGAATGACCTAGAGGTAACTCATAAATGCTCTACAGTGTCCACCGATGAGAGAGAGAAGCATCAAAGAGCATGCACTGTAAACATATCTCCATTGTTAATGATCTAAGAGTGCAGGTCTGTGGTGACTAATTGTAACCTATAGCCAAGCATTGGAGGAATTCAGGTGCAAGTGAATTACTTTCCGGCCTACTCACAGGCAATAGAGGGGGAAAACTGCAGACATGTAATGGTTGGAGGTTGCCCACACCCCAAGGTCAGGATCAGGCATACTAAAGGAATAACTTTCCAACATGAACATTACCTGCCTTTCCCCCAGCATTGAGACAGCTGGAATGGATTCCATGGGAGCGTCTCCTTTTAATGTTCATCTACCCCAAATGACCACCTTCCTTGATAGGATTTTACAAACCCTGTGCACTTTTTATGCATACAGTGGCAGCCTCGACCCCATGCCGTTCAATGCAAATGTATATGCAAATTGCTCTATTTCTGTGTTAAAACCCCCCTCTAGGATTTTCCAAAATGTTTCCATAAATGTGGTTCTCTTACTCTCATGGCCGTACCTTATTTTTACCCAATGGCCAAGCTTTTGCTCTATCACTGTCCATTCTCCATTCTGGCCCACTCTACCCATCACTCTCATTGTCTCTTATAGTAATGAAGATTCGTAGTAACAAGCGATTGCCACACGCAACATACAAAACCACTGACTATGGCCTAATCCATCTAATTGAAGGTCCGTCTGGCAAACTAAAAACAGCCTTGGCAAAAATATTTATACCAGCCCCACTCACTTCACTTCATCATCTTTTGCTATCTCCCTTTTTCTATCCCTCCGTTCTCTCTCTCTTCTCTTATTACTCCCTCTCTGATCACTTTCATTCTACCTTTCCCCTTCCTCCCTCTCTTTTTGTCTGTTGAAGCCACCACATGCCTGCTGCAGTTATCTTCTGGGAGCTTGTGGAAAGTGACATTTGCACCAGGAGCAGTCCTGGGTTTTCAAAAGCGGCCTGCAAGGGCTTCAGCCCACTGGGGAAATGCCCAGTAGAGTAAAAGGTCTGTCCGGACCTGATCTCATTGCAATGTTGACTGAAGGTCTAGATCAATAAAAAAATGCCTCTAGGCAGGTCATCATTTTCTCTTCTCTGCACCACTACAAAATCAGGTTGAAATGGAAGTATTGCATGGTGCGCGGTATTACCATGGCACTGCCGTGTTATCTCTGAGATGTATGAAGTAGCATTTTGCTGCTGGATGAGGTAGCTATGTGTGATCTACGTGTGATCTGAAGCTCATAGGGTAAAATCCTGCAAGGTCAAATTTGCCTTTCTCCCTAAAAGACCCATTGCCAAAAGTGCCATAGATATGACATATTATTATTTTTATGTTCTAAATACCAATACTTGTTTATCATAGCAAGAAGCAGGATGGCATGGCTCATTAGACTAGTGGGCCTCAGTACTGAGACCACTCATAATATGCAGTGCTTTTTAAACGTAAACTGTATAAAATAAATATTGCAATCTAACTTCAGGTTAAATAAAGAACGTACTATCGACCCACAGTAGGACATTGTTGCAAAAACGTTCACATATCCTACAGCAAAGGGTACATAAAACACAAATTATATTTTTATGAAGAGAAAAAAGCGCTACCAGGAAAGTTGCATTTTTAATGGGTGTTAGACCTGTCAGCCTTAGGGTGGTCTTCCCCCCAACTTTTTGCCTTCCTCTTCCTTTTTTCTGCCCTTGTTTTTGCTGGCCTTAGGACTCTGACTACTATACCACTGCTAATCAGTGCTAAAGTGCATGTGCTCTCTCCTCTAAACATGGTAGTATTGGCTCATAGAAAACCTTTGCCAGGCCCAAACCTTCCTTTTTAATACATATAAGTCAATCCAAGTGTAGGCCCTGGTCAGCCCAGAGGGCAGGGTGCAATGTATTTAAAAAGTTGGACATGTACATTTATGTTTTACATGTCCTGGTAGTGAAAAACTCCTAAATCAGTTTTTTCACTACTGCAAGGCTTATCACTCCCATAGCATAACATTGGGATTACCTTAATACAATGTATAAGTGTAATTTCCGAATGGGGAGATATGATTGGTTCAAGTTTGGTGTCTTCGGAATCCTACTTTAAATCCGAACTTATGGTGAAGTCGGATTTTAAATTATATTTCAGAAAATACCGCTTTGAGAAAATTGTCATTTTCTTGCTTTAGCCATTTGGTGCCTGCAGCATGTCTCTGGTTACATGACTGGGTGTAGTTGGCAGTTGGGCTTTGTATATTCCTCCTAGACAGCCACACACAGCAGGAGGTTAGGTGTGACTGATAATCACTGGTAGTATGGGAGGGAGGAGCTGGGGACAGCCCCACTTACACCTGAATAAGCTGTGTCCTGCCTTCACAAAAAGGATTGCATACCCCCTGAAGTTAGTCTGGAGCCATGGCAGGGAAGGCAGGAAACCTGAGCACTTGAAAGGGGATAAGCTTCTCCCTCAGACACAAACTCTTTGGGACATTTCTGGGCCTGTGGAAGACACAGACACATGCAATGTTTATTTTCAGTTCTTTATCAACCCTTTATGCTCAAATTAATTTTTATCAATGTTAAAATGCTTTATTGACATCAAGGATTGCATTTACACATGATTAGTTGCTATAGTGGAAGGTTGAGGATGTTCAACATGTGATTTGCTTGCCTTTTAACAGTGGTGCACCTTTGATAAAGGTAATAGGCTTACTTTAAATGTTGAGATGACCATTGATAAGGCCAATGGGCTTGTTATAATGAAGTAATACCTTCTATATTGTGATGTGAAGTCTGGTGTATGTGGGGGGCACTGTGATTGTGGGGGGCATGACCCTTTAGCAGTTAAATGTGATTTCATAATGTAATCTAAGATATTTTTGATGTGCCTTATGTATATATATGTAAATTAGTGCATAGTATTTAGTAGTGTGTGTGTAATAAGGGTAATTTTTATTTTCTAAAGAAAACACACTAACTGAAGAATCATTTATTGAGCTGTATGTATTGCGTGCCAGTGAATGGTGATTACTAGCCCACACCACCTGCTTTGAGGAGACCTTGGGCTGCTCTGCTTTGCTACTCTACAAGGGGGTGCTTCGTTCCCAATAAGTGTAAATTGTGGACCTATTCCATGCGCAGGCCTCACATCCTGCACAAATAGTAAGTAACCCAATTTCTTACAGTCTTGTTTGTCTGAGACCAATGTTCCTGGTTCACTGTGCTTTTAAATGCACCACTCACCACACATTGTCTAAAATATTACTCCACATGTCATGTATGCCACCTGCACATTAAAGAGGGCACCTAAAAGGTCATTTTAACTTTGGCTCTGAAGATGGGTCTTCGCCCACTGTTTAAAATGCTAGACCTCCCCCCCCCCCCAATTTTAAGTGGAGCTGTGTCCCTGGTGAGAAGTTATGTTTTAAATGGGGTAAATACCCCCTGCTGTACATGATAAGATTATAATCTATGATTTTAACCTGACGATGCAATTTCATCCATCTTTTTAGCTATTTAAGATTTGTTAACTATTTTATTCTTGTAGTTGATTTAAAATGTTTATATTCTTGTATTTTTTTATAATGAAACAAAATGTTTCGAACTATCAATAAAGAAAGAAAGATTATCTCAACTCAGGGAGGAGTTCCATGACCATACCATAAAGAAGAAAGAGGCCGAAGGCCGAGTTCCTATATAAGTTAATGGAACTACTAGGTCACTTAAATATACTTATCATGTATGGCAGGGAGTACTTTATTCCATACAATACATGGTCACACCATCACCTTTCTCACAAACTGCTTAAATCCTTGTTGTGTAGTTCTTTCATAAAAAAGAGAGAGCATGTTTGCAAACATTAAGAATAAAAATAGAATCTCTAGTGCAAAATTAAACACATCAAAAAGCTGTTAGATATTTGTTGGAAAAAGAGAACTGGTTTAATACAATTCAGTTTTCTTATTAAGAAAAAAAGGTGTTGTAGCTCAAAATGTGTAGAAAGAAGCCGAAAGATTCTAAATTTTCTATATTTACTTTAGGAGAGCAAAAAATGAACATGTTGCCATAAATGTCTCCATTCTGCTACTCATGGTACAGCTATAAAAACAGAGCAGAAGAAATTAAAGCCATGTTTCGTTTTATGCTTGTGACCTGCCTTTCCCTTTGACTGCTGGCTCCGGCACCAGGCATTGTGACATCAGAACTAAGGGCACAAGTCCTAAAAAAAGAAGTGGGGGGACTCTCCAAGTTAGGTAGTATCACAGGAAGTGACATCACGGCGCGTGGCATTGCAGGAAGTGACATCACAGGAAGTGACATCACAGGAAGTGACATCACGGCGCACAACAGTTTCCTTTACCCGAGGATTGACAAACTAACTCTGCTGCCAGCCTACCCCACCAGGTGTAATATTCCATGTGCAGCACATTTCCATGTAGATGTGATTGCTTTAGCTGCCTGGTGGTTAACACATTTGATGGAAAGATCTGTTTTTGTCTAATCCTTGTTTTGACTTAAAGTAGCATACAGGGTTAATGCGCCTCCTGCAAAGCACATCATGTAACATGGAGATGGCAGATTTAATTGTATGTTTATAGGTAAGTAGGTTACTGCTTTGAACACAGAGATCCTTTTGTTACATGCAGTTGCATTGTAATCCTTCCAGTATAGCACAGTGAGCTATGAAGGATGATATGTGACTCCTACACCCAGTAACCCTCACTGTCTTATGTAACACATCCTGTACAATGATTTACAAACTTGTGTGATTTATTGTCAGTATAATGTGTATGTTTGCTGTAAAGTGATCTGACACCCTATATTGGGATGAATAGCGCTGTAAAACAAATAAAAAATACTGGTATTTAAATTGTTATTTTGCACTGGGACAGAGTAACGCATTCGACATTCTTACAGTGCATGAATATCTATTATATATGGGGGTCTGAACAAAGTCAAAATCGTGCCTCTCTTATGGGCCTTTGAAGTGTTAACAAGCTGCTGCTTTTGTTTTCCTTCCTCTACATTTACATCTAGGTGTGAGGCTACAGGCAGCCCCCAGCCTGGATACTCGGACAAAGAAGGCCAAATGGGCCCTTAAGTTCGGCCTTTGTTATGGCCCAGCTGGAGTCTCAAGTGACAAAACCTCCCTCCGGTCTGCACGGTGCTGCTCGGAAGGAAAGCAGATAACGAGCAGACACTGCTGAATGTGTCCCGGTGTCTCAAAATTACACCGGGAGGAGTTCAGCATATTTTAGAGTGGGGCTCAACTTCTTGGCAGGGGGCACGGCGTCCACCCTGTGAAAAGAGTGGGTGGACGCCGTCCACCCGCGTGTACCCCCGACTCGAGCCCTGTCAGAACTCGACTGTAATAAGTAAGCACAGTTGAGTTTTGATGTCACTTCTTTATTATCGGCTGCTGGGTGTATCACAAGTCTCCAATAATAAAAAAATTAGAGACAGGCTTTTAATACAGGAATGCAGAGTCCCATCTATTATAAAGTTCTTCAAATACGTTGAGAATTTAGAAAAATGGATGAGTGGAATCATGATGCCGCTGAAGAGCTGCATACTCCCTCCGGATCACAAGTTTGAATCAGAGCAGGTGCTACGCAGCCTCTCATCTCTGAAGATCAGTACACTGCTATTTACCACTACAGAATACGTTAATTTATATATTCGGTTCTTTTGTAAAAATTTCTAACATTGCAGAACTGGTAAGCAGTTTTTAGAGGAGCTATTGAAAGAGTACCTTCCTGATGATTGTATGTTGAAAGGGGGGAGATTGAGATAAAATGCAGTGTATTATTTGTATTAAACGGTGTTGGCAGACAAAACACGTTTTCAGAACAGATGATCTAGGAAAGGATATAGAGAGGGCTACTTTACAAATAGTGTAATAAGTAGAACGTCCTGCTGCGATGTGATATGGCTGGAAAGCTGTGGCACCCATCTAAGGCATTCGAGACGTAGGGCTTAACTTTAAAGGAGTTGGTGAATTAATGAGAACATTTGTATAGTCCTATCTTAGATGTAAGAGACCCATCACAAGTCATTGATGAATTCCATGTTTGTCCTAAGTATCCTGTTTTACTGTGTTATTTGTATGGGTTATTCTTTTATGGTTCGTTCCTAACACCAAGATGCTCTGGTGGAGGCACACTCAATAAATATAGTACTACTTCAATAATAATAATAATCTTAATAATAATTCCTAACCACGTCTTGATGGGCAGAATTAGGGGAGGCAGAAGACTGTGTTTTTTTCAAGCAATTTTGGAAAGGTATGTTAAGAGCTACTGAAAAATGATAGTATTGAAAGCCTTTATTGTTCTGATACTATATATGTAATGCTAGCTTTAAATCCATGCGCATAAACCTTAATTGCCAAACAACACTTCCCCTAACGGAAGGATTTGGAAACAAGTCCCAAAACTTACAGACGAAATAGAAGGGTCCCTTTTTAATAGACTCATCTAAAATGTATTTAGTTCATTACTCAAACGTTAATGACAGCTACATTGACAACATCGAGTGGGTTAAAAAGAACACTAAACTGCATAAAACTGATAAAACAAAACTGGAAAAATACATAACCGAATTGGGAATTATAAGGATCAAAGGGATACAACATGTTTGCTGTCTCCTCTTCTTCCCATACATTGCTACCGTTAAAAACTGATGAAATCCCTGGGTGAGATACTGGTGAAAAAGATGAATTACCACTGGAATCTGGGAATGGTAGTCCCAATTGCTGTGCTAATTCTCATTTTGTCAGGGGATAGTCAGGGTCTCTCTTTAGTAATTGACAGGTAATTCCACATCTAAGCTTATTGATACTTGGGGAATCAATAATTTCGGATGTGACTTTTCCAAGGTAGGACAGATGAACGTACGAACACCTCAAGCAGTTTGACATTTTATATCCACCGATGTGACTGTGAAGTCACCTGCAAAAGGATGACCAATGTTCTCTTTTCTTCATCCTCACTAGGGCTTTACTGATGCGTTTTGGAGCAGCTGCAGTTAGTTAAGACATTATTAGAGCAGCCGATCATAGGCTTGCATACAGCTCTGACTGTTGCTCTTGTCAGGAGACAACATGATTACAGCTGTAGCTTTACTGAAGACAAACATGGCAATTGGAGCCGCTCTTCTTCTAAAGAAGGATCTTGACGAGAAACACTCTATAGCATGCTTCTTCCAAAGGTAAATCAAGCTGAAATTATTTTTTCAGTTTTTGAACAGGAGTTTAACCCATGAAGGAAGCTTTTGAAGAAAGAATGGTAGCATTTTCTCTAGGGGCAGCACATCAAGTGGATGTAAAAATGGATCACAGAAACCTACAAGTGCTTCAAAAAGCTGAATATCACTAAGCCAGGTGGATTTATTTCTAACAACAATACGATGTTACTGCTATTTTCAGTCTTGGGTCTTCCAGCAGTGCACCTGTTTGTCTAGAATGTATTTAAATCTTCTTAAAGAAAATACACTAGTACCTTCATAAACAATTCTTACATTCAACTACCTTTAAAGATTCTTTTTTAAATCTTGTTCCAAAGTACTCTGGTAGTTAATAATTATGATTGGGCAAAAGGTTAAAGAAAGACATCTTTACCTTTACATCTGAAGGTATTTTTCTAACAAAAATCTAACAAAGGACCTAAAGAAAATGATTCTTGAACTAACCAGTCATCGTTGCTAGCAAGTCCTCATGGTCGAATGGTAACTGAAAGCCTGATTTCACATTATTTCTAATAGCCCTCTGTTCATCAAGCACAATTTTCTAATGGAATTCAAATCTTTTTTATGTCATTTAAACATTTAAAGTTTTTTTTCAAGCAATACGGCTCTAGTTTTATTTTTATTTTTAAAACTTGAGGCAAACTTGTAAAGTTGTAATTGAAAAAGTGTATCGTGAAAATACAAAAAGTATGTAAATTGCCAATTGAATACAATTAGAACAAATTGAAAATCAAAGAAAATTATTGTAAGAAATGTTGACATTATTCATTTATAAAAATATCTTGAAATAATGTTTTCCCAAGTAAAATGAAAATAATATTCTCACGTATTCACCTTTCATGCTATCAGTGCAAGAAATTTCATGAGCAGTGAAGAAAAATCTATCTCTTAACACTTAGAGTGCTTCAGTAAGATAAACTGTGCCTGCTGACATCGGCTGTAATCTGAAGGTCACCAGTTTGAACCCACCAAAGCTGACTAAGCCTTCAGTGATTGTAACGCAAGTATACTGTGTCCCTCTAAATTTGATAGTAGTAAGGCGTGCTCTTTAGAGTCCTTACAAGTTGCAGATTGAAAAGTGGTCTACAGAGATTTGAACTGGTGTTAGGACACCATGGTACCAATAGGCGTATCCCAGTAGCAACGTACGGTAATACCGCATCCGGTATTACTGACACTGGGCAGTATTACTTCACCTGAGCCAGGCGAGTATAAGTTTTCATATCAAGAATGGGGAATAACAAGGGAAAGCTTTTTTACTGCTCCAACTCCCATATGGTTTTCCCAAAATCTGATCCTTGTTCCAGGCATATGTTCACTTCCCTGGGTAGACGTTCCTAGAAATGCAAGGACTCTTGTCATTCCCTTCAATACATAAACAAATTTTTGCGCCATGTTGCCACACAAATGAGTTATGGACAGATATTGAACATGCCAATTTGCCTCAATTTTGTGCTTTATACAATGTCGTATTTCTTTGCTTTATGCACTAATGCAACTAATACACATATGATTTTTCAAATTTTCATGCTACTTCCACATTGTACGTGTACCACTTGCTGTTATTTTGTATTATTGAATTGTTTTCCACTTTTCACCCACTAGTTTAGAACCAACCATTTTTATTTTTAAATATATTATGTAGTGGGATACTGAAGGTAGTGAACAATTAACTGGTAACACTGACCCGGTTTGGTTGATAACAAAAAAGATAAAATAAGGGCATCAATAAGTTGTTGTTACATAACGCGGCAGAAGTGATATTCCTGGTCATGTGTTTGTCAAAAGTGGAGCTTACAACATTCCAATGGTCTAGTATAGCCTTATAACCCGCTGACGGAGAGCTTAGCTAGACCCGCGTCCCTGAACCTGTGTTATTGCTCAGACCCATAACGAAGGGGAGGGCCTTTAGCAATAACAATAACCTGAATCAGAAGGGCTATAAAGCTATTAGAACATTTCAACCTTTGTGTGTAGAATATTCTATTTTAAATTGGGAGAAAAAGAAAGGTAAATAATAGAATGACGGAGCAGAAGGTCTACATCAGCCATTATTGGCCCTGAGCGACTCCACTCTTAACTTTCTCAGTGCTCTAGTTTACAATGTTAATCTTTTTTTTTGTGTGAAAACACTTGCCAATAACGATCAACTGTGCCCACATTGACTGATGTCCATTTAGGAATTGATTTATTGTTGAACTATTGTTTAGATGCACATATTTCAAAGGTAGAAATCACAATATTTGTACTGTTAGAAATGGGGGTCTCTAGTTGGCAGAGGTAGGTACTTTTGACCAAGTAGGGGCCCTTGCTTCTGGTCAGGGTAAGGGGGCTACACTCCTAAAATAACCCCTGCTCACCCCCTTGGTAGCTTGGCACGAGCAGGCAGGCTTATCTCAAAGGGAGTGTGTAAAGCATTTGTGAACACATACAGTAATACAGTGAAAACACTACAAATGGACACCACACCAGTTTAGAAAAATAAGTAATCTTTATCTAGACTTAACACAAGACCAAACAACAAAAATCCACAATACAGTAATAAAAATATGACTTTCAGATGGTAGAAATAGCTTAGTTCAATGTAGATGGTAAATGCGACACTTTACTCTCAAAGTACCTTGGATGCGTAGCGCAAAACAAACAAAAGGGTCGCAGGGAAGGCGATGCGTCAGTTCCTTGCTTCGGGGGAGGCGGCGCACCTGTTCCTTACTGCAGCGCAGGGGAGGCGATGCGTCTGTTCCTTACCGGAGAGGAGGCGAAGCGTCTATTTCTTACTGTGATCCGGTGCTATACGACAAAATGGCGCCTCGATGCAATGTGACGATCCGGTGCGATGCGACAAAATGGCGTCTTTGATGAGATGTGACAAAGTGGATGCGATGCGTGCACGCCCGACGGCCGTGCGGCAAATTCGATGAACTTTGGAGCCGCGACAGGCCCTGCGACACGCTTCTCCGGTGATGCAACTGCAACCTCTGCAGCGGCGGCACGCTTCTCCAGTGATGCAACACGCTTCCTTGGCGATGCGACAGCAAACAGCTGTGGCGGCGACACGCTTCTTCGGCGATGCGACGGCAACTGCTGCGGCGGTGTCACGCTTCTTCCTCGTGGCGTCGCGCTTCCAGCTCCCAGCGACACACAGTCTCCAGAGGGCCCAAAACAACAGCAGGCACCTCACTGCAGGTAGAGTTCCCAGCAAGGAAATTCAGGGGGAGCTGGTGGTGAAGTCTTTGTGTCCCTGAGACTGCAGAACAGGAGGCAAGCTCAACTTCAAGCCCTTGGAGATCTTCCTCAAGATAGTAAAAGTACACACAAAGTTCCTTTTCTCCATTCCTTGGCAATGAGTAAATTAGTGCAGGCCAAACCCAAACAGCAAACAGCACAGGGGCAGTCTCCTCCTTCAGATTCCTTGGTTTCTCTCCTTGGCAAAGGGTTAGTCTTGATTCCCAGAAGTGATATAAAGTTCTGGGGTCTGGGCCCCAATATTTATACTGCAAAATCCTTTGCTCTCTGAAGGCAGAGAGTGTCTGTACCTAGTCAAAACCAGTTCTGTCCTCTCTGGTGCAGCTTCCTGGCAGGAGGTGGAGACAGCATTGTTGAAAGCAGACCTGGCCCAGGTAGCTGAAAGGAAACTCCTCCCCCTACTCTCTATTCTATGAAGGCTCAGGCAAGTGAAAGGAAATCTCCTCCCCCTACTCTCTATTCTATATAGGCTCTGGCAACTGAAAGGAAATCTCCTCCCCCTACTCTCTATTCAATGCAGGGCCTATTCAGTCCAGCCCTGACCCATCAGACTGCTGGAGCCAAGGCCCTCTCCAGTCCCCTGTCACTCACAAACCAGACATGGAATACACAAACCTAGCAGAGGCATACTGGATGGTTAGGCAAAAAAATACCTACTTTCTAAAAGTGGTATTTTCAAACACAGAATGTAAAAATCCCCTACACTAAAAGATGTATTTTAACATTCTGAGTTCAGGCATACTAAACTTTATTTTCCCATCTTGTTCCCTGGGTCAGTTATAATTATAAGATGTTATAATCAAACTGCCCATTCTGGCCTATGGGAACAGATAGCCTTGCAATAGTGAAAAACGAAATTGGCTGTAATTCACTATCAGGACATGCCACACACATCAGGGAATGTCCTACCTTTTACATGCAATGCACCCTGCCCATAGGGTTACCTTGGGCCTACCTTAGGGGTGACTAACATGCAGAAAAGCGAAGGTTTAGGGACTGGCAAGTGGGTGCACTTGCCAAGTCGACATGGCATTCCCAGACTGCACACAGGCTCTGCAATGGCAGGCATGAGCCATATTTTACAAGCTGCTTCTGTGGGTGGCACAATCAGTGCTGCAAGCCCACCAGCAGCATTTGATTTACAGGCCCTGGGCACTCATGGTGCACTGTACTAGGGTCTGACAAGTAAATCAAATATGGCAATCATGGAATCACTAATCCATAACATCAATTTACAAAGAGAGCATATGCACTTTAGCACTGATCAGCAGTGGTAAAGTGCCCAGAGTCATAAAACCACCAACAACAAGTCAGAAAAAATACAGAAGGAAGGCAAAAAGTTCAGGGATGACCCTGCAAAAAGGGCCAAGTCCAACACAACCCCCTTCCAGCCAAAACGCAGGGTGGACCAATCACTACCTTGATGGGCTTCCCTGCTTTGGGCGATAGAACATGGACCCTGGCCCGCAACTGCAGGGGCATACTCCAGTTCTATGCCAATCTGAACCTATTTGGATCCCTCTGTCCATACTCTCAGGGCCCACTAAGCTAACCCATGGGGAACCCTTCTCCTCACCTGTGGACACCATCTGTGCAGCACCTAACCTTAGCTTGCTCACAGGTGTGTCCCAACAGAGAGGCAGTACCCACATGGCCAACACATAGGTGGGCCCAGTCCACCCCCGGGGTGTGACACCTGTCCCCCCCCAGGGGCCACTCTGTCCACCAGAACAGCAAGCCACAGTGGCCACTGACAGTTGTCAGTGATGAGACCCAGGCCTTATGCCTCTCAGGGCTCTCAAACCGCTGTGGCGTCAGAGAGCGGGGGGCAGTAGCCCCAGGTGCCTGGCACCCTTTGTCCACTCTCCCTCCTGTCAGGTCAGGTATGACATCCTGACACTGACCCACCAGCCCTGGGCCTGTACCCGGTGGCTTGACAGGAGACTGGGGTGGGCTTTCCCACACCCGGTCCTCCTCCTCGGGGCTCTGCACCCTCCCACCTGGAGCGGTACCCCCTTCCAGAATTGTCAGGACACCTGTGGCAGGTGTCCTGCACAATTCGCCCACCAGTTCAGGGGTTCTATCCTGCAACTGGGACCCCAGCTTAGGGTCTGTACCCTTAGACTGGGCAGAGGTCAGGGGTGAGGCTGCCCTCTCCCTGCCCCCCTTACTGGGGTCCTGCACCCTCCCACCTGGAGTGGTGCCCCCAGAAGACAAACCGGAAGGGACACTGATTACAGTTGTCCTTCCCTCCAGGTCAGGCAACACCTGCCCCTGGCTTCCCAACCCAGGGACTACCCCCTGCGGCTGAGCACCTGCCTGGCGTACCAGGAATTCCTGGGGAGCACTCATGCCCCCCGAGGGTAACACATAACTCATGTGTTGTGTGACAGTCTGCCTGGTGCAGATCTCCCGACCCCTGTCCATATGACAGTGCGTGAAGATCCCCCAGGACAGAAGTGGTGTCACCATGGTCACTCCTAGGAGACTCAGCACTCTGGCTGGCCCCTGACCCACTGGCTCTTCCACTGGGGACTCTCTCACCCCTCAATCTGGACTTCTGCACCCTCCACTTAGGAGTGATACTGCCAGACACCAGAACTGATGGAGGTCTGCTTACAGACACTCCACGTTCTCTGGACACTAGGAGATCCCCCTCAAATGGACTACTAGTACAGCTTAGGCTCCCTACCTGGTGTTCCCTTAAGGAACCATCCAGGCCCTGAGACTGAGGTTGGGCACTTTCGGGACACATCCCAGTCTCCCTCCTTCTCCTAGGAGACAGGACGTGAGGCCCTACAATCTTCCCACTATAACGGGACCTAGCTGGGCTTCTCTGAACCTCTCCCACCACTCTGGGCTGGAAGATACCTGAGCCACTCCTCTTATGGTCACTCCCCAATGCCTCTTCAGACCCCTTGGAATCCACCAAAAGGTCTGCCTCCCGGGTGAGCTCCCTGGGGTCAGAGAACTCACCCTCCAACCGGTGTTGGCATAGCTCTGGAAAACAGGGACTTACAATATACTCTCCCACAATTGGATCACACAGCCCCCCACAGGTGTTAACCAAACTATCCTTCACCTCACCATCCAGTGCCTCGCACTCGTACCCCACACCACTCTCCTGAGATTGGCAAGACAGTATCTGACTGTCTCTGTCACTCAACCCACACTCTTCTGGGCGGTCTTCACACTCACACACCAGGACTTCAACCATGGGGGAACCCCTCCCCCTGCACCTCTCATCTAGAGTCAGTAGAGTGTCCCTCCCACCACTAGGACTATGAACCCCTGTGCCAGTTCCCCAATCCACCTCAGGGACACTGCGCACCACTGGAGCTACCTCATATCCTTGAACCCCCTGGTGTATGTTAATCCGCTCCTTCAAGTCAGGCGCCACATCTCTGGGTTTGTGTACTGCTCCCTCAGCACTGGATAACTCAATTTTGCTGCCACCATCTGAGTTGGACTCCACCTCCAACTCAGCCAAGCTCACTTCCTGAGCTTCATACATTTCTTTTTCAGCTAAGGCTCGCTCTATCTCCTCGCACTCCCGGTCTAGCTGCCTCAGCCTCCGGTCACGAGCACGAATCCGATTCCTCTCTTCACGAGCCAATCTTTCCCAAAATGTTTCCTCCTCAGGGCCACTGCCCTCTTGGTAATCTGGCTGGGGATCCTCCCCCTCAGATTCCTCCTCAGAGTCATCTGCTAGTGTTGCTTCCCAGCGTAGCACCTCATAGCTATGCAGGGCTGCCTCAAGATCCTGTCTTGTGGATCTCCTCTTCACAGGTAGCCCCTCTCCTTGCAAAATACTTTTATTTCCCTTATCTTGTAGATGTGCAGGTGCAAAAGTTGACTTTCATTTTGACAAGGCCCAACAGGTGCAACAACTAACCAGAGTTCCAACAGCCAAATTCCAAAGGAAACAGGGAAAAATAGTATGTGGTTGCGTAATGGTCTGCACTCACTAGTTGTGTACACCAATCACTGTATATGAGTCACAAATGCAAGTCCAGAATCCTCACCGCTGACCACCAATGTTAGAAATGGGGGTCTCTAGTTGGCAGAGGTAGGTACCTTTGACCATGTAGGGGCCCTTGCTTCTAGTCAGGGTAAGGGGGCTACACTCCTAAAATAACCCCTGCTCACCCCCTTGGTAGCTTGGCACGAGCAGGCAGGCTTATCTCAGAGGCAGTGTGTAAAGCATTTGTGAACACATACAGTAATACAGTGAAAACACTACAAATGGACACCACACCAGTTTAGAAAAATAAGTAATCTTTATCTAGACTTAGCACAAGACTAAACGACAAAAATCCACAATACAGTAATACAAATATGACTTTCAGATGGTAGCAATAGCATAGTTTAATATAGATGGTAAATGCAACACTTTACTCTCAAAGTACCTTGGATGCGTAACGCAAAACAAACAAAAGGGTCGCAGGGAAGGTGATGCGTCAGTTCCTTGCTTCGGGGGAGGCCGTGCACCTGTTCCTTACTGCAGCGCAGGGGAGGCGATGCGTCTGTTCCTTACCGGAGAGGAGGCAAAGCGTCTATTTCTTACTGTGATCCGGGGCGATGCGACAAAATGGCACCTCGATGCAATGCGATGATCCGTTGCGATGCGACAAAATGGCGTCTTTGATGAGATGCGACAAAGTGGATGCGATGCGTGCACGCCCGACGGCCGTGCGGCAAATTCGATGAACTTTGGAGCCGCGACAGGCCCTGCGACACGCTTCTCCGGTGATGCAACTGCAACCTCTGCAGCGGCGGCACGCTTCTCCAGTGATGCAACACGCTTCCTCGGCGATGCGACAGCAAACAGCTGTGGCGGCGACACGCTTCTTCGGCGATGCGACGGCAACTGCTGCGGCGGTGTCACGCTTCTTCCTCGTGGCGTTGCGCTTCCAGCTCCCAGCGACACACAGTCTCCAGAGGGCCCAAAACAACAGCAGGCACCTCACTGCAGATAGAATTCCCAGCAAGGAAATTCAGGGGGAGCTGGTGGTGAAGTCTTTGTGTCCCTGAGACTTCAGAACAGGAGGCAAGCTCAACTTCAAGCCCTTGGAGATCTTCCTCAAGATAGTAAAAGTACACACAAAGTTCCTTTTCTCCTTTCCTTGGCAATGAGTAAACCACTGCCGGCCAACCCCAAACAGCAAATAGCACAGGGGCAGTCTCCTCCTTCAGCTTCCTTGGTTTCTTTCCTTGGCAAAGGGTTCGTCTTGATTCCCAGAAGTGATCTAAAGTTCTGGGGTCTGGGCCCCAATATTTATACTGCAAAATCCTTTGTTCTCTGAAGGCAGAGAGTGTCTGTACCTAGTCAAAACCAGTTCTGTCCTCCCTGGTGCAGCTTCCTGGCAGGAGGTGGAGACAGCATTGTTGAAAGCAGACCTGGCCCAGGTAGCTGAAAGGAAAACTCCTCCCCTACTCTCTGTTCTATGAAGACTCAGGCAAGTGAAAGTAAATCTCCTACCCCTATTCTCTATAGGCTCTGGCAACTGAAAGGAAATCTCCTCCCCCTACTCTCTATTCAATGCAGGGCCTATTCAGCCCAGCCCTGACCCATCAGACTGCTGGAGCCAAGGCCCTCTCCAGCCCCCTGTCACTCACAAACCAGACATGGAATACACAAACCTAGCAGAGGCATACTGGATGGTTAGGCAAGAAAATACCTACTTTCTAAAAGTGGTATTTTCAAACACAGAATGTAAAAATCACCCACACTAAAAGATGTATTTTAACATTCTGAGTTCAGGCATACTAAACTTTATTTTCCTATCTTGTTCCCTGGGTCAGTTATAATTATAAGATGTTATAATCAAACTGCCCATTCTGGCCTATGGGAACAGATAGCCTTGCAATAGTGAAAAACAAAATTGGCTGTAATTCACTATCAGGACATGCCACACACATCAGGGCATGTCCTACCTTTTACATGCAATGCACCCTGCCCATAGGGTTACCTTGGGCCTACCTTAGGGGTGACTAACATGCAGAAAAGGGAAGGTTTAGGGACTGGCAAGTGGGTGCACTTGCCAAGTCGACATGGCAGTCCCAGACTGCACATAGGCTCTGCAATGGCAGGCATGAGCCATATTTTACAAGCTGCTTCTGTGGGTGGCACAATCAGAGCTGCAAGCCCACCAGCAGCATTTGATTTACAGGCCCTAGGCACACATGGTGCACTGTACTAGGGTCTGACAAGTAAATCAAATATGCCAATCATGGAATCACTAATCCATAACATCAATTTACAAAGAGAGCATATGCACTTTAGCACTGATCAGCAGTGGTAAAGTGCCCAGAGTCATAAAACCACCAACAACAGGTCAGAAAAAATACAGGAGGAAGGCAAAAAGTTCAGGGATGACCCTGCAAAAATGGCCAAGTCCAACAAGTACTATCACAGTTTTTGTAGAATAATGAGGATTTGAATGAGATATTCATTGGCTTCCTCGCCTGCTCTCCACTCAGCGGAATCTATCCTGTGCTTTTGTGTCCGCTTGTAACTACAACTGACTCTTTTAGTGGGTGAGACATCCTCAGTTCATTGACCAACATATTATATCAATTTGATCAATGTATAATCCTCTGGTAATCTGCTAATCTTCTGGTGGCCTCTTGTTCAGCACCTGGACTGGATACCTGTTTGAGGCCACTGTTGTGCTTTATAAAATAGCATTTATTCATGCGTTCATTCATCCATTAGTTCATTCATGATTTAATTTATTCATTAATTCAGTCAGTTATTTTCTGTCTTTACGTCATCCTGACTGGGACAATGTATCCTTTCATTCTATTTGGATTACTTATATGAGTGCCTTTGAGTTTAGTGACACATTCATTCATTTGGAAGCAGCTATTTCGGAGGGAACGTGTATATTATAAGGAACCAATGAAAATATTCTTGTGTAAATTAGTTGTGCACTATATACCTTATTATTATAATTATTATTATTGCCATTATTATTATGCTAATATTGTTGTTGTTATATTAAGATGACATTGCTTGTTTCTTTGCATAGGTGTTTTCAAATATTTTCAGATATTTACCTCTAGCTGCCCCTTTCTCTGAAGGCATCTCATGCTACATCGCTGTGTTCTTAATCATACCACCAGAGTGGCGTGCACAAAATGGCACACATCTGCAGAGCTGGGCGTAGTGTGGCATGACACAACACAGCGAGTCTGCATTGGGCTGCACACAGCAGTACCTCCCCTCCCGAGAATGGGAAGGTGCAGGCGGTCCCCTGTGCTGTTAGATGCTCTGCCTCCCTACCTGCAGAAGGGAAGGCGCAGGCGGTCCCCTGTGCTGTCAGGTGCTCTGCCTCCCCTCCTGGAGAAGGGAAGGCGCAGGCAGTCCCCTGTGCTGTCAGGTGCTCTGCCTCCCCTCTTGAGGAAGGGAAGGCGCAGGCAGTCCCCTGTGCTGTCAGGTGCTCTGCCTCCCCTCCTGCAGAAGGGAAGGCGCAGGCGGTCCCTGTGCTGTCAGAGGCTCTGCCACCCCTCCTGCAGAAGGGAAGGCGCAGGCGGTCCCCTGTGCTGTCAGGTGCTCTGCCTCCCCTCCTGGAGAATGGAAGGCGCAGGCGGTCCCCTGTGCTGTCAGGTGCTCTGCCACTGCTCCGGGAGAAGGGAAGGTGCAGGCGGTCCCCTGTGCTGTCAGGTGCTCTGTCTCCCTTCCTGGAGAAGGGAAGGCGCAGGCAGTCCCCCGTGCTGTCGGGTGCTCTGCCACTGCTCCGGGAGAGGGGAAGGTGCAGGCAGTACCCTGTGCTGTCATATGCTCTGCCTCCCCTCCTGCAGAAGAGAAGGCGCAGGCGGTCCCCTGTGCTGTCAGGTGCTCTGCCTCCCCTCCTGCAGAAGAAAGGTGCAGGCGGTCCCCTGTGCTGTCATGTGCTCAGCCTCCCCTCCTGCAGAAGGGAAGGCGCAGGCGGTCCCCTGTGCTGTCAGGTGCTCTACCTCCCCTCCTGGAGAAGGGAAGGCGCAGGCGGTCCCTGTGCTGTCAGGTACTCTGCCACCCCTCCTGCAGAAGCGAAGGCAAGGGCGGTCCCCTGTGCTGTCAGGTGCTCTGCCACCCCTCCTGCAGAAGGGAAGGCACAGGCGGTCCCCTGTGCAGTCAGGTGCTCTGCCACCCCTCCTGCAGAAGGGAAGACGCAGGCGGTCCCCGGTGCTGTCATATGCTCTGCCACCCCTCCTGCAGAAGGGAAGGCGCAGGCGGTCCCCTGTGCTATCAGGTGCTCTGCCACCCCTCCTGCAGAAGGGAAGGTGCAGGCGGTCCCCTGTACTGTCAGGTGCTCTGCCAGCCCTCCCGGAGAAGGGAAGGCGCAGGCAGTCCCTGTGCTGGCAGGTGCTCTACCTCCCCTCCTGGAGAAGGGAAGGCGCAGGCGGTCCCCTGTGCTATCAGGTGCTCTGCCACCCCTCCTGCAGAAGGGAAGGTGCAGGCGGTCCCCTGTGCTGTCAGGTGCTCTGCCACCCCTCCTGCAGAAGGGAAGGTGCAGGCAGTACCCTGTGCTGTCAGGTGCTCTGCCACCCCTCCTGCAGAAGGAAAGGCACAGGGGGTCCCCTGTGCTGTCAGGTGCTCTGCCTCCCCTCCTGGAGAAGGGAAGGCGCAGGCGGTCCCCTGTGCTGTCAGGTGCTCTGCCTCCCTCCTGCAGAAGGGAAGGGGCAGGCGGTCCCCTGTGCTGTCAGGTGCTCTGCCACCCCTCCCGGAGAAGGGAAGTCACAGGTGGTCCCCTGTGCTGTCAGGTGCTCTGCCAACCCTCCTGCAGAAGGGAAGGCGCAGGCGGTCCCCTGTGCTGTCAGGTGCTCTGCCACCCCTCCTGCAGAAGGGAAGGCGCAGGCGGTCCCCTGTGCTGTCAGGTGCTCTGTCTCCCCTCCTGGAGAGGGGAAGGCGCAAGCGGTCCCCTGTGCTGTCATATGCTCTGCCTCCCCTCCTGCAGAAGGGGAGGCGCAGGCGATCCCCTGTGCTGTCAGGTGCTCTGCCACCCGTCCCAGAGAAGGGAAGGTGCAGGCGGTCCCCTGTGCTGTCAGGTGCTCTTCCTCCCCTCTTGAAGAAGGGAAGGCGCAGGCGGTCCCCTGTGCTGTCAGGTGCTCTGCCTCCCCTCCTGCAGAAGGGAAGGCGCAGGCGGTCCCTGCTGTCAGAGGCTCTGCCACCCCACCTTCAGAAGGGAAGGCGCAGGCTGTCCCCTGTGCTATCAGGTGCTCTGCCTCCCCTCCTGGAGAAGGGAAGGCGCAGGCTGTCCCCTGTGCTGTCAGGTGCTCTGCCACCCCTCCGGGAGAAGGGAAGGTGCAGGCGGTCCCCTGTGCTGTCAGGTGCTCTGTCTCCCCTCCCGGAGAAGGGAAGGCGCAGGCAGTCCCCTGTGCTATCAGGTGCTCTGTCTCCCCTCCTGGAGATTGGAAGTTGCAGGCAGTCCCCTGTGCTGTCATATGCTCTGCCTCCCCTCCTGCAGAAGGGAAGGCGCAGGCGGTCCCCTGTGTTGTCAGGTGCTCTGCCTCCCCTCCTGCAGAAGGAAAGGTGCAGGCGGTCCCCTGTGCTGTCATGTGCTCTGCCTCCCCTCCTGCAGAAGGGAAGGCGCAGGCGGTCACCTGTGCTGTCAGGTGCTCTACCTCCCCTCCTGGAGAAGGGAAGGCGCAGGCGGTCCCTGTGCTGTCAGGTGCTCTGCCACCCCTCCTGCAGAAGGGAAGGCGCAGGCGGTCCCCTGTGCTGTCAGGTGCTCTGCCACCCCTCCTGCAGAAGGGAAGGCACAGGCGGACCCCTGTGCTGTCAGGTGCTCTGCCACCCCTCCTGCAGAAGGGAAGGCGCAGGCGGTCACCTGTGCTGTTAGGTTCTCTGCCACCCCTCCAGCAGAAGGGAAGGCGCAGGCAGTCCCCTGTGCTGTCAGGTGCTCTGCCTCTCCTCCTGGAGAAGGGAAGGCGCAGGCGGTCTATGTGCTGTCAGGTGCTCTACCTCTCCTACTGGTGAAGAGAAGGCGCAGGGGGTACCCTGTGCTGTCAGGTGCTCTGCCAGCCCTCCCGGAGAAGGGAAGGCGCAGGCGGTCCCTGTGCTGTCAGGTGCTCTAGCTCCCCTCCTGGAGAAGGGTAGGCGTAGGCGGTCCCCTGTGCTGTCAGGTGCTCTGCCTCCCCTCCTGGAGAAGGGAAGGCGCAGGCGGTCCCCTGTGCTGTCAGGTGCTCTGCCTCCGCTCCTGCAGAAAGGAAGGCGCAGGCGGTTCCCTGTGCTGTCAGGTGCTCTGCCACCCCTCCCGGAGAAGGGAAGGCGCAGGCGGTCCCCTGTGCTGTCAGGTGCTCTGCCTCCCCTCCTGGAGAAGGGAAGGCGCAGGCGGTCCCCTGTGCTGTCAGGTGCTCTGCCTCCCCTCCTGCAGAAAGGAAGGCGCAGGCGGTTCCCTGTGCTGTCAGGTGCTCTGCCACCCCTCCCGGAGAAGGGAAGGCGCAGGCGGTCCCCTGTGCTGTCAGGTGCTCTGCCACCCCTTCTGCAGAAGGGAAGGCGCAGGCGGTCCCCTGTGCTGTCAGGTGCTCTGCCTCCCCTCCTGGAGAAGGGAAGGTGCAGGCGATCCCCTGTGCTGTCAGGTGCTCTGCCACCCATCCCGGAGAAGGGAAGGCACAGGCGGTCCCCTGTGCTGTCAGGTGCTATTCCTCCCCTCCTGGAGAAGGGAAGGCGCAGGCGGTCCCCTGTGCTGTCAGGTGCTCTGCCTCTCTTCCTGGAAAAGGGAAGGCGCAGGCGGTCTCTGTGCTGTCAGGTGCTCTACCTCTCCTCCTGGTGAAGAGAAGGCGCAGGGGGTACCCTGTGCTGTCAGGTGCTCTGCCAGCCCTCCCGGAGAAGGGAAGGCGCAGGCGGTCCCTGTGCTGTCAGGTGCTCTAGCTCCCCTCCTGGAGAAGGGTAGGCGTGGCGGTCCCCTGTGCTGTCAGGTGCTCTGCCTCCCCTCCTGGAGAAGGCAAGGCGCAGGCGGTCCCCTGTGCTGTCAGGTGCTCTGCCTCCCCTCCTGCAGAAGGGAAGGCGCAGGCGGTTCCCTGTGCTGTCAGGTGCTCTGCCACCCCTCCCGGAGAAGGGAAGGCGCAGGCGGTCCCTGTGCTGTCAGGTGCTCTAGCTCCCCTCCTGGAGAAGGGTAGGCGTAGGCGGTCCCCTGTGCTGTCAGGTGCTCTGCCTCCCCTCCTGCAGAAGGGAAGGCGCAGGCGGTCCCTGTGCTGTCAGAGGCTCTGCCACCCCTCCTGCAGAAGGGAAGGCGCAGGCGGTCCCCTGTGCTGTCAGGTGCTCTGCCTCCCCTCCTGGAGAATGGAAGGCGCAGGCGGTCCCCTGTGCTGTCAGGTGCTCTGTCTCCCCTCCTGGAGAAGGGAAGGCGCAGGCAGTCCCCTGTGCTGTCGGGTGCTATGTGTTCCCTCCCGGAGAGGGGAAGGTGCAGGCAGTACCCTGTGCTGTCATATGCTCTGCCTCCCCTCCTGCAGAAGAGAAGGCGCAGGCGGTCCCCTGTGCTGTCAGGTGCTCTGCCTCCCCTCCTGCAGAAGAAAGGTGCAGGCGGTCCCCTGTGCTGTCATGTGCTCAGCCTCCCCTCCTGCAGAAGGGAAGGCGCAGGCGGTCCCCTGTGCTGTCAGGTGCTCTACCTCCCCTCCTGGAGAAGGGAAGGCGCAGGCGGTCCCTGTGCTGTCAGGTACTCTGCCACCCCTCCTGCAGAAGCGAAGGCAAGGGCGGTCCCCTGTGCTGTCAGGTGCTCTGCCACCCCTCCTGCAGAAGGGAAGGCACAGGCGGTCCCCTGTGCAGTCAGGTGCTCTGCCACCCCTCCTGCAGAAGCGAAGACGCAGGCGGTCCCCGGTGCTGTCATATGCTCTGCCTCCCCTCCTGCAGAAGGGAAGGCGCAGGCGGTCCCCTGTGCTATCAGGTGCTCTGCCACCCCTCCTGCAGAAGGGAAGGTGCAGGCGGTCCCCTGTACTGTCAGGTGCTCTGCCAGCCCTCCCGGAGAAGGGAAGGCGCAGGCAGTCCCTGTGCTGGCAGGTGCTCTACCTCCCCTCCTGGAGAAGGGAAGGCGCAGGCGGTCCCCTGTGCTATCAGGTGCTCTGCCACCCCTCCTGCAGAAGGGAAGGTGCAGGCTGTCCCCTGTGCTGTCAGGTGCTCTGCCACCCCTCCTGCAGAAGGGAAGGTGCAGGCAGTACCCTGTGCTGTCAGGTGCTCTGCCACCCCTCCTGCAGAAGGAAACGCACAGGGGGTCCCCTGTGCTGTCAGGTGCTCTGCCTCCCCTCCTGGAGAAGGGAAGGCGCAGGCGGTCCCCGGGGCTGTCAGGTGCTCTGCCTCCCCTCCTGCAGAAGGGACGGGGCAGGCGGTCCCTGTGCTGTCAGGTGCTCTGCCACCCCTCCCGGAGAAGGGAAGTCACAGGTGGTCCCCTGTGCTGTCAGGTGCTCTGCCAACCCTCCTGCAGAAGGGAAGGCGCAGGCGGTCCCCTGTGCTGTCAGGTGCTCTGCCACCCCTCCTGCAGAAGGGAAAGCGCAGGCGGTCCCCTGTGCTGTCAGGTGCTCTGTCTCCCCTCCTGGAGAGGGGAAGGCGCAAGCGGTCCCCTGTGCTGTCATATGCTCTGCCTCCCCTCCTGCAGAAGGGGAGGCGCAGGCGATCCCCTGTGCTGTCAGGTGCTCTGCCACCCGTCCCAGAGAAGGGAAGGTGCAGGCGGTCCCCTGTGCTGTCAGGTGCTCTTCCTCCCCTCTTGAAGAAGGGAAGGCGCAGGCGGTCCCCTGTGCTGTCAGGTGCTCTGCCTCCCCTCCTGCAGAAGGGAAGGCGCAGGCGGTCCCTGCTGTCAGAGGCTCTGCCACCCCTCCTTCAGAAGGGAAGGCGCAGGCTGTCCCCTGTGCTATCAGGTGCTCTGCCTCCCCTCCTGGAGAAGGGAAGGCGCAGGCTGTCCCCTGTGCTGTCAGGTGCTCTGCCACCCCTCCGGGAGAAGGGAAGGTGCAGGCGGTCCCCTGTGCTATCAGGTGCTCTGTCTTCCCTCCCAGAGAAGGGAAGGCGCAGGCAGTCCCCTGTGCTATCAGGTGCTCTGTCTCCCCTCCTGGAGATTGGAAGTTGCAGGCAGTCCCCTGTGCTGTCATATGCTCTGCCTCCCCTCCTGCAGAAGGGAAGGCGCAGGCGGTCCCCTGTGTTGTCAGGTGCTCTGCCTCCCCTCCTGCAGAAGGAAAGGTGCAGGCGGTCCCCTGTGCTGTCATGTGCTCTGCCTCCCCTCCTGCAGAAGGGAAGGCGCAGGCGGTCACCTGTGCTGTCAGGTGCTCTACCTCCCCTCCTGGAGAAGGGAAGGCGCAGGCGGTCCCTGTGCTGTCAGGTGCTCTGCCACCCCTCCTGCAGAAGGGAAGGCGCAGGCGGTCCCCTGTGCTGTCAGGTGCTCTGCCACCCCTCCTGCAGAAGGGAAGGCACAGGCGGACCCCTGTGCTGTCAGGTGCTCTGCCACCCCTCCTGCAGAAGGGAAGGCGCAGGCGGTCACCTGTGCTGTTAGGTTCTCTGCCACCCCTCCAGCAGAAGGGAAGGCGCAGGCAGTCCCCTGTGCTGTCAGGTGCTCTGCCTCTCCTCCTGGAGAAGGGAAGGCGCAGGCGGTCTATGTGCTGTCAGGTGCTCTACCTCTCCTCCTGGTGAAGAGAAGGCGCAGGGGGTACCCTGTGCTGTCAGGTGGTCTGCCAGCCCTCCCGGAGAAGGGAAGGCGCAGGCGGTCCCTGTGCTGTCAGGTGCTCTAGCTCCCCTCCTGGAGAAGGGTAGGCGTAGGCGGTCCCCTGTGCTGTCAGGTGCTCTGCCTCCCCTCCTGGAGAAGGGAAGGCGCAGGCGGTCCCCTGTGCTGTCAGGTGCTCTGCCACCCCTTCTGCAGAAGGGAAGGCGCAGGCGGTCCCCTGTGCTGTCAGGTGCTCTGCCTCCCCTCCTGGAGAAGGGAAGGCGCAGGCGATCCCCTGTGCTGTCAGGTGCTCTGCCACCCATCCCGGAGAAGGAAGGCACAGGCGGTCCCCTGTGCTGTCAGGTGCTATTCCTCCCCTCCTGGAGAAGGGAAGGCGCAGGCGGTCCCCTGTGCTGTCAGGTGCTCTGCCTCTCTTCCGGGAGAAGGGAAGGCGCAGGCGGTCTCTGTGCTGTCAGGTGCTCTACCTCTCCTCCTGGTGAAGAGAAGGCGCAGGGGTACCCTGTGCTGTCAGGTGCTCTGCCAGCCCTCCCGGAGAAGGGAAGGCGCAGGCGGTCCCTGTGCTGTCAGGTGCTCTAGCTCCCCTCCTGGAGAAGGGTAGGCGTAGGCGGTCCCCTGTGCTGTCAGGTGCTCTGCCTCCCCTCCTGGAGAAGGCAAGGCGCAGGCGGTCCCCTGTGCTGTCAGGTGCTCTGCCTCCCCTCCTGCAGAAGGGAAGGCGCAGGAGGTTCCCTGTGCTGTCAGGTGCTCTGCCACCCCTCCCGGAGAAGGGAAGGCGCAGGCGGTCCCTGTGCTGTCAGGTGCTCTAGCTCCCCTCCTGGAGAAGGGTAGGCGGTCCCCTGTGCTGTCAGGTGCTCTGCCTCCCCTCCTGGAGAAGGGAAGGCGCAGGCGGTCCCCTGTGCTGTCAGGTGCTCTGCCTCCCCTCCTGCAGAAGGGAAGGCGCAGGCGGTTCCCTGTGCTGTCAGGTGCTCTGCCACCCCTCCCGGAGAAGGGAAGGCGCAGGCGGTCCCCTGTGCTGACAGGTGCTCTGCCACCACTTCTGCAGAAGGGAAGGCGCAGGCGGTCCAAAGTGCTGTTAGGTGCTCTGCCTCCCCTCCTGGAGAAGGGAAGGCGCAGGCGATTCCCTGTGCTGTCAGGTGCTCTGCCTCCCCTCCTGGAGAAGGGAAGGCGCAGGCGATCCCCTGTGCTGTCAGGTGCTCTGCTTCCCCTCCTGCAGAAGGGAAGGCGCAGGCTGTCCCCTGTGCTGTCAGGTGCTATTCCTCCCCTCCTGGAGAAGGGAAGGCGCAGGCGGTCCCCTGTGCTGTCAGGTGCTCCGCCGCCCCTCCTGGAGAAGGGAAGGCGCAGAAGGTCCCCTGTGCTGTCAGGTGCTCTGCCACCCCTCCTGCAGAAGGGAAGGCGCAGGCGGTCCCCTGTTCTGTCAGGTGCTCTGCCTCCCCTCCTGGAGGAGGGAAGGTGCAGGCGATCCCCTGTGCTGTCAGGTGCTCTGCCATCCCTCCCGGAGAAGGGAAGGCGCAGGCGGTCCCCTGTGCTGTCAGGTGCTCTGCCACCACTTCTGCAGAAGGGAAGGCGCAGGCGGTCCCATATGCTGTCAGATGCCTTTTCTCCCCTTCAGGAGAGGGGAAGGCGCAAGCGGTCCCCTGTGCTGTCAGGTGCTCTGCCTCTCCTCTTGAAGAAGGGAAGGCGCAGGCGGTCCCCTGTGCTGTCAGATGCTCTGCCTCCCCTCCTGCAGAAGGGAAGGCGCAGGCCGTCCCTGTGCTGTCAGAGGATCTGCCACCCCTCCTGCAGAAGGGAAGGTGCCGGCGGTCCCCTGTGCTGTCAGGTACTCTGCCTCCCCTCCTGGAGAAGGGAAGGCGCAGGTGGTCCCATGTGCTGTCAGGTGCTCTGCCACCCCTCCCGGAGAAGGGAAGGCGCAGGCGGTCCCATGTGCTGTCAGGTGCTCTGTCTCCCCTCCCGGAGAGGGGCAGGTGCAGGCAGTCCCCTGTGCTGTCATATGCTCTGCCTCCCCTCCTGCAGAAGGGAAGGCGCAGGCAGTCCCCTGTGCTGTCAGGGGCTCTGCCTCCCCTCCTGCAGAATGAAAGGTGCAGGTGGTCCCCTGTGCTGTCATGTGCTCTGCCTCCCCTCCTGCAGAAGGGAAGGCGCAGGTGGTCCCCTGTGCTGTCAGGTGCTCTACCTCCCCTCCTGGAGAGGGGAAGGCGCAGACGGTCTCTGTGCTGTCAGGTGCTCTGCCACCCCTCCTGCAGTAGGGAAGGCGCAGGCGGTCCCCTGTGCTGTCAGTTGCTCTGCCACCCCTCCTGCAGAAGGGAAGGCGGATGCGGTCCCATATGCTGTCAGATGCCTTTTCTCCCCTTCAGGAGAGGGGAAGGCGCAAGCGGTCCCCTGTGCTGTCAGGTGCTCTGCCACCCCTCCTGCAGAAGGGGAGGCGCAGGCGGTCCCCTGTGCTGTCAGGTGCTCTGCCTCCCCTCCTGGAGAAGGGAAGGCGCAGGCGGTCCCCTGTCTGTCCAGGTGCTCTGCCTCCCCTCCTGCAGAAGGGAAGGCGCAGGCGGTCCCCTGTGCTGTCAGGTGCTCTGCCACCTCTCCCGGAGAAGAGAAGGCGCAGGCGGTCCCCTGTGCTGTCAGGTGCTCTGCCACCCCTCCCGGAGAAGGGTAGGCATGGCGGTCCCCTGTGCTGTCAGGTGCTCTGCCACCCCTCCCGGAGAAGGGAAGGCGTGGCAGTCCCCTGTGCTGTCATATGCTCTGCCTCCCCTCCTGCAGAAGGGAAGGCGCAGGCGGTCCCCTGTGCTGTCGTGCTCTGCCACCCCTCCTGCAGAAGGGAAGGTGCAGGCGGTCCCCTGTGCTGTCATGTGCTCTGCCTCCCTCCTGCAGAAGGGAAGGCGCAGGCGGTCACCTGTGCTGTCAGGTGCTCTACCTCCCCTGCTGGAGAAGGGAAGGCGCAGGCGGTCCCTGTGCTGTCAGGTGCTCTGCCACCCCTCCTGCAGAAGGGAAGGCGCAGGCGGTCCCCTGTGCTGTCAGGTGCTCTGCCATCCCTCCTGCAGAAGGGAAGGCACAGGCGGACCCCTGTGCTGTCAGGTGCTCTGCCACCCCTCCTGCAGAAGGGAAGGCACAGGCGGTCACCTGTGCTGTTAGGTTCTCTGCCACCCCTCCAGCAGAAGGGAAGGCGCAGGCAGTCCCCTGTGCTGTCAGGTGCTCTGCCTCTCCTCCTGGAGAAGGGAAGGCGCAGGCGGTCTATGTGCTGTCAGGTGCTCTACCTCTCCTCCTGGTGAAGAGAAGGCGCAGGGGGTACCCTGTGCTGTCAGGTGCTCTGCCAGCCCTCCCGGAGAAGGGAAGGCGCAGGCGGTCCCTGTGTTGTCAGGTGCTCTAGCTCCCCTCCTGGAGAAGGGTAGGCGTAGGCGGTCCCCTGTGCTGTCAGGTGCTCTGCCTCCCCTCCTGGAGAAGGGAAGGCGCAGGCGGTCCCCTGTGCTGTCAGGTGCTCTGCCTCCGCTCCTGCAGAAAGGAAGGCGCAGGCGGTTCCCTGTGCTGTCAGGTGCTCTGCCACCCCTCCCGGAGAAGGGAAGGCGCAGGCGGTCCCCTGTGCTGTCAGGTGCTCTGCCTCCCCTCCTGGAGAAGGGAAGGCGCAGGCGGTCCCCTGTCCTGTCAGGTGCTCTGCCTCCCCTCCTGCAGAAAGGAAGGCGCAGGCGGTTCCCTGTGCTGTCAGATGCTCTGCCACCCCTCCCGGAGAAGGGAAGGCGCAGGCGGTCCCCTGTGCTGTCAGGTGCTCTGCCACCCCTTCTGCAGAAGGGAAGGCGCAGGCGGTCCCCTGTGCTGTCAGGTGCTCTGCCTCCCCTCCTGGAGAAGGGAAGGCGCAGGCGATCCCCTGTGCTGTCAGGTTCTTTGCCACCCATCCCGGAGAAGGGAAGGCACAGGCGGTCCCCTGTGCTGTCAGGTGCTATTCCTCCCCTCCTGGAGAAGGGAAGGCGCAGGCGGTCCCCTGTGCTGTCAGGTGCTCTGCCTCTCTTCCTGGAGAAGGGAAGGCGCAGGCGGTCTCTGTGCTGTCAGGTGCTCTACCTCTCCTCCTGGTGAAGAGAAGGCGCAGGGGGTACCCTGTGCTGTCAGGTGCTCTGCCAGCCCTCCCGGAGAAGGGAAGGCGCAGGCGGTCCCTGTGCTGTCAGGTGCTCTACCTCCCCTCCTGGAGAGGGGAAGGCGCAGACGGTCCCTGTGCTGTCAGGTGCTCTGCCACCCCTCCTGCAGTAGGGAAGGCGCAGGCGGTCCCCTGTGTTGTCAGTTGCTCTGCCACCCCTCCTGCAGAAGGGAAGGCGCATGCGGTCCCATATGCTGTCAGATGCCTTTTCTCCCCTTCAGGAGAGGGGAAGGCGCAAGCGGTCCCCTGTGCTGTCAGGTGCTCTGCCACCCCTCCTGCAGAAGGGGAGGCGCAGGCGGTCCCCTGTGCTGTCAGGGGCTCTGCCTCCCCTCCTGGAGAAGGGAAGGCGCAGGCGGTCCCCTGTCTGTCAGGTGCTCTGCCTCCCCTCCTGCAGAAGGGAAGGCGCAGGCGGTCCCCTGTGCTGTCAGGTGCTCTGCCACCTCTCCCGGAGAAGAGAAGAGAAGGCGCAGGCGGTCCCCTGTGCTGTCAGGTGCTCTGCCACCCCTCCCGGAGAAGGGTAGGCATGGCGGTCCCCTGTGCTGTCAGGTGCTCTGCCACCCCTCCCAGAGAAGGGAAGGCGTGGCAGTCCCCTGTGCTGTCATATGCTCTGCCTCCCCTCCTGCAGAAGGGAAGGCGCAGGCGGTCCCCTGTGCTGTCATGTGCTCTGCCTCCCTTCCTGCAGAAGGGAAGGCGCAGGCTGTCCACTGTGCTGTCAGGTGCTCTGCCTCCCCTCCTGCAGAAGGGAAGGCGCAGGCGGTCCCCTGTGCTGTCGTGCTCTGCCACCCCTCCTGCAAAGGGAAGGTGCAGGCGGTCCCCTGTGCTGTCATGTGCTCTGCCTCCCCTCCTGCAGAAGGGAAGGCGCAGGCGGTCACCTGTGCTGTCAGGTGCTCTACCTCCCCTCCTGGAGAAGGGAAGGCGCAGGCGGTCCCTGTGCTGTCAGGTGCTCTGCCACCCCTCCTGCAGAAGGGAAGGCGCAGGCGGTCCCCTGTGCTGTCAGGTGCTCTGCCACCCCTCCTGCAGAAGGGAAGGCACAGGCGGACCCCTGTGCTGTCAGGTGCTCTGCCACCCCTCCTGCAGAAGGGAAGGCGCAGGCGGTCACCTGTGCTGTTAGGTTCTCTGCCACCCCTCCAGCAGAAGGGAAGGCGCAGGCAGTCCCCTGTGCTGTCAGCTGCTCTGCCTCTCCTCCTGGAGAAGGGAAGGCGCAGGCGGTCTATGTGCTGTCAGGTGCTCTACCTCTCCTCCTGGTGAAGAGAAGGCGCAGGGGGTACCCTGTGCTGTCAGGTGCTCTGCCAGCCCTCCCGGAGAAGGGAAGGCGCAGGCGATCTCTGTGTTGTCAGGTGCTCTAGCTCCCCTCCTGGAGAAGGGTAGGCGTAGGCGGTCCCCTGTGCTGTCAGGTGCTCTGCCTCCCCTCCTGGAGAAGGGAAGGCGCAGGCGGTCCCCTGTGCTGTCAGGTGCTCTGCCTCCCCTCCTGCAGAAAGGAAGGCGCAGGCGGTTCCCTGTGCTGTCAGGTGCTCTGCCACCCCTCCCGGAGAAGGGAAGGCGCAGGCGGTCCCCTGTGCTGTCAGGTGCTCTGCCTCCCCTCCTGGAGAAGGGAAGGCGCAGGCGGTCCCCTGTGCTGTCAGGTGCTCTGCCTCCCCTCCTGGAGAAAGGAAGGCGCAGGCGGTTCCCTGTGCTGTCAGGTGCTCTGCCACCCCTCCCGGAGAAGGGAAGGCGCAGGCGGTCCCCTGTGCTGTCAGGTGCTCTGCCACCCCTTCTGCAGAAGGGAAGGCGCAGGCGGTCCCCTGTGCTGTCAGGTGCTCTGCCTCCCCTCCTGGAGAAGGGAAGGCGCAGGCGATCCCCTGTGCTATCAGGTGCTCTGCCACCCATCCCGGAGAAGGGAAGGCACAGGCGGTCCCCTGTGCTGTCAGGTGCTATTCCTCCCCTCCTGGAGAAGGGAAGGCGCAGGCGGTCCCCTGTGCTGTCAGGTGCTCTGCCTCTCTTCCTGGAGAAGGGAAGGCGCAGGCGGTCTCTGTGCTGTCAGGTGCTCTACCTCTCCTCCTGGTGAAGAGAAGGCGCAGGGGTACCCTGTGCTGTCAGGTGCTCTGCCAGCCCTCCCGGAGAAGGGAAGGCACAGGCGGTCCCTGTGATGTCAGGTGCTCTAGCTCCCCTCCTGGAGAAGGGTAGGCGTAGGCGGTCCCCTGTGCTGTCAGGTGCTCTGCCTCCCCTCCTGGAGAAGGCAAGGCGCAGGCGGTCCCCTGTGCTGTCAGGTGCTCTGCCTCCCCTCCTGCAGAAGGGAAGGGGCAGGCGGTTCCCTGTGCTGTCAGGTGCTCTGCCACCCCTCCCGGAGAAGGGAAGGCGCAGGCGGTCCCTGTGCTGTCAGGTGCTCTAGCTCCCCTCCTGGAGAAGGGTAGGCGTAGGCGGTCCCCTGTGCTGTCAGGTGCTCTGCCACCCCTCCCGGAGAAGGGAAGTCACAGGTGGTCCCCTGTGCTGTCAGGTGCTCTGCCAACCCTCCTGCAGAAGGGAAGGCGCAGGCGGTCCCCTGTGCTGTCAGGTGCTCTGCCACCCCTCCTGCAGAAGGGAAGGCGCAGGCGGTCCCCTGTGCTGTCAGGTGCTCTGTCTCCCCTCCTGGAGAGGGAAGGCGCAAGCGGTCCCCTGTGCTGTCATATGCTCTGCCTCCCCTCCTGCAGAAGGGGAGGCGCAGGCGATCCCCTGTGCTGTCAGGTGCTCTGCCACCCGTCCCAGAGAAGGGAAGGTGCAGGCGGTCCCCTGTGCTGTCAGGTGCTCTTCCTCCCCTCTTGAAGAAGGGAAGGCGCAGGCGGTCCCCTGTGCTGTCAGGTGCTCTGCCTCCCCTCCTGCAGAAGGGAAGGCGCAGGCGGTCCCCTGCTGTCAGAGGCTCTGCCACCCCTCCTTCAGAAGGGAAGGCGCAGGCTGTCCCCTGTGCTATCAGGTGCTCTGCCTCCCTCCTGGAGAAGGGAAGGCGCAGGCTGTCCCCTGTGCTGTCAGGTGCTCTGCCACCCCTCCGGGAGAAGGGAAGGTGCAGGCGGTCCCCTGTGCTGTCAGGTGCTCTGTCTCCCCTCCCGGAGAAGGGAAGGCGCAGGCAGTCCCCTGTGCTATCAGGTGCTCTGTCTCCCCTCCTGGAGATTGGAAGTTGCAGGCAGTCCCCTGTGCTGTCATATGCTCTGCCTCCCCTCCTGCAGAAGGGAAGGCGCAGGCGGTCCCCTGTGTTGTCAGGTGCTCTGCCTCCCCTCCTGCAGAAGGAAAGGTGCAGGCGGTCCCCTGTGCTGTCATGTGCTCTGCCTCCCCTCCTGCAGAAGGGAAGGCGCAGGCGGTCACCTGTGCTGTCAGGTGCTCTACCTCCCCTCCTGGAGAAGGGAAGGCGCAGGCGGTCCCTGTGCTGTCAGGTGCTCTGCCACCCCTCCTGCAGAAGGGAAGGCGCAGGCGGTCCCCTGTGCTGTCAGGTGCTCTGCCACCCCTCCTGCAGAAGGGAAGGCACAGGCGGACCCCTGTGCTGTCAGGTGCTCTGCCACCCCTCCTGCAGAAGGGAAGGCGCAGGCGGTCACCTGTGCTGTTAGGTTCTCTGCCACCCCTCCAGCAGAAGGGAAGGCGCAGGCAGTCCCCTGTGCTGTCAGGTGCTCTGCCTCTCCTCCTGGAGAAGGGAAGGCGCAGGCGGTCTATGTGCTGTCAGGTGCTCTACCTCTCCTCCTGGTGAAGAGAAGGCGCAGGGGGTACCCTGTGCTGTCAGGTGCTCTGCCAGCCCTCCCGGAGAAGGGAAGGCGCAGGCGGTCCCTGTGCTGTCAGGTGCTCTAGCTCCCCTCCTGGAGAAGGGTAGGCGTAGGCGGTCCCCTGTGCTGTCAGGTGCTCTGCCTCCCCTCCTGGAGAAGGGAAGGCGCAGGCGGTCCCCTGTGCTGTCAGGTGCTCTGCCTCCCCTCCTGCAGAAAGGAAGGCGCAGGCGGTTCCCTGTGCTGTCAGGTGCTCTGCCACCCCTCCCGGAGAAGGGAAGGCGCAGGCGGTCCCCTGTGCTGTCAGGTGCTCTGCCTCCCCTCCTGGAGAAGGGAAGGCGCAGGCGGTCCCCTGTGCTGTCAGGTGCTCTGCCTCCCCTCCTGCAGAAAGGAAGGCGCAGGCGGTTCCCTGTGCTGTCAGGTGCTCTGCCACCCCTCCCGGAGAAGGGAAGGCGCAGGCGGTCCCCTGTGCTGTCAGGTGCTCTGCCACCCCTTCTGCAGAAGGGAAGGCGCAGGCGGTCCCCTGTGCTGTCAGGTGCTCTGCCTCCCCTCCTGGAGAAGGGAAGGTGCAGGCGATCCCCTGTGCTGTCAGGTGCTCTGCCACCCATCCCGGAGAAGGGAAGGCACAGGCGGTCCCCTGTGCTGTCAGGTGCTATTCCTCCCCTCCTGGAGAAGGGAAGGCGCAGGCGGTCTCTGTGCTGTCAGGTGCTCTACCTCTCCTCCTGGTGAAGAGAAGGCGCAGGGGGTACCCTGTGCTGTCAGGTGCTCTGCCAGCCCTCCCGGAGAAGGGAAGGCGCAGGCGGTCCCTGTGCTGTCAGGTGCTCTAGCTCCCCTCCTGGAGAAGGGTAGGCGTAGGCGGTCCCCTGTGCTGTCAGGTGCTCTGCCTCCCCTCCTGGAGAAGGCAAGGCGCAGGCGGTCCCCTGTGCTGTCAGGTGCTCTGCCTCCCCTCCTGCAGAAGGGAAGGCGCAGGCGGTTCCCTGTGCTGTCAGGTGCTCTGCCACCCCTCCCGGAGAAGGGAAGGCGCAGGCGGTCCCTGTGCTGTCAGGTGCTCTAGCTCCCCTCCTGGAGAAGGGTAGGCGTAGGCGGTCCCCTGTGCTGTCAGGTGCTCTGCCTCCCCTCCTGCAGAAGGGAAGGCGCAGGCGGTCCCTGTGCTGTCAGAGGCTCTGCCACCCCTCCTGCAGAAGGGAAGGCGCAGGCGGTCCCCTGTGCTGTCAGGTGCTCTGCCTCCCCTCCTGGAGAATGGAAGGCGCAGGCGGTCCCCTGTGCTGTCAGGTGCTCTGCCACTGCTCCGGGAGAAGGGAAGGTGCAGGCGGTCCCCTGTGCTGTCAGGTGCTCTGTCTCCCCTCCTGGAGAAGGGAAGGCGCAGGCAGTCCCCTGTGCTGTCGGGTGCTATGTGTTCCCTCCCGGAGAGGGAAGGTGCAGGCAGTACCCTGTGCTGTCATATGCTCTGCCGCCCCTCCTGCAGAAGAGAAGGCGCAGGCGGTCCCCTGTGCTGTCAGGTGCTCTGCCTCCCCTCCTGCAGAAGAAAGGTGCAGGCGGTCCCCTGTGCTGTCATGTGCTCAGCCTCCCCTCCTGCAGAAGGGAAGGCGCAGGCGGTCCCCTGTGCTGTCAGGTGCTCTACCTCCCCTCCTGGAGAAGGGAAGGCGCAGGCGGTCCCTGTGCTGTCAGGTACTCTGCCACCCCTCCTGCAGAAGCGAAGGCAAGGGCGGTCCCCTGTGCTGTCAGGTGCTCTGCCACCCCTCCTGCAGAAGGGAAGGCACAGGCGGTCCCCTGTGCAGTCAGGTGCTCTGCCACCCCTCCTGCAGAAGGGAAGACGCAGGCGGTCCCCGGTGCTGTCATATGCTCTGCCTCCCCTCCTGCAGAAGGGAAGGCGCAGGCGGTCCCCTGTGCTATCAGGTGCTCTGCCACCCCTCCTGCAGAAGGGAAGGTGCAGGCGGTCCCCTGTATTGTCAGGTGCTCTGCCAGCCCTCCCGGAGAAGGGAAGGCGCAGGCAGTCCCTGTGCTGGCAGGTGCTCTACCTCCCCTCCTGGAGAAGGGAAGGCGCAGGCGGTCCTCTGTGCTATCAGGCGCTCTGCCACCCCTCCTGCAGAAGGGAAGGTGCAGGCGGTCCCCTGTGCTGTCAGGTGCTCTGCCACCCCTCCTGCAGAAGGGAAGGTGCAGGCAGTACCCTGTGCTGTCAGGTGCTCTGCCACCCCTCCTGCAGAAGGAAAGGCACAGGGGGTCCCCTGTGCTGTCAGGTGCTCTGCCTCCCCTCCTGGAGAAGGGAAGGCGCAGGCGGTCCCCTGTGCTGTCAGGTGCTCTGCCTCCCCTCCTGCAGAAGGGAAGGGGCAGGCGGTCCCTGTGCTGTCAGGTGCTCTGCCACCCCTCCCGGAGAAGGGAAGTCACAGGTGGTCCCCTGTGCTGTCAGGTGCTCTGCCAACCCTCCTGCAGAAGGGAAGGCGCAGGCGGTCCCCTGTGCTGTCAGGTGCTCTGCCACCCCTCCTGCAGAAGGGAAGGCGCAGGCGGTCCCCTGTGCTGTCAGGTGCTCTGTCTCCCCTCCTGGAGAGGGGAAGGCGCAAGCGGTCCCCTGTGCTGTCATATGCTCTGCCTCCCCTCCTGCAGAAGGGGAGGCGCAGGCGATCCCCTGTGCTGTCAGGTGCTCTGCCACCCGTCCCAGAGAAGGGAAGGTGCAGGCGGTCCCCTGTGCTGTCAGGTGCTCTTCCTCCCCTCTTGAAGAAGGGAAGGCGCAGGCGGTCCACTGTGCTGTCAGGTGCTCTGCCTCCCCTCCTGCAGAAGGGAAGGCGCAGGCGGTCCCTGCTGTCAGAGGCTCTGCCACCCCTCCTTCAGAAGGGAAGGCGCAGGCTGTCCCCTGTGCTATCAGGTGCTCTGCCTCCCCTCCTGGAGAAGGGAAGGCGCAGGCTGTCCCCTGTGCTGTCAGGTGCTCTGCCACCCCTCCGGGAGAAGGGAAGGTGCAGGCGGTCCCCTGTGCTGTCAGGTGCTCTGTCTTCCCTCACGGAGAAGGGAAGGCGCAGGCAGTCCCCTGTGCTATCAGGTGCTCTGTCTCCCCTCCTGGAGATTGGAAGTTGCAGGCAGTCCCCTGTGCTGTCATATGCTCTGCCTCCCCTCCTGCAGAAGGGAAGGCGCAGGCGGTCCCCTGTGTTGTCAGGTGCTCTGCCTCCCCTCCTGCAGAAGGAAAGGTGCAGGCGGTCCCCTGTGCTGTCATGTGCTCTGCCTCCCCTCCTGCAGAAGGGAAGGCGCAGGCGGTCACCTGTGCTGTCAGGTGCTCTACCTCCCCTCCTGGAGAAGGGAAGGCGCAGGCGGTCCCTGTGCTGTCAGGTGCTCTGCCACCCCTCCTGCAGAAGGGAAGGCGCAGGCGGTCCCCTGTGCTGTCAGGTGCTCTGCCACCCCTCCTGCAGAAGGGAAGGCACAGGCGGACCCCTGTGCTGTCAGGTGCTCTGCCACCCCTCCTGCAGAAGGGAAGGCGCAGGCGGTCACCTGTGCTGTTAGGTTCTCTGCCACCCCTCCAGCAGAAGGGAAGGCGCAGGCAGTCCCCTGTGCTGTCAGGTGCTCTGCCTCTCCTCCTGGAGAAGGGAAGGCGCAGGCGGTCTATGTGCTGTCAGGTGCTCTACCTCTCCTCCTGGTGAAGAGAAGGCGCAGGGGGTACCCTGTGCTGTCAGGTGGTCTGCCAGCCCTCCCGGAGAAGGGAAGGCGCAGGCGGTCCCTGTGCTGTCAGGTGCTCTAGCTCCCCTCCTGGAGAAGGGTAGGCATAGGCGGTCCCCTGTGCTGTCAGGTGCTCTGCCTCCCCTCCTGGAGAAGGGAAGGCGCAGGCGGTCCCCTGTGCTGTCAGGTGCTCTGCCTCCCCTCCTGCAGAAAGGAAGGCGCAGGCGGTTCCCTGTGCTGTCAGGTGCTCTGCCACCCCTCCCGGAGAAGGAAGGCGCAGGCGGTCCCCTGTGCTGTCAGGTGCTCTGCCTCCCCTCCTGGAGAAGGGAAGGCGCAGGCGGTCCCCTGTGCTGTCAGGTGCTCTGCCTCCCCTCCTGCAGAAAGGAAGGCGCAGGCGGTTCCCTGTGCTGTCAGGTGCTCTGCCACCCCTCCCGGAGAAGGGAAGGCGCAGGCGGTCCCCTGTGCTGTCAGGTGCTCTGCCACCCCTTCTGCAGAAGGGAAGGCGCAGGCGGTCCCCTGTGCTGTCAGGTGCTCTGCCTCCCCTCCTGGAGAAGGGAAGGCGCAGGCGATCCCCTGTGCTGTCAGGTGCTCTGCCACCCATCCCGGAGAAGGGAAGGCACAGGCGGTCCCCTGTGCTGTCAGGTGCTATTCCTCCCCTCCTGGAGAAGGGAAGGCGCAGGCGGTCCCCTGTGCTGTCAGGTGCTCTGCCTCTCTTCCGGGAGAAGGGAAGGCGCAGGCGGTCTCTGTGCTGTCAGGTGCTCTACCTCTCCTCCTGGTGAAGAGAAGGCGCAGGGGGTACCCTGTGCTGTCAGGTGCTCTGCCAGCCCTCCCGGAGAAGGGAAGGCGCAGGCGGTCCCTGTGCTGTCAGGTGCTCTAGCTCCCCTCCTGGAGAAGGGTAGGCGTAGGCGGTCCCCTGTGCTGTCAGGTGCTCTGCCTCCCCTCCTGGAGAAGGCAAGGCGCAGGCGGTCCCCTGTGCTGTCAGGTGCTCTGCCTCCCCTCCTGCAGAAGGGAAGGCGCAGGCGGTTCCCTGTGCTGTCAGGTGCTCTGCCACCCCTCCCGGAGAAGGGAAGGCGCAGGCGGTCCCTGTGCTGTCAGGTGCTCTAGCTCCCCTCCTGGAGAAGGGTAGGCGTAGGCGGTCCCCTGTGCTGTCAGGTGCTCTGCCTCCCCTCCTGGAGAAGGGAAGGCGCAGGCGGTCCCCTGTGCTGTCAGGTGCTCTGCCTCCCTCCTGCAGAAGGGAAGGCGCAGGCGGTTCCCTGTGCTGTCAGGTGCTCTGCCACCCCTCCCGGAGAAGGGAAGGCGCAGGCGGTCCCCTGTGCTGACAGGTGCTCTGCCACCACTTCTGCAGAAGGGAAGGCGCAGGCGGTCCAAAGTGCTGTTAGGTGCTCTGCCTCCCTCCTGGAGAAGGGAAGGCGCAGGCGATTCCCTGTGCTGTCAGGTGCTCTGCCTCCCCTCCTGGAGAAGGGAAGGCGCAGGCGATCCCCTGTGCTGTCAGGTGCTCTGCCACCCATCCCGGAGAAGGGAAGGCACAGGCGGTCCCCTGTGCTGTCAGGTGCTCTGCTTCCCCTCCTGCAGAAGGGAAGGCGCAGGCTGTCCCCTGTGCTGTCAGGTGCTATTCCTCCCCTCCTGGAGAAGGGAAGGCGCAGGCGGTCCCCTGTGCTGTCAGGTGCTCCGCCGCCCCTCCCGGAGAAGGGAAGGCGCAGAAGGTCCCCTGTGCTGTCAGGTGCTCTGCCACCCCTCCTGCAGAAGGGAAGGCGCAGGCGGTCCCCTGTTCTGTCAGGTGCTCTGCCTCCCCTCCTGGAGGAGGGAAGGTGCAGGCGATCCCCTGTGCTGTCAGGTGCTCTGCCATCCCTCCCGGAGAAGGGAAGGCGCAGGCGGTCCCCTGTGCTGTCAGGTGCTCTGCCACCACTTCTGCAGAAGGGAAGGCGCAGGCGGTCCCATATGCTGTCAGATGCCTTTTCTCCCCTTCAGGAGAGGGGAAGGCGCAAGCGGTCCCCTGTGCTGTCAGGTGCTCTGCCTCTCCTCTTGAAGAAGGGAAGGCGCAGGCGGTCCCCTGTGCTGTCAGATGCTCTGCCTCCCCTCCTGCAGAAGGGAAGGCGCAGGCCGTCCCTGTGCTGTCAGAGGATCTGCCACCCCTCCTGCAGAAGGGAAGGTGCCGGCGGTCCCCTGTGCTGTCAGGTACTCTGCCTCCCCTCCTGGAGAAGGGAAGGCGCAGGTGGTCCCATGTGCTGTCAGGTGCTCTGCCACCCCTCCCGGAGAAGGGAAGGCGCAGGCGGTCCCATGTGCTGTCAGGTGCTCTGTCTCCCCTCCCGGAGAGGGGCAGGTGCAGGCAGTCCCCTGTGCTGTCATATGCTCTGCCTCCCCTCCTGCAGAAGGGAAGGCGCAGGCGGTCCCCTGTGCTGTCAGGGGCTCTGCCTCCCCTCCTGCAGAATGAAAGGTGCAGGAGGTCCCCTGTGCTGTCATGTGCTCTGCCTCCCCTCCTGCAGAAGGGAAGGCGCAGGTGGTCCCCTGTGCTGTCAGGTGCTCTACCTCCCCTCCTGGAGAGGGGAAGGCGCAGACGGTCCCTGTGCTGTCAGGTGCTCTGCCACCCCTCCTGCAGTAGGGAAGGCGCAGGCGGTCCCCTGTGCTGTCAGTTGCTCTGCCACCCCTCCTGCAGAAGGGAAGGCGCATGCGGTCCCATATGCTGTCAGATGCCTTTTCTCCCCTTCAGGAGAGGGGAAGGCGCAAGCGGTCCCCTGTGCTGTCAGGTGCTCTGCCACCCCTCCTGCAGAAGGGGAGGCGCAGGCGGTCCCCTGTGCTGTCAGGTGCTCTGCCTCCCCTCCTGGAGAAGGGAAGGCGCAGGCGGTCCCCTGTCTGTCAGGTGCTCTGCCTCCCCTCCTGCAGAAGGGAAGGCGCAGGCGGTCCCCTGTGCTGTCAGGTGCTCTGCCACCTCTCCCGGAGAAGAGAAGGCGCAGGCGGTCCCCTGTGCTGTCAGGTGCTCTGCCACCCCTCCCGGAGAAGGGTAGGCATGGCGGTCCCCTGTGCTGTCAGGTGCTCTGCCACCCCTCCCGGAGAAGGGAAGGCGTGGCAGTCCCCTGTGCTGTCATATGCTCTGCCTCCCCTCCTGCAGAAGGGAAGGCGCAGGCGGTCCCCTGTGCTGTCGTGCTCTGCCACCCCTCCTGCAGAAGGGAAGGTGCAGGCGGTCCCCTGTGCTGTCATGTGCTCTGCCTCCCCTCCTGCAGAAGGGAAGGCGCAGGCGGTCACCTGTGCTGTCAGGTGCTCTACCTCCCCTGCTGGAGAAGGGAAGGCGCAGGCGGTCCCTGTGCTGTCAGGTGCTCTGCCAACCCTCCTGCAGAAGGGAAGGCGCAGGCGGTCCCCTGTGCTGTCAGGTGCTCTGCCACCCCTCCTGCAGAAGGGAAGGCACAGGCGGACCCCTGTGCTGTCAGGTGCTCTGCCACCCCTCCTGCAGAAGGGAAGGCGCAGGCGGTCACCTGTGCTGTTAGGTTCTCTGCCACCCCTCCAGCAGAAGGGAAGGCGCAGGCAGTCCCCTGTGCTGTCAGGTGCTCTGCCTCTCCTCCTGGAGAAGGGAAGGCGCAGGCGGTCTATGTGCTGTCAGGTGCTCTACCTCTCCTCCTGGTGAAGAGAAGGCGCAGGGGGTACCCTGTGCTGTCAGGTGCTCTGCCAGCCCTCCCGGAGAAGGGAAGGCGCAGGCGGTCCCTGTGTTGTCAGGTGCTCTAGCTCCCCTCCTGGAGAAGGGTAGGCGTAGGCGGTCCCCTGTGCTGTCAGGTGCTCTGCCTCCCCTCCTGGAGAAGGGAAGGCGCAGGCGGTCCCCTGTGCTGTCAGGTGCTCTGCCTCCGCTCCTGCAGAAAGGAAGGCGCAGGCGGTTCCCTGTGCTGTCAGGTGCTCTGCCACCCCTCCCGGAGAAGGGAAGGCGCAGGCGGTCCCCTGTGCTGTCAGGTGCTCTGCCTCCCCTCCTGGAGAAGGGAAGGCGCAGGCGGTCCCCTGTGCTGTCAGGTGCTCTGCCTCCCCTCCTGCAGAAAGGAAGGCGCAGGCGGTTCCCTGTGCTGTCAGATGCTCTGCCACCCCTCCCGGAGAAGGGAAGGCGCAGGCGGTCCCCTGTGCTGTCAGGTGCTCTGCCACCCCTTCTGCAGAAGGGAAGGCGCAGGCGGTCCCCTGTGCTGTCAGGGGCTCTGCCTCCCCTCCTGGAGAAGGGAAGGCGCAGGCGATCCCCTGTGCTGTCAGGTGCTTTGCCACCCATCCCGGAGAAGGGAAGGCACAGGCGGTCCCCTGTGCTGTCAGGTGCTATTCCTCCCCTCCTGGAGAAGGGAAGGCGCAGGCGGTCCCCTGTGCTGTCAGGTGCTCTGCCTCTCTTCCTGGAGAAGGGAAGGCGCAGGCG
Organism: Calotriton arnoldi; assembly: GCA_963921515.1. NCBI lineage: Eukaryota > Metazoa > Chordata > Amphibia > Caudata > Salamandridae > Calotriton > Calotriton arnoldi. Next base: position 2,143,462 of record CAWUFW010001901.1, read on the forward strand.
GTCTCTGTGCTGTCAGGTGCTCTACCTCTCCTCATGGTGAAGAGAAGGCGCAGGGGGTACCCTGTGCTGTCAGGTGCTCTGCCAGCCCTCCCGGAGAAGGGAAGGCGCAGGCGGTCCCTGTGCTGTCAGGTGCTCTACCTCCCCTCCTGGAGAGGGGAAGGCGCAGAAGGTCCCTGTGCTGTCAGGTGCTCTGCCACCCCTCCTGCAGTAGGGAAGGCGCAGGCGGTCCCCTGTGTTGTCAGTTGCTCTGCCACCCCTCCTGCAGAAGGGAAGGCGCATGCGGTCCCATATGCTGTCAGATGCCTTTTCTCCCCTTCAGGAGAGGGGAAGGCGCAAGCGGTTCCCTGTGCTGTCAGGTGCTCTGCCACCCCTCCTGCAGAAGGGGAGGCGCAGGCGGTCCCCTGTGCTGTCAGGTGCTCTGCCTCCCCTCCTGGAGAAGGGAAGGCGCAGGCGGTCCCCTGTCTGTCAGGTGCTCTGCCTCCCCTCCTGCAGAAGGGAAGGCGCAGGCGGTCCCCTGTGCTGTCAGGTGCTCTGCCACCTCTCCCGGAGAAGAGAAGAGAAGGCGCAGGCGGTCCCCTGTGCTGTCAGGTGCTCTGCCACCCCTCCCGGAGAAGGGTAGGCATGGCGGTCCCCTGTGCTGTCAGGTGCTCTGCCACCCCTCCCAGAGAAGGGAAGGCGTGGCAGTCCCCTGTGCTGTCATATGCTCTGCCTCCCCTCCTGCAGAAGGGAAGGCGCAGGCGGTCCCCTGTGCTGTCATGTGCTCTGCCTCCCTTCCTGCAGAAGGGAAGGCGCAGGCTGTCCACTGTGCTGTCAGGTGCTCTGCCTCCCCTCCTGCAGAAGGGAAGGCGCAGGCGGTCCCCTGTGCTGTCGTGCTCTGCCACCCCTCCTGCAAAAGGGAAGGTGCAGGCGGTCCCCTGTGCTGTCATGTGCTCTGCCTCCCCTCCTGCAGAAGGGAAGGCGCAGGCAGTCACCTGTGCTGTCAGGTGCTCTACCTCCCCTCCTGGAGAAGGGAAGGCGCAGGCGGTCCCTGTGCTGTCAGGTGCTCTGCCACCCCTCCTGCAGAAGGGAAGGCGCAGGCGGTCCCCTGTGCTGTCAGGTGCTCTGCCACCCCTCCTGCAGAAGGGAAGGCACAGGCGGACCCCTGTGCTGTCAGGTGCTCTGCCACCCCTCCTGCAGAAGGGAAGGCGCAGGCGGTCACCTGTGCTGTTAGGTTCTCTGCCACCCCTCCAGCAGAAGGGAAGGCGCAGGCAGTCCCCTGTGCTGTCAGCTGCTCTGCCTCTCCTCCTGGAGAAGGGAAGGCGCAGGCGGTCTATGTGCTGTCAGGTGCTCTACCTCTCCTCCTGGTGAAGAGAAGGCGCAGGGGGTACCCTGTGCTGTCAGGTGCTCTGCCAGCCCTCCCGGAGAAGGGAAGGCGCAGGCGGTCCCTGTGTTGTCAGGTGCTCTAGCTCCCCTCCTGGAGAAGGGTAGGCGTAGGCGGTCCCCTGTGCTGTCAGGTGCTCTGCCTCCCTTCCTGGAGAAGGGAAGGCGCAGGCGGTCCCCTGTGCTGTCAGGTGCTCTGCCTCCCCTCCTGCAGAAAGGAAGGCGCAGGCGGTTCCCTGTGCTGTCAGGTGCTCTGCCACCCCTCCCGGAGAAGGGAAGGCGCAGGCGGTCCCCTGTGCTGTCAGGTGCTCTGCCTCCCCTCCTGGAGAAGGGAAGGCGCAGGCGGTCCCCTGTGCTGTCAGGTGCTCTGCCTCCCCTCCTGCAGAAAGGAAGGCGCAGGCGGTTCCCTGTGCTGTCAGGTGCTCTGCCACCCCTCCCGGAGAAGGGAAGGCGCAGGCGGTCCCCTGTGCTGTCAGGTGCTCTGCCACCCCTTCTGCAGAAGGGAAGGCGCAGGCGGTCCCCTGTGCTGTCAGGTGCTCTGCCTCCCCTCCTGGAGAAGGGAAGGCGCAGGCGATCCCCTGTGCTATCAGGTGCTCTGCCACCCATCCCGGAGAAGGGAAGGCACAGGCGGTCCCCTGTGCTGTCAGGTGCTATTCCTCCCCTCCTGGAGAAGGGAAGGCGCAGGCGGTCCCCTGTGCTGTCAGGTGCTCTGCCTCTCTTCCTGGAGAAGGGAAGGCGCAGGCGGTCTCTGTGCTGTCAGGTGCTCTACCTCTCCTCCTGGTGAAGAGAAGGCGCAGGGGGTACCCTGTGCTGTCAGGTGCTCTGCCAGCCCTCCCGGAGAAGGGAAGGCGCAGGCGGTCCCTGTGATGTCAGGTGCTCTAGCTCCCCTCCTGGAGAAGGGTAGGCGTAGGCGGTCCCCTGTGCTGTCAGGTGCTCTGCCTCCCCTCCTGGAGAAGGCAAGGCGCAGGCGGTCCCCTGTGCTGTCAGGTGCTCTGCCTCCCCTCCTGCAGAAGGGAAGGGGCAGGCGGTTCCCTGTGCTGTCAGGTGCTCTGCCACCCCTCCCGGAGAAGGGAAGGCGCAGGCGGTCCCTGTGCTGTCAGGTGCTCTAGCTCCCCTCCTGGAGAAGGGTAGGCGTAGGCGGTCCCCTGTGCTGTCAGGTGCTCTGCCTCCCCTCCTGGAGAAGGGAAGGCGCAGGCGGTCCCCTGTGCTGTCAGGTGCTCTGCCTCCCCTCCTGCAGAAGGGAAGGCGCAGGCGGTTCCCTGTGCTGTCAGGTGCTCTGCCACCCCTCCCGGAGAAGGGAAGGCGCAGGCGGTCCCCTGTGCTGTCAGGTGCTCTGCCACCACTTCTGCAGAAGGGAAGGCGCAGGCGGTCCCCTGTGCTGTTAGGTGCTCTGCCTCCCCTCCTGGAGAAGGGAAGGCGCAGGCGATCCCCTGTGCTGTCAGGTGCTCTGCCTCCCCTCCTGGAGAAGGGAAGGCGCAGGCGATCCCCTGTGCTGTCAGGTGCTCTGCCACCCATCCCGGAGAAGGGAAGGCACAGGCGGTCCCCTGTGCTGTCAGGTGCTCTGCTTCCCCTCCTGCAGAAGGGAAGGCGCAGGCCGTCCCTGTGCTGTCAGAGGATCTGCCACCCCTCCTGCAGAAGGGAAGGTGCCGGCGGTCCCCTGTGCTGTCAGGTACTCTGCCTCCCCTCCTGGAGAAGGGAAGGCGCAGGTGGTCCCATGTGCTGTCAGGTGCTCTGCCACCCCTCCCGGAGAAGGGAAGGCGCAGGCGGTCCCATGTGCTGTCAGGTGCTCTGTCTCCCCTCCCGGAGAGGGGCAGGTGCAGGCAGTCCCCTGTGCTGTCATATGCTCTGCCTCCCCTCCTGCAGAAGGGAAGGCGCAGGCGGTCCCCTGTGCTGTCAGGGGCTCTGCCTCCCCTCCTGCAGAAGGAAAGGTGCAGGCGGTCCCCTGTGCTGTCATGTGCTCTGCCTCCCCTCCTGCAGAAGGGAAGGCGCAGGTGGTCCCCTGTGCTGTCAGGTGCTCTACCTCCCCTCCTGCAGAGGGGAAGGCGCAGACGGTCCCTGTGCTGTCAGGTGCTCTGCCACCCCTCCTGCAGTAGGGAATGCGCAGGCGGTCCCCTGTGCTGTCAGTTGCTCTGCCACCCCTCCTGCAGAAGGGAAGGCGCATGCGGTCCCATATGCTGTCAGATGCCTTTTCTCCCCTTCAGGAGAGGGGAAGGCGCAAGCGGTCCCCTGTGCTGTCAGGTGCTCTGCCACCCCTCCTGCAGAAGGGGAGGCGCAGGCGGTCCCCTGTGCTGTCAGGTGCTCTGCCTCCCCTCCTGGAGAAGGGAAGGCGCAGGCGGTCCCCTGTCTGTCAGGTGCTCTGCCTCCCCTCCTGCAGAAGGGAAGGCGCAGGCGGTCCCCTGTGCTGTCAGGTGCTCTGCCACCTCTCCCGGAGAAGAGAAGGCGCAGGCGGTCCCCTGTGCTGTCAGGTGCTCTGCCACCCCTCCCGGAGAAGGGTAGGCATGGCGGTCCCCTGTGCTGTCAGGTGCTCTGCCACCCCTCCCGGAGAAGGGAAGGCGTGGCAGTCCCCTGTGCTGTCATATGCTCTGCCTCCCCTCCTGCAGAAGGGAAGGCGCAGGCGGTCCCCTGTGCTGTCATGTGCTCTGCCTCCCTTCCTGCAGAAGGGAAGGCGCAGGCTGTCCACTGTGCTGTCAGGTGCTCTGCCTCCCCTACTGCAGAAGGGAAGGCGCAGGCGGTCCCCTGTGCTGTCGTGCTCTGCCACCCCTCCTGCAGAAGGGAAGGTGCAGGCGGTCCGCTGTGCTGTCACATGCTCTGCCTCCCCCCCTGCAGAAGGGAAGGCGCAGGCGGTCCCCTGTGCTATCAGGTGCTCTGCCACCCCTCCGGGAAAAAGGAATGCGCAGGCAGTCCCCTGTGCTGTCAGGTGCTCTGTCTCCCCTCCTGGAGAGGGGAAGGCGCAGGCAGTCCCCTGTGCGTCATATGCTCTGCCACCCCTCCTGCAGAAGGGAAGGCGCAGGAGGTCCCCTGTGCGTCATATGCACTGCCTCCCCTCCTGTAGAAGGGAAGGCGCAGGCGGTCCCCTGTGTTGTCAGGTGCTCTGCCTCCCCTCCTGCAGAAGGAAAGGTGCAGGCGGTCCCCTGTGCTGTCAGGTGCTCTGCCTCACCTCCAGGAGAAGGGAAGGCGCAGGCGGTCCCCTGTGCTGTCAGGTGCTCTGCCACCCCTCCCGGAGAAGGGAAGGCGCAGACGGTCCCCTGTGCTGTCAGGTGCTCTGCCACCCCTCCGGGAGAAGGGAATGAGCAGGCGGTCCCCTGTGCTGTCAGGTGCTCTGTCTCCCCTCCTGGAGAGGGGAAGGTGCAGGCAGTCCCCTGTGCGTCATATGCTCTGCCTCCCCTCCTGCAGAAGGGAAGGCGCAGGCGGTCCCCTGTGTTGTCAGGTGCTCTGCCTCCCCTCCTGCAGAAGGAAAGGTGCAGGCGGTCCCCTGTGCTGTCAGGTGCTCTGCCACCCCTCCTGCAGAAGGGAAGGCACAGGCGGTCCCCTGTGCTGTCAGGTGCTCTGCCACCCTTCCCGGAGAAGGGAAGGCGCAGGCGGTCCCCTGTGCTGTCAGGTGCTCTTCCTCCCCTCTTGAAGAAGGGAAGGCGCAGGCGGTCCCCTGTGCTGTCAGGTGCTCTGCTTCCCCTCCTGCAGAAGGGAAGGCGCAGGCTGTGCCCTGTGCTGTCAGGTGCTCTGCCACCCCTCCCGGAGAAGGGAAGGCGCAGGCGGTCCCCTGTGCTGTCAGGTGCTCTGCCACCACTTCTGCAGAAGGGAAGGCGCAGGCGGTCCCCTGTGCTGTTAGGTGCTCTGCCTCCCCTCCTGCAGAAGGGAAGGCGCAGGCGGTCCCCTGTGCTGTCAGGTGCTCTGCCTCCCCTCCTGGAGAAGGGAAGGCGCAGGCGATCCCCTGTGCTGTCAGGTGCTCTGCCAGCCCTCCCGGAGAAGGGAAGGCGCAGGCGGTCCCTGTGCTGTCAGGTGCTCTACCTCCCCTCCTGGAGAAGGGTAGGCGCAGGCGGTCCCCTGTGCTGTCAGGTGCTCTGCCTCCCCTCCTGGAGAAGGGAAGGCGCAGGCGGTCCCCTTTGCTGTCAGGTGCTCTGCCTCCCCTCCTGCAGAAGGGAAGGCGCAGGCGGTTCCCTGTGCTGTCAGGTGCTCTGCCACCCCTCCCGGAGAAGGGAAGGCGCAGGCGGTCCCCTGTGCTGTCAGGTGCTCTGCCACCCCTCCTGCAGAAGGGAAGGCGCAGGCGGTCCCCTGTGCTGTCAGGTGCTCTGCCACCCTTCCCGGAGAAGGGAAGGCGCAGGCGGTCCCCTGTGCTGTCAGGTGCTCTTCCTCCCCTCTTGAAGAAGGGAAGGCGCAGGCGGTCCCCTGTGCTGTCAGGTGCTCTGCTTCCCCTCCTGCAGAAGGGAAGGCGCAGGCTGTGCCCTGTGCTGTCAGGTGCTCTGCCTCCCCTCCTGGAGAAGGGAAGGCGCAGGCAGTCCCCTGTGATGTCAGGTGCTCTGCCTCCCCTCCTGGAGAAGGGAAGGCGCAGGCAGTCCCCTGTGATGTCAGGTGCTCTGCCTCGCCTCCTGGAGAAGGGAAGGTGCAGGCGGTCCCCTGTACTGTCAGGTGCTCTGCCTCCCCTCCTGCCGAAGGGAAGCCGCAGGCGGTTCCCTGTGCTGTCAGATGCTCTGCCACCCCTCCTGGAGAAGGGAAGGCGCCACGCGGTCCCCTGTGCTGTCAGGTGCTCTGCCACCCCTCCTGCAGAAGGGAAGGCGCAGGCAGTCCCCTGTTCTGTCAGGTGCTCTGCCTCCCCTCCTGGAGGAGGGAAGGCGCAGGCGATCCCCTGTGCTGTCAGGTGCACTGCCATCCCTCCCGGAGAAGGGAAGGTGCAGGCGGTCCCTTGTGCTGTCAGGTGCTATGCCTCCCCTCTTGAAGAAGGGAAGGGGCAGGACGTCCCCTGTGCTGTCAGATGCTCTGCCTCCCCTCCTGCAGAAGGGAAGGCGCAGGCGGTCCCTGTGCTGTCAGAGGCTCTGCCTCCCCTCCTGGAGAAGGGAAGGTGCAGGCGGTCCCCTGTGCTGTCAGGTGCTCTGCCACCCCTCCCGGAGAAGGGAAGGCGCAGGCTGTCCCATATGCTGTCAGGTGCTCTGCCACCCCTCAGGGAGAAGGAAAGGTGCAGGCGGACCCCTGTGCTGTCAGGTGCTCTGTCTCCCCTCCCGGAGAAAGGAAGGCACAGGCGGTCCCCTGTGCTGTCAGGTGCTCTGTCTCCCCTCCCGGAGAGGGGCAGGTGCAGGCAGTCCACTGTGCTGTCATATGCTCTGCCTCCCATCCTGCAGAAGGAAAGGCGCAGGCGGTTCCCTGTGCTGTCAGGTGCTCTGCCTCCCTTCCTACAGAAGGAAAGGTGCAGGTGGTCCCCTGTGCTGTTATGTGCTCTGCCTCCCCTCCTGCAGAAGGGAAGGGGCAGGCGGTCTCCTGTGCTGTCAGGTGCTCTACCGCCCCTCCTGGAGAAGGGAAGGCGCAGGCGGTCCCTGTGCTGTCAGGTGCTCTGCCACCCCTCCTGCAGAAGGGAAGGCGCAGGTGGTCCCCTGTGCTGTCAGGTGCTCTGCCACCCCTCCTGCAGAAGGGAAGGCGCAGTGGGTCCCCTGTGCTGTCAGGTGCCTTTTCTCCCCTCCAGGAGAGGGGAAGGCGCAAGCGGTCCCCTGTGCTGTCATATGCTCTGCCTCCCCTCCTGCAGAAGGTGAGGCGCAGGCGGTCCCCTGTGCTGTCACGTGCTCTGCCTCCCCTCCTGGAGAAGGGAAGGCGCAGGCAGTCCCCTGTTCTGTCAGGTGCTCTGCCTCCCCTCCTGCAGAGGGGAAGGCGCAGGCGGTCCCCTGTGCTGTCAGGTGCTCTGCCACCCCTCCCGGAGAAGAGAAGGCACAGGCGGTCCCCTGTGCTGTCAGGTGCTATGCCACCCCTCCCGGAGAAGGGAAGGCGTGGCGGTCCCCTGTACTGTCAGGTGATCTGCCACCCATCCCGGAGAATGGAAGGCGTGGCAGTCCCCTGTGCTGTCATATGCTCTGCCTCCCCGTCTGCAGAAGGGAAGGCACAGGCGGTCCCCTGTGCTGTCAGGTGCTCTGCCTCCCCTCCTGCAGAAGGGAAGGCGCAGGCGGTCCCCTGTGCTGTCACGTGCTCTGCCTTCCCTCCTGGAGAAGGGAAGGCGCAGGCGGTCCCCTGTGCTGTCAGGTGCTCTACCTCCCCTCCTGCATAAGGAAAGGCGCAGGCGGTCCCTGTGCTGTCAGATGCTCTGCCGCCCCTCTAGCAGAAGGGAATGCGTAGGCGGTCCCCTGTGCTGTCAGGTGCTCTGCCACCCCTCCCGGAGAAGGGAAGGCGCAGGCTGTCCCATATGCTGTCAGGTGCTCTGCCACCCCTCAGGGAGAAGGAAAGGTGCAGGCGGACCCCTGTGCTGTCAGGTGCTCTGCCTCCCCTCCTGCAGAAGGGAAGGCGCAGGCGGTCCCTGTTCTGTCAGAGGCTCTGCCTCCCCTCCTGGAGAAGGGAAGGCGCAGGCGGTCCCCTGTGCTGTCAGGTGCTCTGCCACCCCTCCCGGAGAAGGGAAGGCGCAGGCTGTCCCATATGCTGTCAGGTGCTCTGTCACCCCTCAGGGAGAAGGAAAGGTGCAGGCGGACCCCTGTGCTGTCAGGTGCTCTGTCTCCCCTCCCGGAGAAGGGAAGGCACAGGCGGTCCCCTGTGCTGTCAGGTGCTCTGTCTCCCCTCCCGGAGAGGGGCAGGTGCAGGCAGTCCACTGTGCTGTCATATGCTCTGCCTCCCATCCTGCAGAAGGAAAGGCGCAGGCGGTTCCCTGTGCTGTCAGGTGCTCTGCCTCCCTTCCTACAGAAGGAAAGGTGCAGGTGGTCCCCTGTGCTGTTATGTGCTCTGCCTCCCCTCCTGCAGAAGGGAAGGGGCAGGCGGTCTCCTGTGCTGTCAGGTGCTCTACCTCCCCTCCTGGAGAAGGGAAGGCGCAGGCGGTCCCTGTGCTGTCAGGTGCTCTGCCACCCCTCCTGCAGAAGGGAAGGCGCAGGTGGTCCCCTGTGCTGTCAGGTGCTCTGCCACCCCTCCTGCAGAAGGGAAGGCGCAGTGGGTCCCCTGTGCTGTCAGGTGCCTTTTCTCCCCTCCAGGAGAGGGGAAGGCGCAAGCGGTCCCCTGTGCTGTCATATGCTCTGCCTCCCCTCCTGCAGAAGGTGAGGCGCAGGCGGTCCCCCTGTGCTGTCACGTGCTCTGCCTCCCCTCCTGGAGAAGGGAAGGCGCAGGCAGTCCCCTGTTCTGTCAGGTGCTCTGCCTCCCCTCCTGCAGAGGGAAGGCGCAGGCGGTCCCCTGTGCTGTCAGGTGCTCTGCCACCCCTCCCGGAGAAGAGAAGGCACAGGTGGTCCCCTGTGCTGTCAGGTGCTATGCCACCCCTCCCGGAGAAGGGAAGGCGTGGCGGTCCCCTGTACTGTCAGGTGATCTGCCACCCATCCCGGAGAATGGAAGGCGTGGCAGTCCCCTGTGCTGTCATATGCTCTGCCTCCCCGTCTGCAGAAGGGAAGGCACAGGCGGTCCCCTGTGCTGTCAGGTGCTCTGCCTCCCCTCCTGCAGAAGGGAAGGCGCAGGCGGTCCCCTGTGCTGTCACGTGCTCTGCCTTCCCTGCTGCAGAAGGGAAGGCACAGGCGGTCCCCTGTGCTGTCAGGTGCTGTGCCTCCCCTCCTGGAGAAGGGAAGGCGCAGGCGGTCCCCTGTGCTGTCAGGTGCTCTACCTCCCCTCCTGCATAAGGAAAGGCACAGGCGGTCCCTGTGCTGTCAGATGCTCTGCCGCCCCTCTAGCAGAAGGGAATGCGTAGGCGGTCCCCTGTGCTGTCAGGTGCTGTACCTCCCCTCCTGGAGAAGGGAAGGCGCAGGCGGTCCCTGTGCTGTCAGGTACTCTACCTCCCCTCCTGGCGAAGGGAAGGCGCAGGCGGTCCCCGGTGCTGTCAGGTGCTCTGCCAGCCCTCCCAGAGAAGGGAAGGCGCAGGCGGTCCCTGTGCTGTCAGGTGCTCTACCTCCCCTCCTGGAAAATGGAAGGCGCAGGCGGTCCCCTGTGCTGTCAGGTGCTCTACCTCCCCTCCTGCAGAAGGGAAGGCGCAGGCGGTCCCTGTACTGTCAGATGCTCTGCCGCCCCTCTAGCAGAAGGGAATGCGTAGGCGGTCCCCTGTGCTGTCAGGTGCTCTACCTCCCCTCCTGGAGAAGGGAAGGCGCAGGCGGTCCCTGTGCTGTCAGGTGCTCTACCTCCCCTTCTGGCGAAGGGAAGGCGCAGGCGGTCCCCTGTGCTGTCAGGTGCTCTGCCAGCCCTCCCAGAGAAGGGAAGGCGCAGGCGGTCCCTGTGCTGTCAGGTGCTTTATCTCCCCTCCTGGAGAAGGGAAGGCGCAGGCGGTTCTCCTGTGCTGTCATATGCTCTGCCTCCTCTCCTGCAGAAGGGAAGGCGCAGGCGGTGCCCTGTGCTGTCAGGTGCTCTGCCACCCCTCCTGCAGAAGGGAAGGTGCAGGCAGTCCCCTGTGCTGTCAGGTGCTCTGCCACCCCTCCTGCAGAAGGGAAGGCGCAGGCGGTCCCCTGTGCTGTCAGCTGCTCTGTCTCCGCTCCTGGAGAGAGGAAGGCGCAGGTGGTCCCCTGTGTTGTCAGGTGCTCTGCCTCCCCTCCTAGAGAAGGGAAGGCGCAGGCGGTCCCCTGTGCTGTCAGGTGCTCTGCCTCCCCTCCTGGAGAAGGGAAGGCACAGGCGGTCCCCTGTGCTGTCAGGTGCTCTGCCTCCCCTCCTGCAGAAGGGAAGGCGCAGGCGGTCCCCTGTGCTTTCAGTTGCTCTGCCACCCCTCCCGGAGAAGAGAAGGCGCAGGCGGTCCCCTGTGCTGTCAGGTGCTCTGCCACTCCTCACGGAGAAGGGAAGGCGTGGCGGAAGGGAAGGCGTGGCAGTCCCATGTGCTGTCATATGCTCTGCCTACCCTCCTGCAGAAGGGAAGGCTTAGGCAGTCCCCTGTGCTGTCAGGTGCTCGTCCTCCCCTCCTGCAGAAGGGAAGGCGCAGGCGGTCCCCTGTGCTGTCACGTGCTGTGCCTCCCCTGCTGCAGAAGGGAAGGCACAGGCGGTCCCCTGTGCTGTCAGGTGCTCTGCCTCCCCTCCTGGAGAAGGGAAAGGGAAGGCGAAGGCGGTCCCCTTTTGTTAGACCTGTCAGCCCTAGGGTGGTCTTGCCCTGTTTTTTCCCTTTCTGCGCCTCATTTTTGCCACCATATTTTTACTGGACCTAGGTCTCCGGGCGCCTTGCCACTGCTGGTCAGTGCTGAGGTGCAGGTGCTCTCTCACTAAAGATGGCTGCCACAGGCCCCTGCTACTGCAGAGGGCCTTCCACACATACACGCTAGTAGCCAGAGTCAGGCCGGGACGAGGGATACAGTAGCCATCCCGTCCCCGCCTCTGGGTCCCATAGCTAGGTAGGTGGAAGGTTCCAGAACCTTCCGGGCTGTGGGAGGAGTTACACTTTGCCGCCTTTAGGAGGGTCACCTGACCTAGGGGTATAAGAGGCTTTGGAGGGAAAACCTTTAGTTAGTTAGGTTGAGGCACCGCTGAACCTGGGAGAACCTGCGCTGGAGTACAGACTTTAGGGCCTAGGGGAGACCTACACTACTGCCGCTGACAGGGTCAAGGCCCTGCTGCCCGTAAGATAGATGAGGAACGCCCACCACCCACTGATCTTGCCCAGTGTGAGGGGACCCAAGGAACCATCTGCAGCGTGCCAGGAGGAACATCAAACCCTTCAAGAATCACCAACTCACCACCCCCCTGTTCATAAATAGACTTTGCTGCATCCAAGAATTTCAGGACTACAAGTGAAAACCATCGAGAGGGGATCATGAGGCGAAGCGCTGCGTCCTAAGCGCTAGACCTTCACCCCCTATCTATCTATACAGACAGCTGGACTGTCCTCCAAGAACCACTCTTACACAGCCTGTGCCTAAGGCTGTCAGCGCGCCAGCGCTGCAACCCCTAGTGAGGAGAGAACTTGACCCCCCCTCGGTCACTGACCTGGTGACCGGATCACCGCCGCGGCCGCCGCCGCTTGAAGAAAGGAACTGAGGCCGGGAGATCTCTCCCCTATACATAGTTGTGGTGAGGGCGCCGTCCGCGCCCTCACCGAAATCCCCAGAAGTCACCGCCGGGCCCGAGACCCCTGCCGCTGCCAGCGCGGCCGAGAATAACATCGCCGCCGCCCCGTGGGCCGCGTGAAGTGAACTGAGGCCTACTGCGGCCTCCAGGCCGTGGACGCTGTGGTGAGGGACCGGGGACGCTGACCGCGTCACTGGGTCGCGCCCCGAAAAGGCCGCGACGGGATTGGCCCGCCAAAGCCAATCGCAGAAGAAGAGGGCGTCGCCTGGCAACCACCAAAGGCCGCGACGCGATTGGCCCAGCAGAGCCGAACATTGACGTCAGAGGGGCTCCACTGTCAACGGGAGCCCCCGGAAGAGGAGAAGGCCGCGGCGCGATTGGCTCAGCCGGAGCCAATCGGGAGGGACGTCCCCGGGGCTCCACTGCCAACGGGAGCCCCACGAAGAATCGCCGCCGCGCCCGGATTGGGCGCCGTGAAGAGCCCGCCTCCGCCCAGCACGTCCGGAGGGAAGGAAGAACCTCCTCTCCTCGCGGGAAGCCGGAGCCGTCTGGAAGGACTGCCGGCTCCCGCACCGAGTCCTCACTCTCTCCCTGGACTCCACGGGGGCCGGAGGAGGGGCATACCGGCCCCCCAACGAAGGGAAAACAACGCGAGAGGCTCCATAGCCTCGAGAAAGCCAACCAGCACCGGCCGGAGGGCCGCAGAGACTCGCGCCGGGCCCCGCCCCCACCACAGAGGGCCGGGCCAGAGAGGAGTCCGCCGTAAGGCCCCGCAGCCAGCCACAACACCGCAGGTGAGCCCAGGAGGCCCCTAGGGCTCTAGGTTAAGCCCCTGGGGGCCGGGGGCCACCCTTGAGGAGGGATTACGGAGGGAGGGGGGCCTTTAATGACATTGGATAATAGGGGCCTGTAATAACATGGCATAACAGGCCAGGCACCGACTATGACCCTAGCCTCCCCGGGGAGATAAAGGAGTCCCCCCTTATAGGAAGCCCCCAGCTGCTGGACATGTTGAGGGGTTCCCTTTAGGATTCCCTCCCGCCTAGAGTACCTAGGCCTAATGTATAAATGTTGATGTATAAAAGTGTTGTGCATGTTCTAGGCCCTAGTTTGTTAAGAGCACCCGAATGAGTATTGGTGCTGTGATTTTAAAGCGGCCTTTTAGTGGCCAGAATTGGGAAGGGTCTTTTCAAATGAATGCGCACCAGTTAAAGAATGTATAATCTGCATAATTGAATGCCATCTTGATTAAGATAAAGGAACCTGATTTTTACTTATACAAGCCTGGTGTGGTGTCCGGTTATTGCGTCGCATTTCTGAGTTAAAGTGAGAGTGTGCTGCACAACTGCCTTACACATTGCCTTCGCGTGCCTGCCCCGCTTTGCGCCATGCTACCGTAACGGACTCGGTAACTCCCGTTTCCAACGTTGGTGTTCAGCGGTGGGATAAGGACTGGTATTTGTGCAGCACCCTACAGTGACTCAGTGTGCGCCGCAATTAGACACCTAGGGAAATGTAAGAAGGAATTCTATTGTGATTGCCGATTGTTTTAGCCTTACGTTAGACCTGCTACTTACCCGTTAGGACCCCTTCCTTAAATTGTCTGGGACCCCACCTAGGAGGATGGAGTTTGAGTTAGCCGACCTAGAGAGGTACACGGTGGCACAGCTCAAGGAGTTCTGCCTAGAGAGGGGGTGGCCGTCAAGCGAGGTGCCAAGAAGGAGGTACTTCAGAAGGCTTTGAGGGCATGGGTCATGGCCCACCCGGAGGGAAGAGGGGAGGAGGAGCAGAGGGAGACAGACGACCCAGGAGAACTGAGCCTACTGAACATTGACGTCAGCGAGAATGTGTTGCCAGGAAGACGTTCCAGGGCAGGCAGTAGTGCGTCAGGGGGAGTGTGTCAGCAGAGGAATTCGAGGACAGAAGGCAGCAAAGGCAATTGACATTAGAATTGGCTAAGATGGAAAGGGAAGGAGAACAGGCAAGGCTAGCCATGGAGGAAAGAAGGCTTGTACATGAGCTTAGCCTGAAAGAACTGGAGCTCCGAGCCTTGCAAATGGAAATGGAAGGCAAAGGAAATGGTGGCAGCGTACCTACTGGGGTTCCACAGGAGCCCAAATTTTACCTACCCAGGGAGGTGATGGCCAGCTTTAGTGTGGGTGATGACATAGACAAGTGGTTGACGGCGTACGAGGTAGCTTTGGTGGCCCATAGAGTTCCTGAGAGCTACTGGGGAGGAGGACTTTATAGATACATACCTCCACTAGTCAGGGACACACTTCTAACCTTAGAGAAGGGGGATCGAACCAACTACCCTATCATGAGGGAGGCCCTGCTCAGGAAGTTTGGCCTCACCCCCGAGAAGTACCGCCAAAAGTTTCGCAACAGCCACAAGCTCACCACACAAAACTGGGTAGATTTTTATGACTATGCCCGGAAGGCATTGGAGGGTTGGGTGCGTTGCAGCGAGGTTGATGACTACAAAGGGCTGTACGACCTATTTTTGAGAGAGCACCTCCTCGAGAAATGTTTTCCGGAGCTGCGCCAGTACTTGGTGGACCGCAAGCTGACCAACCCAAGGGAGCTTGCAGAGGAGGCAGACACGTGGGTCAGCACTAGGGTGTCCCACAAGGGAGCTGGGGCGGATCCCCGAAGGGTGGACAGGTGTTCCCCCAGAAGAAAGAGGGGGAGATAAAAGAGGGAGTTCTTTAAAGGTCCCCAAAATAGACCGCCTGGGAGAGGGGTAGGTTTCCCATCCCAATCTGGATACCAGAAACCCACTTACCCTGACAGGAGTCAGCAGCCCAGAACTGTCCGGTGCTACGAGTGCGGGGAGGTTGGACACTACAAGGGGGATGCCCAGTGTCGCAAGAGAACCCCAGCCCCCACAGGAGGTAAGACCCCCGGGGTGGCCAGTGTAGCGCTTGGGGAGGAGTTGTCCCTAGGTAGGGGAGGTGAGTGGACAGGCTTGACCTTAGTTTCCCTGGGGGATAGAGAGATCATCCCAAGGGTGCAGGTACCCGAGAACACTGCCAAGTATCGGCAGAGGGTCCTGGTGAACGGGGAGGAGGTGGAGGCTCTGAGGGACACAGGTGCCAGTATGACAATGGTGAAACGTCAGCTGGTGTCCCCAGAGCAGGTGATTCCTGAGGAGTTCCACCCGGTTGTGATGGCTGATAATAGCCTGGGTCATTACCCCGTGGCCCAAGTTCCCTTTGAGTGGGGAGGAGTGTCAGGTCTGATGAAGGTTGCGGTGAGCCCTGCCATGCCAGTTGACTGTCTGCTGGGCAACGATTTAGAACATACTGCCTGGAGAGAGGTAGAGTTCAATGCCCATGCTGAGATGTTGGGGTTACCAGGGTGGACTTGCGTTATCACGCGGTCCATGGCTGCCCGACAAGGAACTCAGCCCGGGGTGGAGCCTGAAAGAAGGGCCCAGCCCACTGCTGGACGAGGAGAAGTCCGGGAGGAGACACCCGGTGAGATGGATGGGGAGCCCGCGGAGGTGACCCCGGAGTCCGCTGAGGTGGTTGGTTTTCCCGTGGGGGACCTGCCGACCCCTGCAGAGTGGCAGGTGGAAGGAGGGCCTACCCGGGAAGAATTTTGCCGGGCACAGAGGGAGTGCCCTACGCTTGATGGCATACGGCAACAGGCCAAAGCCCAAGCAGCTGGAACAGAGACTGGTAATTACCATGTCTACTGGGAGGAAGGTCTCCTCTACAGTGAGCCTAAGGCTCCGGTGCATGGGTCCTCAAGGGCCGTGGTGGTCCCCCAATGCCACCGAGCCTTTCTGCTAGAGTTGGCGCATGAGATACCACTAGCAGGACACCTGGGCCAGGACAAGACGTTTGCGCGTTTGGTCCCACATTTTTACTGGCCCAGGATGCGCGTCACTTCTGACACTTATTGCAAGACCTGCACCACTTGCCAAGCAAGCGGCAAGACAGGGACTAAGGTGAAGGTCCCTCTAGAACCTCTCCCAGTGGTCGATACCCCTTTTGAGCGAGTGGGGATTGACATTGTCGGGCCATTGGATCCGCCGACTTCAGCTGGGCATAGGTTCATTTTGGTGCTAGTAGACCACGCCACCCGGTACCCAGAGGCAATCCCTCTGAGGACCATCACAGCACCGGTGGTGGCGCGGGCCCTCATGGGGATTTTTACCCGAGTGGGATTCCCCAAGGTAGTGGTGTCAGATAGGGGAACGAATTTCATGTCGGCCTACATGCAGGCCATGTGGAAGGAGTGTGGAGTGACCTACCGGTTCTCCACTCCTTACCACCCCCAGACGAACGGGCTCGTGGAGCGCTTCAACAAAACCTTGAAGGGGATGATCAGGAGCCTACCCGAGGACTTGAGAAGAAAGTGGGACGTCCTCTTACCCTGTCTGCTCTTCTCCTACCGAGAGGTGCCGCAGAAGGGGGTCGGTTTCAGCCCCTTTGAGCTGCTCTATGGCCACCCCGTTCGGGGGCCCCTCAGTCTTGTCAAAGAGGGGTGGGAGAAGTCTTCCTCGAAGCTTCCCCGTGATGTGGTCAGCTATATGCTGGCATTCCGCAGCCAAGTGGCCAAGCTGTGGAAGGAGGCCTCGGACAACTTAGAGGCGAGTCAGGCCGTCATGAAGCAATGGTATGACCGGAACGCGCGGACGGTAGAGTTGGACGCTGGACAGAAGGTGTGGGTCATGGAGCCAGGAGAGCTTAGCGCCCTCCAGGACCGGTGGACTGGGCCGTTTGAGATCTTGGAAAGGAAAGGCCAGACCACGTATGTCGTCGACATGAAGACCCCCCGTCAACCCCACAGGGTGCTCCACGTCAACCGCCTGAAGCCACACCAGGAGCGTTCCGAGCTCACTCTCTTGATGATAACGGATGGGAGTGAGGAGGAAGAGAGTGAGCCTCTGCCAGACCTTCTGGCGGTCCATGAGAAGGATGGTTCGGTGGAGGGAGTAGTCCTCGCCCCATCCTTGACCCCCGAGCAACAGAGGGACTGCCGCCAGGTCTTGGGGCAGTACGCCTCGTTGTTTTCCCTCACGCCTGGAATCACGCACCTGTGTACCCATGATGTGGACACAGGGGACAGTCCGCCAGTGAAGAACAAGTCTTACCGGCTGTCCGATAAGGTCAAGGCTAGTATCCAGAGTGAGGTGGTAAAGATGCTAGAACTGGGGGTGATTGAGCCTTCCAGTAGCCCTTGGGCTAGTCCGGTGGTGTTGGTGCCGAAAGCGGCCCCCGGGCACCACACCAGAACTTCGGTTCTGTGTGGATTATCGTGGACTCAACTCAGTCACCAAGACCGACGCTCACCCGATCCCTCGGGCGGATGAGCTCATTGACCGGCTGGGAGCAGCCCGGTATCTGAGTACCATCGATTTAACATCAGGATATTGGCAGATCGCCATGGCGGAAGGAGCAAGGGAGAAGACTGCGTTCTCCACCCCCGAGGGCCACTTTCAATTCCAGGTGATGCCCTTCGGGTTGAAAAATGCTCCCGCCACTTTCCAGCGGTTGGTGAACCAGGTGCTGTCTGGCCTAGAGGCCTTCTCTGCTGCCTACCTGGATGACATAGCTGTCTTCAGTAGCAGCTGGGAGGACCATCTGCAGCATCTCCAGGAGGTGCTGCAGGCTTTGCAAAGGGCTGGTCTAACCATCAAGGCCAGCAAGTGCCAGATTGGACAGGGATCTGTCGTGTACCTGGGACATCTGGTGGGCGGAGGTAAGGTGCAACCCCTCCAAGCCAAGATTGAGACCATCATGGCCTGGGAGCCCCCAAGACCCAAACAGAGGTCCGAGCTTTTCTCGGCCTCACGGGATACTACCGCCGGTTCGTCAAGGGATATGGAACCATCGTGGGCCCATTGACGGAATTGACTTCCAAGAAGCAGCCACGCAGAGTAATCTGGACGGCTGCCTGCCAGGATGCCTTTGAGACTCTAAAACGTGCCATGTGCACCGCCCCGGTGCTCAGGACTCCAGACTTCGGACGGGAGTTTATCGTGCAGACAGACGCTTCTGAGCATGGCATAGGAGCTGTGCTCTCGCAGCTGAATGACGATGGCCAAGACCAGCCAGTGGCCTTTATCTCCCGAAGACTACTCCCCGGGAACAGCGGTGGAGTACCATCGAGCGGGAAGCCTTTGCTGTGGTTTGGGCTGTGAAGAAGTTGAGGCCATACCTTTTTGGTTGTCACTTCTTGATCCAGACCGACCACAGACCCCTTCGCTGGCTCATGCAGATGAGAGGCGAAAACCCCAAATTGTTGAGGTGGTCCATTTCCCTCCAGGGGATGGACTTTCGGGTGGAACATCGACCCGGTGTAGACCACGCCAACGCTGACGGTCTCTCCCGGTTTTCCGCCTTAGTGAAGAGAACTCCCTAGAGGTTGGGAAGCTCTCCCCTCTTTCGGCTGGGGGGACGCGTGTTAGACCTGTCAGCCCTAGGGTGGTCTTGCCCTGTTTTTTCCCTTTCTGCGCCTCATTTTTGCCACCATATTTTTACTGGACCTAGGTCTCCGGGCGCCTTGCCACTGCTGGTCAGTGCTGAGGTGCAGGTGCTCTCTCACTAAAGATGGCTGCCACAGGCCCCTGCTACTGCAGAGGGCCTTCCACACATACACGCTAGTAGCCAGAGTCAGGCCGGGACGAGGGATACAGTAGCCATCCCGTCCCCGCCTCTGGGTCCCATAGCTAGGTAGGTGGAAGGTTCCAGAACCTTCCGGGCTGTGGGAGGAGTTACACTTTGCCGCCTTTAGGAGGGTCACCTGACCTAGGGGTATAAGAGGCTTTGGAGGGAAAACCTTTAGTTAGTTAGGTTGAGGCACCGCTGAACCTGGGAGAACCTGCGCTGGAGTACAGACTTTAGGGCCTAGGGGGAGACCTACACTACTGCCGCTGACAGGGTCAAGGCCCTGCTGCCGTAAGATAGATGAGGAACGCCCACCACCCACTGATCTTGCCCAGTGTGAGGGGACCCAAGGAACCATCTGCAGCGTGCCAGGAGGAACATCAAACCCTTCAAGAATCACCAACTCACCACCCCCCCTGTTCATAAATAGACTTTGCTGCATCCAAGAATTTCAGGACTACAAGTGAAAACCATCGAGAGGGGATCATGAGGCGAAGCGCTGCGTCCTAAGCGCTAGACCTTCACCCCCTATCTATCTATACAGACAGCTGGACTGTCCTCCAAGAACCACTCTTACACAGCCTGTGCCTAAGGCTGTCAGCGCGCCAGCGCTGCAACCCCTAGTGAGGAGAGAACTTGACCCCCCCTCGGTCACTGACCTGGTGACCGGATCACCGCCGCGGCCGCCGCCGCTTGAAGAAAGGAACTGAGGCCGGGAGATCTCTCCCCTATACATAGTTGTGGTGAGGGGCGCCGTCCGCGCCCTCACCGAAATCCCCAGAAGTCACCGCCGGGCCCGAGACCCCTGCCGCTGCCAGCGCGGCCGAGAATAACATCGCCGCCGCCCCGTGGGCCGCGTGAAGTGAACTGAGGCCTACTGCGGCCTCCAGGCCGTGGACGCTGTGGTGAGGGACCGGGGACGCTGACCGCGTCACTGGGTCGCGCCCCGAAAAGGCCGCGACGGGATTGGCCCGCCAAAGCCAATCGCAGAAGAAGAGGGCGTCGCCTGGCAACCACCAAAGGCCGCGACGCGATTGGCCCAGCAGAGCCGAACATTGACGTCAGAGGGGCTCCACTGTCAACGGGAGCCCCCGGAAGAGGAGAAGGCCGCGACGCGATTGGCTCAGCCGGAGCCAATCGGGAGGACGTCCCCGGGGCTCCACTGCCAACGGGAGCCCCACGAAGAATCGCCGCCGCGCCCGGATTGGGCGCCGTGAAGAGCCCGCCTCCGCCCAGCACGTCCGGAGGGAAGGAAGAACCTCCTCTCCTCGCGGGAAGCCGGAGCCGTCTGGAAGGACTGCCGGCTCCCGCACCGAGTCCTCACTCTCTCCCTGGACTCCACGGGGGCCGGAGGAGGGGCATACCGGCCCCCAACGAAGGGGAAACAACGCGAGAGGCTCCATAGCCTCGAGAAAGCCAACCAGCACCGGCCGGAGGGCCGCAAGACTCGCGCCGGGCCCCGCCCCCACCACAGAGGGCCGGGCCAGAGAGGAGTCCGCCGTAAGGCCCCGCAGCCAGCCACAACACCGCAGGTGAGCCCAGGAGGCCCCTAGGGCTCTAGGTTAAGCCCCTGGGGGCCGGGGGCCACCCTTGAGGAGGGATTACGGAGGGAGGGGGCCTTTAATGACATTGGATAATAGGGGCCTGTAATAACATGGCATAACAGGCCAGGCACCGACTATGACCCTAGCCTCCCCGGGGAGATAAAGGAGTCCCCCTTATAGGAAGCCCCCAGCTGCTGGACATGTTGAGGGGTTCCCTTTAGGATTCCCTCCCGCCTAGAGTACCTAGGCCTAATGTATAAATGTTGATGTATAAAAAGTGTTGTGCATGTTCTAGGCCCTAGTTTGTTAAGAGCACCCGAATGAGTATTGGTGCTGTGATTTTAAAGCGGCCTTTTAGTGGCCAGAATTGGGAAGGGTCTTTTCAAATGAATGCGCACCAGTTAAAGAATGTATAATCTGCATAATTGAATGCCATCTTGATTAAGATAAAGGAACCTGATTTTTACTTATACAAGCCTGGTGTGGTGTCCGGTTATTGCGTCGCATTTCTGAGTTAAAGTGAGAGTGTGCTGCACAACTGCCTTACACATTGCCTTCGCGTGCCTGCCCCGCTTTGCGCCATGCTACCGTAACGGACTCGGTAACTCCCGTTTCCAACACCTGTGCTGTCAGGTGCTCTACCTCCCCTCCTACAGAAGGAAAGGCGCAGGCGGTCCCTGTGCTGTCAGATGCTCTGCCACCCCTCCAGCAGAAGGGAAGGCGCAGGCGGTCCCCTGTGCTGTCAGGTGCTCTACCTCCCCTCCTGGAGAAGGGAAGCCGCAGGCGGTCCCTGTGCTGTCAGGTGCTCTACCTCCCCTCCTGGCGAAGGGAAGTTGCAGGCTGTCCCCTGTGCTGTCATATGCTCTGCCTCCCCTCCTGCAGAAGGGAAGGCGCAGGCGGTCCCCTGTGCTGTCAGGTGCTCGGCCACCCCTCCTGCAGAAGGGAAGGTGCAGGCAGTCCCCTGTGCTGTCATATGCTCTCCCTCCCCTCCTGCAGAAGGGAAGGCGCAGGCGGTCCCCTGTGCTGTCAGGTGCTCTGCCACCCCTCCTGCAGAAGGGAAGGTGCAGGCATTCCCCTGTGCTGTCAGGTGCTCTGCCACCCCTCCTGCAGAAGGGAAGGTGCAGGCGGTCCCCTGTGCTGTCAGGTGCTCTGCCACCCCTCCTGCAGAAGAGAAGGCGCAGGCGGTCCCCTGTGCTGTCACGTGCTCTGCCTCCCCTCCTGCAGAAGGGAAGGCGCAGGCGGTCCCCTGTGCTGTCAGGTGCTCTGCCTCCCCTCCTGGAGAAGGGAAGGCGCAGGCGGTCCCCTGTGCTGTCATATGCTCTGCCTCACCTCCTGCAGAAGGGAAGGTGCAGGCAGTCCCCTGTGCTGTCAGGTGCTCTGCCACCCCTCCTGCAGAAGTGAAGGTGCAGGCAGTCCCCTGTGCTGTCATACGCTCTCCCTCCCCTCCTGCAGAAGGGAAGGCGCAGGTGGTCCCCTGTGCTGTCAGGTGCTCTGCCACCCCTCCTGCAGAAGGGAAGGTGCAGGCAGTCTCCTGTGCTGTCAGGTGCTCTGCCACCTCTCCTGCAGAAGGGAAGGCACAGGCGGTCCCCTGTGCTGTCAGGTGCTCTGCCTCCCCTCCTGGAGAAGGGAAGGCGCAGGCGGTCCCCTGTGCTGTCAGGTGCTCTGTCTCCCCTCCCGGAGAGGGGAAGGCGCAGTCGGTCCCCTGTGCTGTCATATGCTCTGCCTCCCGTCCTGCAGAAGGGAAGGCGCAGGCGGTCCCCTGTGCTCTCAGGTGCTCTGCCTCCCCTCCTGGAGAAGGGAAGGGGCAGGTGGTCCCCTGTGCTGTCAGGTGCTCTGCCTCCCCTCCTGCAGAAGGGAAGGCGCAGGCGGTCCCCTGTGCTGTCAGGTGCTCTACCACCCCTCCCGGAGAAGGGAAGGAGCAGGCGGTCCCCTGTGCTGTCAGGTGCTCTGCCACCCCTCCTGCAGAAGGTAAGGCGCAGGCGGTCCCCTGTGCTGTCAGGTGCTCTGTCTCTCCTCCTGGAGAGGGGAAGGCACAAGCGGCCCCCTGTGCTGTCATATGCTCTGCCTCCCTTCCTGCAGAAGGGAAGGCGCAGGCGGTCCTCTGTGCTGTCAGGTGCTCTGCCTCCCCTCCTGGAGGAGGGAAGACGCAGGCGGTCCCCTGTGCTGTCAGGTGCTCTGCCACCCCTCCCCGATCAGCGAAGGCGCAGGCAGTCCCCTGTGCTATCATATGCTCTGCCACCCCTCCCGGAGAAGGGAAGGTGTGGCGGTCCCCTGTGCTGTCAGGTGCTCTGCCACCCCTCCCGGAGAAGGGAAGGCGTGGCAGTCCCGTGTGCTGTCATATGCTCTGCCTCCCCTCCTGCAGAAGGGGAGGCGCAGGCGGTCCCCTGTGCTGTCAGGTGCTCTGCCTCCCCTCCTGCAGAAGTGAAGGCGCAGGCGGTCCCCTGTGCTGTCACGTGCTCTGCCTCCCCTCCTGCAGAAGGTAAGGCGCAGGCGGTCCCCTGTGCTGTCAGGTGCTCTGCCTCCCCTCCTGGAGAAGGAAGACGCAGGCGGTCCCCTGTGCTGTCAGGTGCTCTACCTCCCCTCCTGCAGAAGGAAAGGCGCAGGCTGTCCCTGTGCTGTCAGATGCTCTGCCGCCCCTCCAGCAGAAGGGAAGGTGCAGGCGGTCCCCTGTGCTGTCAGGTGTTCTACCTCCCCTCCTGGCGAAGGGAAGGCGCAGGCGGTCCCCAGTGCTGTCATATGCTCTGTCTCCTCTCCTGCAGAAGGGAAGGCGCAGGCGGTCCCCTGTGCTGTCATTTGCTCTGCCACCCCACCTGCAGAAGGGAATGTGCAGGTGGTCCCCTGTGCTGTCAGGTGCTGTGCCACCCCTCCTGCAGAAGGGAAGGCGCAGGTGGTCCCCTGTGCTGTCAGGTGCTCTGTCTCCGCTCCCAGAGAGGGGAAGGCGCAGGCGGTCCCCTGTGCTGTCATATGCTCTGCCTCCCCGCCTGCAGAAGGGAAGGCGCAGGCGGTCCCCTGTGCTGTCAGGTGCTCTGCCTCCCCTCCTGGAGAAGGGAAGGCGCAGGCGGTCCCCTGTGCTGTCATATGCTCTGCCTCCCCTCCTGCAGAAGGGAAGGCGCAGGCGGTCCCCTGTGCTGTCAGGTGCTCTGCCTCCCCTCCTGGAGAAGGGAAGGCGCAGGCGGTCCACTGTGCTGTCAGGTGCTCTGCCTCCCCTCCTGCAGAAGGGAAGGCGCAGGCGTTCCCCTGTGCTGGCAGGTGCTCTACCACCCCTCCCGGAGTTGGGAAGGCGCAGGCGGTCCCCTGTGCTGTCAGGTGCTCTGCCACCCTTCCCGGAGAAGGGAAGGCGTGGCGGTCCCCTATGCCGTCAGGTGCTCTGCCACCCCTCCCGGAGTCCCCTGTGCTGTCAGGTGCTCTGCCACCCCTCCCGGAGAATGGAAGGCGTGGCGTTCCCCTCTGCTGTCAGGTGCTCTGCCACCCCTCTCCGAGAAGGGAAGGTGTGGCGGTCCCCTGTGCTGTCAGGTGCTCTGCCATCCCTCCCGGAGAATGGAAGGCGTGGCGGTCCCCTGTGCTGTCAGGTGCTCTGCCACCCCTCCCGGAGAATGGAAGGCGTGGCGGTCCCCTGTGCTGTCCGGTGCTCTGCCACCCTCCTGGAGAGGGGAAGGCGCAGGCGGTCCCTGTGCTGTCAGATGTTCTGCCTGCTGCTTTCCCTGTACGTCTACGAGCCCATGCCAGCCCTCACTTGCCCAAGCAGCTTCATTAGCGAGGGCGAGGTTGGAGACAGAGTTGTGAGAGGGGCCTGGCGTCATGTTGACAGCCCTGATGGACACGGAAATTAAACAGATGGTTGGCCTACCACCAAACATCACTCCTGATTAGCTGTGCTGTCTGTAGGGCTTGTAATGAACTTTGTGGTAATGTAATTAGTGACACCAAAGTGTATGAACAGTGTTTTTAATTGCATCATGTAAACACCGACTGTGGAGTCATTGATACCACAATTACCTCCCGGAGGAAGGGCGCTCGAGAGGAAGAGCACACGGGGACCTGTCATGGCTCATTTCAGAGATACTGGCAGAATTTTGGGGGTGCTGCAGTTGCTTGAGGCGAGACGAGAAAGACAATTCACCGATGATGGCAGCTGTACAGCATCAAAAGCTGATATTCTACCCATATAAAGTGTGATTTTGTTGTTATTAGTCTTTTATGTGATTATTTGGTATTTCGACAAGTTGCCTCACTGAGTTAAATGATACATGCTGACATCTTCAATGACTTGCACATCATCAGTTTGGAACCTGCCAAGGCCAATTTCCATCCTTACAAGGTTAGCAAATGGAGTTCCTCTTGTGTTGAGTACCAATAAACTGGCTAATAATGTCATTTGTTTTTCATTGTAATAATAAAACAAGCATTAACATAGGCAATAGCTTTGGCGCATGCATAGGGCAGGCAACCATGCAGACATGCTGTTTCTAGGCACAAACTGCATATTTGCATGAATGCATCAACAATGTCATACAAAACACCATACTATCAGAGATTCATGCACACACAGACCAACACACTCACAGAACCTCTTGCACACAGACCAGCAGACTATACACTTGCATCAGATGAAATGCATTCTCCAGTACACAAAGAGATGTGTTCTTACATATTCGCTACATTAAGAGAGCATTGTGCTGCTTCAACTGTCACCTCATAATCCTAGATGTGACAGCAGAGTGGAAAGGAGGAAACAGCAGAGAAGGAAATGAGAAAAGAACTACTTCAATTGAATGATCTTCCCTAAAAGAGTGCCATATCGAACTGTACACATGTGATTGTCAAGAAGGAAGGCGGAGAGGGAAGAAAGAAGTAGGAAAGGAAAGGTGTAAATAAAGTGGGCCAAAATAGTGCAATCAGCAAGGCCAGCCTGAGGCATTGCAACCAGCCTTAATGTGGTAGGTGGTAGTTTGATTTTCCTGGCTGGCAGGACTCTGCATACTTTAATCTTCTAGTGCTGATGAGGCAGATTTTGGGTCAAATCTTCACAATGTAAAGGGTTAGCAGGATGTCGACAGGCTCCCGGGAGTCAGTCAGACTAACCCAAGACACAGTGGCCAGCCTTAAAGTAGTAAGAGGTAGTCTAATGTGTCCCCACAGTGTGCCCGTATGGCCCCGGATCAGAGTTACTGGATGAAAAAGACCGGCAAAGGCTCTGCTCTTCCAGGGCAGACCTAAGCTGCAGTATTGAGTAGACTCAATCAACACATTCTGCTGGATTGAGCCAGCATTCAGAGGGATTTAATGAGGAGTTGTCCAGGACAGGGAGATGACACATATTGGCTGCTGTTGCTTAGGTTCAAATGCCAATGACTCATTGAATTCTTATTGTTTCTCTTGTTACCAGGGATACTGCAACCCTAAATATTATTGTCCTGATGATTACCTCATGAATTTTCAGCTTTGGGTCGAAACAACTACTTTTTCAGTTCTGGATTGTCGATTAACCACCTGACAAAAAGGAGACCCAGTAGGATATTAGGTGGTATATCGATGCACCTGACAGTTGTTGGAAATATTGATCATTAATCACCAATCGCCTTATTTGTTCAATTTTTGTAATTTTAACACTTGAGCCCCGCACCGTCATCTGTTCACTTTTATTGCTCTCTAAAGGGAAGTCTGTTTTCAGCTTCTTAATCAGTATTCTTGTAATTGATTATATGTTTATGAATTACTCTTTGTGATGTCAGTGCTATTCATTATTGAAATTACCAACTAATGGTTGCAATTCATTTATACCTAAATATTTAAGGTTTTCTTTTAAAAAAAAGCCCCAACATAATCTCTACACTTCCTAATGTTCATATAATACCCAAGTCCTAAGGATATTGGGTTGTCCCTCTGTATTTGCCCCTGAATTGGGGCCTAAGGCAGAGTTTTGAATGGCAGGCAGTTCAGGGGATGTCAGTGAAAACATAGAGAGAGCTCAGCAGCCTTGTCGACAAACCAAAACAGTGGCTGTGGGGTCAAATAGACAGACAGTATGAGGATGCATGCATGGATGCAAATTTCATACCCACTTCATATTTACACCCTTTGCAAATTGAAGCAAAGTTGATGTCGTGGAAATATTGCTGTTGATGCTGAATCATTTCTAGGCACCTTCTTAAAGAAGCCTCTGCTTTTTTTTTTTTTTTAATGATCCGATAATTGTAGCAATTCAGTACTCTCTGTGAGCCCATTTCATTATTTGCTTGTCACTTCCAGGAAAAACTTTGAGTTACATATTAGTTGTATGAATGGCTAGTGTGGTGCACTTGTGTGTTTCTTTAGAATAGACAGCTGATATTTTGACTCGTTATATTGAGAAACCACTAAAGGATTTCTAAGTGCACGCATTTTCTTTAAAACATGAAGAGAAATTGTAAAACTCATTTTAAGGGTGCCTATAAATGCATGCAACAGTGCTTTGTTATTTTTTTCCAGTCTCTGAGATGTAACCTGCCTGTTCTTTGCATGAGGAAGCTCCAGAAAACACAGGAACTGTTTCCCTTTGCATGAACCCACAGTTGCCTAGCAGAAAAACGAGATAAGGGGGAGGGGGATGAGTAGCCCACTGCTAGTGGGGAGCTTCCAAGGACTAGGAGCACATGGGAGGCCCAGAGAGAAAGAGATACAAAGGAGTGATGAGTGCAGTGCTGACTTAATCTCAGCCACTGGTATTTACTCCCGGCTTCATCAAATTCTATCATGTATTTGCCCACAATGCCACCTCCGACAGGAACCAGCCATAACCAAATCAGTCTTGGTCCTGCTCCAACAGAAACAGTCAAGATAAACTGCCTGGCCAGGTCCTCCCTGAACCAGAACACAACCAACCCCAGACTGGATTCAGCAAGTTGGGCCTTGTCAGTAGGGTGAAGCTTGGTTCCAGTAGAATGTTGAGTATGAGATCCACGTCTGGGCATACACGTTGCACGTAGGGCATCACACTGAGGAATTTAAGCAGACACTTTTTATTTTGTTTTTTCCAAAGCAAAAGAGATTGGTTGCAAGCCTAATCCTTCATGCAAGCCTAGGATCAGAGACCATCAAACCAGTATGAGTGAGAAGAGCCTTGGCATTCAATGGAATGGGATCAATGTAATTGGCCTAAGCAATGGTGGCCCATGTTTTCCCATTACTGTTGTGGCCTTTTCAATGCTTTGAACTGACCACTCATTTAACTGTAAGTCAGAGACTGTAGTAAAACTATGGGTGGGGAATCAGAATACAGCTTTCTCTCCCACCTCTGTGAGGTGCTGTATCTGATGGTGTTTCAGTTCAAAGTGTCGGTTTTGAAAAAGACTTCTGCTGCTGTTGCCTGCAAGACCGGGACTCAGAGCCTGTGACCCAAAAGAAGTGGTGGGAGGTAGTGTGTGTGGACTGTTAGTCACCAGATCCATCCTTCTGAGGCTCCGAGGAGACAGAACACAGCTAGACATCTGAACATGGAGGGAAGATGGGCAGAACCATGAATGTTCATGGTGCAGAACTTGGAAGCAGACGAGAGACTGCTGAACTGTGGATGGAAATGTGAGTGCCATGACCAAGCCTTGTGTGTTTTCTTCTACGAAAGGATTAGTGATGGCTGATCTGCTGGTAGCTCCTCCTGGAGCCACAACAGGCCACTTCAAAGACTGCTTTTGTGAAGCAGGCCAATTGGCCAGCTGTAACTGATCTAGACCTGAACTTGATGAAGACTCTGTTAAAACTGGTGAGTGAGTGACAGGGTCAACTTACACTCACTGCAAGATGGAATCTGGAACAAGAACTCTCCAGTGGAACGTGAGGAAGGTGGTGTCAGTAACAAGGACTGAACTTGCATCAGAGAAGGAGCGGTACCATCTACTGGCCTAAGCAGACTTGGGAGGATTAAAAGATGCTCTGTCTGCC
The DNA here is from genome assembly GCA_963921515.1 of Calotriton arnoldi. NCBI lineage: Eukaryota > Metazoa > Chordata > Amphibia > Caudata > Salamandridae > Calotriton > Calotriton arnoldi. Next base: position 2,171,030 of record CAWUFW010001901.1, read on the forward strand.
ATGGAGGCACAAACCAGAGACACCCTTACAGGGCCTCTGTCAAGTTTGGAAGCGGTGCACTGTGCCTGTCTACACAAGGCTACTCACTTTCATGCTGCCCCTCCTCCCTGATTGAAGGCAAGAGGCATCCTGTAAGTTGTAACTATGAATAGTGCTGTGTTACTGGAGTGGGAAAAAACGTCCAGTGGCCACAAGTGAGTACTGCTAGGAAAGTTTGTTAAATGCTCACACAGAATGGAGAAGTCCTGTGGAAAGGATCAATACCCTGTAACTTTGCTTAGACTAATCCAATTGTTGTCATTTGGCCTTATCATAAAATACTTTTTCATTTTGCTAACTTGATCTGGGAGCGTTATTTAGTGGTTTCTTAAGTGTTGTGCTAGTGCTGCTGTCCCTTAACACACATCCTCTGAAGGCTGTCTGATAGAAACATTATGTGTTGAACTAGTGGCTTGTTTTGCACAGTGTTAGGAGAATTTGCACCACTGGGCAATTCAGCGTCCTGCAATAAATATGAAGCAAAACAAGGTCTCCTAGTGGGACTTGTGTCTGTGTAGCTCTTTTTGTCCTGCAAGTGGGTGTTCCTGATGTCCTATGTGCTTCCTTACTATCAAGTGTATGATGTATTGCAGGTGCCCTCTCGTTTCTTATAGCATCCCGGGGGACAACTATGCTTGCGTCATCAATATAATTGGTATTGTTAATTTTGGGAGCAGGAAAATAAATGCAGTATTTCCAAATAAATTATATTAGAGCTTGAAAATTACTCCTGAAGGTAATACAGTGGTAAAATTATATGCCCTTAAAGGTTGTACAGTGGAAATAGGCAGCAAATTGTGTGTTGTCTGCGCTATTTTATAATTTATTTTAAGACCTGAGTGACTTGGCCAATTTCAATATGCGTGGCAAACACCATCCCCTGCAATTTTCCCTGGGCAAATTTTGGCAGATGGGGTAAACACTAGGGCATGCAGTTTTTAGTGTGTAAATATTGTGCCTCATTTCTGAATCTAGGCTCTTAGTATGGGCTATTTAGTGCACCCAATAAATTATTATCCATGAGGTTTCCGACTGTCACGGATGCTATAAATATCACACCCTTCTCCGTGCAGTGCTTAATTTGTAAAGGAATGAATGCCAGTGCCTACAGCTCTGCTTAGAAGTCCACTGCATGGCTCTTGAATTTACTACCAGACTCCTCTGCCCTGTTATCTAGCTCTTGCAGGTTCCTGCTTTCTCACTTTGTGATAGTCTTTCCATCGTGCCCTTCCTCCTTCGTTCCCTGTTGTGTTTTTTTCCCTCTCTTGCATTCCGTAAATGTCCAATGAGGAAAAATAAGTGCTGGTCCCCAAAAATGAGTGTGTGAGGGGGGAGCGGCTCAAATTAAGTACCGCCTCAGTACAACTCATATTCAAGGTCTTTTTGTTTGCCTCACCTTCCTACTTCTCCATTTGACTGTGGCCAATAGTATGTGGTGGCGGTGAATCCTCATTACCCCCAGGTCCCTCCTGTCCTCGTCCCATTCCTTAACAAAGTGGAGATGACCATCTCCGCGACAGAAAAAAAGAAAAGGAGCATGCTGGGATACCCAATCCACTCCCTCCCACTGGGAGTACATAAGCGGTACCAGCCCAGCATGCAGCCTGTTCTTTTTTTCTGTCTTCCGACAGAATGGGACGTGTTGGACTTACCTGCTGGTTGCTTCGCTGGACGTCTCGTCGGGGCTGCTGGGCTGTCCTTGCCGTCCTCTTTCCGCGTTCTCCTGGCCTGCCGGGCTTGCCAGGAGTCGCGTTGGATTCCGCCTGGCCCTTTGCGGCTGGGGCGCCGTCACTTCCGGGTTGCAGTGCGTGTCTCCCTGTGGCTTGGCCGGTCTGGGGGACGCGCGGCTCCGGCTGTTTGGCGGGTCCAGGGACTCTGCTGGGCGATGTTCCTGGTCCTCCTGCCTGGCGTTTGGTTTCCTGCCGACCTCCTGGTGCCCCTGCTGCTCGGTTGGGTCGCTCCAAAGCTGGCCTTGCTGTGGCCTCGGCGGCCGTTTTGACGGCATACTCCTCCCGGCGCTGGTTCCTTGGTGCGCGCCTGGGATGGCTGATGGGGGGGGGGGGCGGTGAGCTGGTGGTGCGCTCTTCCTGCCCCCTTGGTGAGTACCGCATAGCGGTTTTCGTTTTTCTTTCCCACTTCCTCTAGCTCGTTGTGAGTTACGTCTTGTCGCCTCAGAGGAGTATTTCAGGCTTTGGGGCACTGACCTGAGAAGCATTGGTGGCAATTGGATGGTGGCATGGGACCTTGATAGGAATGACGGAACTTATGGGAGTCATTACTATGCACCCGGCATCACGTACATCCATTTCACGGTGTGACGGCTACCACCGCTTCCTCTAGCGCCTTGTGCCTTCCATCTTCTCCCCTCACAGGTGGATTTCGGCCTTGGGGCGCAGACCTTCAGCTGCATTGATGGTGCCTGGGTGGTGGCGTGGGCCCGTGCCTGTACTGCCAGGAGGTTGTGGGAGTCGTTGCTCCGCACCCTGCATCCCGCTCATGCATATTCGAGTCCTGCTTCTCCTTACGTTCCTGTTGCAGGTCCATATGCCTCTTTTCTGCAGGTTGTTTGTTCACCCTACGACCATTCGGGCCTGTCCGCTCCTGTTCTCGTCTGGTCTCCATAGTTTGTGTGCTTCTGTCCTGGTTGGTGCCTTGATGGGGGACCTCCTTGGGGTTCCTGGTGCTGTTGGTGTCCGGGTGCTTCCTTGGTTGTCCGGCATTTCTGTCTTGACTTCCGGTGCCTCCTTGTGGGCCCCTGGTCTTGTCTGCTTTTGATGGTGGACGGGGTCCGGTCTGGCTCTTTCCTGGTTGCGAGTTCGCCTGGGTGTTCTTGGGTTGATGGGCTTTTGCTCTTTCTCTGGGGTTTGCTTGCGGCCCTGGCTGGTATGTCTTCCCCCTTGCTTCTGGTTGCTGCCGCCCTGTGCGCCTGGACCTATGGGGGTTGCCGGGGTTTGGTCCCGGGGGCCTCCTTCTTGCGCTCCTTGCGCTCTGCCATTGCCCTTGTGGGTTCCTTGCTTTCTTCCAGTGCTGTTGGTTCCCATCCTCCTCTGGTCTCTCCAGGTGCTGGTGGGTTCCTGTGGGGGCTTCTCTTTGCTGGCTCCTGTTCCTGCGTGCTGGCCCTCTGTGCTTGCTGGTTGCGTGGGGTATGGGTCGATTTTTTTGTCTCGGTCCGGGGCCCTTGCTGTCTCCGGCCTGTTTCTCTGCCTCCGCTGCCCCTGCTCCTGGATTCCTGGCAGTCCTTGGGCGTCTTCGGCTGCCTGTGGCATGGGCTCCCCTGTCTTCCCTGTCATGTCTTGGGCCGTAGTTTCCCCTGTGTCACTGCCCTCTTTTGGGGGTTTTTTGCCTGGGAGGGGGGTCCTTCGGGGCTTCCTCCATGGGTTGTGTGTTCCCGGGTTTCTTTGGCTTTCGCTGGCTTGGCGCTTGTTGTTGGTTGGCGTCTGTGCTGGGGGTCGGTCCCTTTTTGGAACTGCTGTTGGCCTGTCCCCTTGGTGCTTGCCGCCCGTGGGTTTCTGGCTTGCTGTGCTTTCCTGCTGTGCTGGCCTGCGGCCTTGGCTTCTGTTCCTCCTGCTGCCCGCCCTGTGGTTTGGCCGGGTCAGTCCTGGTTCCTCCCGGGGTGGTGTCTGCTTGCTGGGCCTTGACTCGCTTGGGGCGGTGTCTCCCAGGGTTTGTTGGCTTCTTCTTGTGGCCTCTTTGCTCTGTCCTCTGGTCCTCCGGCCGTCCTGCCCTTCAGGCTTGTGTTGTCCCTGGTCGGCCCTGGTTGGTGCCTGGTTTGGGGTACTTCTGGGTTTGCCTGTTGCTCTGGCCTGTTCTGGTCGTCCCTGGCTATTTTTTTCGGGCCCTGCTGTCTTGCAGTTCTTGGGCTTCTTTCGGCTGCCTGCTGCCCCTGCGCCCGTTGGTTCCTGCCCTTTGTGGGTTCTGGCCTGGTGCGTGGGTGTCTGCTGAGTCTCTGTGGCCTGGTGGTTCTGGTCTCTGGCTCTTCCTCGCATCCTGGTGTTTCCATGGTTGTGGGTCGTCCGTCTTGCATTGCGGCTTTGTGTTTTGGCCGCCTGCGCTGTTGGGCGCTTGTTGCTTCCTTCCGGGTGTTGTTGCTTGCCCCCTGCTGGGGGTTTTTCTGCCTTCTGCGGGTTCGCTTGGTCCTCCCCCTGGTTTGTTTTGGTGGGGGGGCTGTTGTGTCCTGCCTCTGTTCTGGTGGGCCTTTGGCATGTTGGCTTGTTGGACTTGCCTTCGCGCCTGCCGCTCCTTTTGCTCCTGTGGTGGCTGGGTGTCGTTGGTCTTCCTTGGCCTTTGCCTTGGGTGGCCCCTTGTTCTTCGGGTACCCGGCTCCTCTGCCCTGCCCTGTCTGCTGTGCCCTTTCCCTCCTTGTGGGTGTTGGGTGTCGGCCTCCCCTGGTGTGTGGGCCGCTTTGTTGCTTCCCGCTTGCGGTTGGCTTTGCCTCGGGTCTGGGGCTCTGGCCTTTTCCCTTTGGGGTTCTGTTGTTGGGCCTGGGCTCCTGGGGTCCTCTTTTGGTCCCTGCTTGGGTCCTTGCCTGGCCTCTCGTTCTCTTGGATTTTGTAGCGGTCCTGGGCTGGTCTTCTGGCCTTTTCTGTGCTGCTCCTTTGCGGCTGGCTGGGGCTCTGGATCCGGTGTGTGGGCTGCTGGGCTCCCTCCCTCTGCTTCTCCGCTCTCTGGGTAGCCTGGCTGGGGTTGGCTGCTGTGCCTTTCCCTGTGCCCCTTCTTGGTTGGGGGTTCTTTTTGCCTCTTCTTTCGGGTCCTGGTGGCGCCGTGTTGTGTGCCTCCTGGCTGCCTGGCCTGCCAGTTTCTCCTGCTGGCTTCTTGGGCATTTGTGGGTCTCCTGCGGGGTTGGGCGGTTGGCCTCCTTGTTAGTCTTTCCTGTTTGGTCCTTCTACGGCTCCTCCTGGGGTTCGCCTTCGGTGGTTCCTTGGTGTCTTCCTTTCTCCTCCTGGAGGTTGGTCGGCTCTTGGTTGGGGGTGTTTCCTCCTTTCCGGTTCTGGGGTTTGGTTTCCCGGTTCTGTGTTGGGCCTCTGTTGTTGTGTTTCTTGATTCCTGCGGCTCTTCGGTGTCTCGGCTGGGGTTGGCCTTTGGTCGGTCCTGCCCTGTGGCCCGGTCCTTCTGTGGGTTTCTGGCCTCCGGGTTCCCTGTTGCTGCTGCTTTCGGCTCGGGGGGGGTGGGTGGGGCCTTGCTTTGGTTCCCTGCCCTCTTCCTAGCTGTTCCTCTGGGTGGGTGCCTGTTTGCTTGTCTGGTTCTTCCCCCTTTGCGGCTCTGCTGTTGGCTTCCCCTGGTGTCTTGGGGGGTCCTGTGGTGGTCGTGTCTTTCCTGGCTCTCTTGCTTTGGCGTGCCTCTTCGGTTTCGTCTTCCTTCCCCTCGCTTTTGGGTGTGGCCCTTTGTGGGTTCCTGCGCCTGTGGTTCGCCCTCTTCCCTGTCTTGGGGGGGGGGGAGTTCGCTCTCTGTCTTGCCTCTGCTGTGTTCCTTCCTGGGCCTTCGGCCCTTCCTCCTTGTGCGGCCTGTTCTCCTCTGCTTGGCCGTTGGGCTGGGTTGGCCTGTTTGGTTCCTGGTTGGTTGGCTGCCTGGTGGTGCCTGGGGCCGTGGGCTTCGCACGTGGGGATTTTCTCCCTGGTCGGTTGCCCTTTCTGGCTCCGTTTCTCCATTTGGGGCGCGCCTGCTTCTCCTGGACTTCCTTTGGTCGTTCGGGGTGGGGTCTTGGTTTGGCCCCTCTGGTTGTTCCCTTGGGGCTTGGCTTTGCGTGTGTGGCCCCCTTCTGGCTTGCCTGGGGGGCGTTTCTTGTGGTTTTTTTTCTGGTCATCCCCTGCTGGTTTTGGGGTCTCGGCTCTGTCCGCTTGGTTGGTTGTGTGCTCCTCCCTGCGTTTTTCTCTTTTCTTGTGGGCTCTTTTGCCCCTGTGGGATGCCGTTTTTCGGTCTGGTGCCCCTGGCATTGGTGGGGTTCCGAAAGGCCGGGTTTTCTGCTTTGGTATTCTCCACTTTGTTAAGGAATGGGACGAGGACAGGAGGGACCTGGGGGTAATGTCCTATTACTTACCGGTAATCTTCATTACTCCTGGTCCCGTTGTCCTCGTCCCATTCCTTACATCCCTCCCTCCCTCCCTTGCGGCCGGCCTTCCGGTTGTTGGCCTGGTATTTCAGGCTGCATGCTGGGCTGGTACCGCTTATGTACTCCCAGTGGGAGGGAGTGGATTGGGTATCCCAGCATGCTCCTTTTCTTTTTTTCTGTCGCGGAGATGGTCATCTCCACTTTGTTAAGGAATGGGACGAGGACAACGGGTCCAGGAGTAATGAAGATTACCGGTAAGTAATAGGACATTTGCTTTGCACAAACAGAAAATTGTCAACCGAGGAAACTGGTCTGCTGTCCTATTTCTATAGAACTGTTGTGCCCATTATTGCAAAAATCTTGTTCCGTGCTGAAACTGCGTGTTCTGCTCCCAGGGATACCAGAAATACAGCAAAAGGATACCTGAAGTAATCATTTATTATGAGCATGATGTGCTGTTCACAAGGAGAGTCATAAAACTCAATGCAGCCACTGTGCCAAGGGGCTTTGTATTCTTATTACGTGGGGCTCGTGAAATATTTCTGTGTTGACGTCTGCCACGACGTGCAGCTTCCACCTATGTATTCTGCCATTGCTTTTAGATCTAAAACACAGATTTGCTGTCTGGGAAGTGATTTGATCTGTGCCATACCTTGATGGCGTTCATGAGCATCGTCCAGAGAATGCCAGAGACTGTGGAGCCACAGATGATGTGCTCTTTAGCATGCCTTTCGTGGCCCTGCAGGTTCATATTGGACTTCTGTCTGTGCATGAAGGACATGCTGGACTTCTGTCAGTACATGCAGCACCCGTTGGACTTCTGTCAGTGCATGCAGCACATGCTGGACTTCTGTCAGTGCATGCAGCACATGCTGGACTTCTGTCAGTGCATGCAGCACATGCTGGACTTCTGTCAGTGCATGCAGCACACAATGGACATCTGTCAGTGCATGCAGCACACGCTGGACTTCTGTCAGTGCATGCAGCACACGTTGGACTTCTGTCAGTGCATGCAGCACACGTTGGACTTCTGTCAGTGCATGCAGCACACGCTGGACTTCTGTCAGTGCATGCAGCACACGTTGGACTTCTGTCAGTGCATGCAGCGCATGCTGGACTGCTATCAGTGCATGCAGCACACGCTGGACTTCTGTCAGTGCATGCAGCACACATTGGACTTCTGTCAGTGCATGCAGTGCATGCTGGACTTCTGTCAGTGCATGCAGCACACGGACTTCTGTCAGAGCATGCAGTGCATGCTGGACTTCTGTCAGTGCATGCAGCACATGTACTTCTGTCAGTGCATGCAGCACACATTGGACTTCTTTCAGTGCATGCAGCACATGCTGGACTTCTGTCAGTGCATGCAGCACACGTTGGACTTCTGTCAGTGCATGCAGCACACGTTGGACTTCTGTCATTGCATGCAGCACATGCTGGACTTCTGTCAGTGCATGCAGCACACGTTGGACTTCTGCCAGTGCATGCAGTGCATGCTTTACTTCTGTCAATGCATGCAGCACACGTTGGACTTTTGTCAGTGTATGCAGCACACGGACTTCTGCCAGTGCATGCAGCGCATGCTGGACTTCTGTCAGTGCATGCAGCACACGTTGGACTTCTATCAGTGCATGCAGCACATGCTAGACTTCTGTCAGTGCATGCAGCACCTGCTGGACATGTCAGTGAAAGCAGCATACGTTGGACTTCTGCCAGTGCATGTAGTGCATGCTGGACTTCTGTCAGTGCATGCAGCGCATGCTGGACTTCTGTCAGTGCATGCACCGCATGTTGGACTTCTGTCAGTGAATGCAGCACACGTTGTACTTCTGTCAGTGCATGCAGCACATACTAGACTTCAGTCAGGGCATGCAGCACCTGCTGGACATTCATCAGTGAATGCAGCACACGTTGGAATTCTGTCAGTGCATGCTGCACACACTGGACGTCTGTCAGTGCATGCAGGGCATGCTGGACTTCTGTCAGTGCATGCATCTCATGCTGGAGTTCTGTCAGTGCATGCAGCGCACGCTGGACTTCTGTCAGTGCATGCAGCACCTGCTGAACATCTGTGAGTGAATGCAGCACACGTTGGAATTCTGTCAGTGCATGCAGCACACGCTGGACTTCTGTCAGTGCATGCAGCACGCGTTGGACTTCTGTCAGTGCATGCAGCACATGCTAGACGTCTGTCAGTGCATGCAGCGCATGCTGGACTTCTGTCAGTGCATGCAGCGTACACTGGAATCCTGCCAGTGCCTGCAGTACATGTTGGACTTCTGTCTGTGCTGCATTCAGTGAATGCAGCACATGCTGGATTTCTGTCAGTGCATGCAGCACACGTTGGACTTCTGTCAGTGCATGCAGCACACGTTGGACTTCTGTTGGTGCATACAGCACATGCTAAACTTCTGTCAGTGCATGCAGCACCTGCTGAACATCTGTCAGTGAATGCAGCACATGTTGGAATTATGTCAGTGCATGCAGCACACGTTGGACCTCTGTCAGTGCATGCAGCACATGTTGGACTTCTGTCAGTGCATGCAGCACCTGCTGGACATCTGTCAGTGCATGCAGCACACGTTGGACTTCTGTCAGCACATGCAGCACATGCTAGACTTCTGTCAGTGCATGCAGCACCTGCTGGACATCTGTCAGTGAATGCAGCACACGCTGTACTTCTGTCAGTGAATGCAGCACACGCTGGACATCTTCTGTCAGTACCTGCAGCACACGCTGGACTTCTGTCGTGCATGCAGCACACACTGGACTTCTGTCAGTGAATGCAGCACATGCTGGACTTCTGTCACTTCATGCAGCACACATTGGACTTCTGTCAGTGCATGCAGCACATGTTGGACTTCTGTCAGTGAATACAGCACACACTGGACTTCTGTCAGTGCATGCAGGGCATGCTGGACTTCTGTCAGTGTATGCAGCTCATGCTGGACTTTAGTCAGTGGATGCAGTGCACGCTGGACTACTGTCAGTGCATGCAGCTCACATTGGACTTCTGTCAGTGAATGCAGCACATGCTGGATTTCTGTCAGTGATTGCAGTACACGTTGGACTTCTGTCAGTGCATGCAGCACATGCTAGACTTCTGTCAGTGCATGCAGCATCTGCTGGACATTCGTCAGTGAATGCAGCACACGTTGGAATTCTGGCAGTGCATGCAGCACACACTGGACTTCTGTCAGTGCATGCAGCACACGTTCGACTTCTGTCAGTGCATGCAGCACATGCTAGACTTCTGTCAGTGCATGCAGCACCTGCTGGACATCTGTCAGTGAATGCAGCACACGTTGGAATTCTGGAGGTGCATGCAGCACACGCTGGACTTCTGTCAGTGCATGCAGCACATGTTGGACTTCTGTCAGTGCATGCAGCACATGCTAGACTTCTGTCAGTGCATGCAGCGCATGCTGGACTTCTGTCAGTGCATGCAGCGCACGCTGGAATTCTGTCAGTGCATGCAGCACACGTTGGACTTCTGTCTGTGCTGCATTCAGTGAATGCAGCAAACACTGGACTTCTGTCAGTGCATGCAGCACCTACTGGACATCTGTCAGTGAATGCAGCACACACTGGACTTCTGTCAGTGAATGCAGCACACGCTGGACTTCTTCTGTCTATACCTGCAGCACACGCTGGACTTCTATCCATGCATGCAGCACACGCTGGACTTCTGTCAGTGCATGCAGCACACACTGGACTTCTGTCAGTGAATGCAGCACATGCTGGCCTTCTGTCACTGCATGCAGCACATATTGGACTTCTGTCAGTGCATGCAGCACATGTTGGACTTCTGTCAGTGAATACAGCACACGCTGGACTTCTGTCAGTGAATGCAGCACATGCTGGACTTCTGCCAGTGTATGCAGCACGTGTTGGACTTCTGTCAGTGCATTGAGCACATGCTGGACTTCTGTCACTGAATGCAGCACATGTTGGACTTCTGTCAGTGAATGCAGCGCATGTTGGACTTCTGTCAGTGCATGCAGCACATGGACTTCTGTCAGTGAATGCAGCACATGCTGGACATCTGTCAGTGCATGCAGCACATGCTGGACTTCTGTCAGTGAATGCAGCACATGCTGGACTTCTGTCAGTGCATGCAGCATATGATGGACTTCTGTCAGCGCATGCAGCACATGTTGGACTTCTGCCAGTGCATGCAGCACATGTTGGGCTTCTGTCAGTGCATGCAGCACATGTTGGACTTCTGTCAGTGCATGCAGCACATGCTGGACTTCTGCCAGTGTATGCAGCACGTGTTTGACTTCTGTCAGTGCATTGAGCACATGCTGGACTTCTGTCAGTGAATGCAGCACATTTTGGACTTCTGTCAGTGCATGCAGCACATGTTGGACTTCTGTCAGTGATTGCAGCGCATGTTGGACTTCTGTCAGTGCATGCAGCACATGGACTTCTGTCAGTGAATGCAGCACATGCTGGACATCTGTCAGTGCATGCAGCACATGCTGGACTTCTGTCAGTGAATGCAGCACATGCTGGACTTCTGTCAGTGCATGCAGCATATGTTGGACTTCTGTCAGCGCATGCAGCACATGTTGGACTTCTGCCAGTGCATGCAGCACATGTTGGACTTCTGTCAGTGAATGCAGCACATGCTGGACGACTGTCAGTGCATGCTGCATATGCTGGAATTCTGTCAGTGCATGCAGCGCATCTTGGACTTCTGTCAGTGCATGCAGCATGTTGGACTTTTGTCGGTGCATGAAGCACATGCTGGACTTCTGTCTGTGCATGCAGCACCTGCTGGACTTCTGTCAGTGCATGCAGCACATGCTGGACTTCTCTCAGTGCATGCAGCACATGCTGGACGTGCATGCAGCACATGCTGGACTTCTGTCAGTGCATGCAGCACATGCTGGACATCTCTCAGTGAATGCAGCACATGCTGGACGTCTGTTAGTGCATGCAGCACATGCTGGACTTCTGTCAGTGAATGCAGCACATGCTGGACTTCTGTCAGTGCATGCAGCATATGTTGGACTTCTGTCAGTGCATGCAGCATATGCTGGACTTCTGTCAGTGCATGCAGCACATGTTGGACTTCTGTCAGTGCATGCAGCACATGTTGGACTTCTGTCAATGCATGGAGCACATGTTGTACTTCTGTCAGTGCATGCAGCACACATTGGACTTCTTTCAGTGCATGCAGCACATGCTGGACTTCTGTCAGTGCATGCAGCACACGTTGGACTTCTGTCAGTGCATGCAGCACACGTTGGACTTCTGTCATTGCATGCAGCACATGCTGGACTTCTGTCAGTGCATGCAGCACACGTTGGACTTCTGCCAGTGCATGCAGTGCATGCTTTACTTCTGTCAATGCATGCAGCACACGTTGGACTTTTGTCAGTGTATGCAGCACACGGACTTCTGTCAGTGCATGCAGCACATTCTGGACTTCTGTCAGTGCATGCAGCACACGTTGGACTTCTGCCAGTGCATGCAGTGCATGCCGGACTTCTGTCAGTGCATGCAGCACACGTTGGACTTCTATCAGTGCATGCAGCACATGCTAGACTTCTGTCAGTGCATGCAGCACCTGCTGGACATCTGTCAGTGAAAGCAGCATACGTTGGACTTCTGCCAGTGCATGCAGTGCATGCTGGACTTCTGTCAGTGCATGCAGCGCATTCTGGACTTCTGTCAGTGCATGCACCGCATGTTGGACTTCTGTCAGTGAATGCAGCACACGTTGGACTTCTGTCAGTGCATGCAGCACATGCTAGACTTCAGTCAGGGCATGCAGCACCTGCTGGACATTCATCAGTGAATGCAGCACACGTTGGAATTCTGGCAGTGCATGCTGCACACACTGGATGTCTGTCAGTGCATGCAGGGCATGCTGGACTTCTGTCAGTGCATGCATCTCATGCTGGAGTTCTGTCAGTGCATGCAGTGCACGTTGGACTTCTGTCAGTGCATGCAGCACCTGCTGAACATCTGTGAGTGAATGCAGCACACGTTGGAATTCTGTCAGTGCATGCAGCACACGCTGGACTTCTGTCAGTGCATGCAGCACGCGTTGGACTTCTGTCAGTGCATGCAGCACAAGCTAGACGTCTGTCAGTGCATGCAGCGCATGCTGGACTTCTGTCAGTGCATGCAGCGCACACTGGAATTCTGCCAGTGCCTGCAGCACACGTTGGACTTCTGTCTGTGCTGCATTCAGTGAATGCAGCACATGCTGGATTTCTGTCAGTGCATGCAGCACACGTTGGACTTCTGTCAGTGCATGCAGCACACGTTGGACTTCTGTCGGTGCATACAGCACATGCTAAACTTCTGTCAGTGCATGCAGCACCTGCTGAACATCTGTCAGTGAATGCAGCACATGTTGGAATTCTGTCAGTGCATGCAGCACACGTTGGACCTCTGTCAGTGCATGCAGCACATGTTGGACTTCTGTCAGTGCATGCAGCACCTGCTGGACATCTGTCAGTGCATGCAGCACACGTTGGACTTCTGTCAGCACATGCAGCACATGCTAGACTTCTGTCAGTGCATGCAGCACCTGCTGGACATCTGTCAGTGAATGCAGCATACGCTGAACTTCTGTCAGTGAATGCAGCACACGCTGGACATCTTCTGTCAGTACCTGCAGCACATGCTGGACTTATGTCCGTGCATGCAGCACACACTGGACTTCTGTCAGTGCATGCAGCACACACTGGACTTCTGTCAGTGAATGCAGCACATGCTGGACTTCTGTCACTGCATGCAGCACACATTGGACTTCTGTCAGTGCATGCAGCACATGTTGGACTTCTGTCAGTGAATACAGCACACGCTGGACTTCTGTCAGTGCATGCGGGGCATGCTGGACTTCTGTCAGTGTATGCAGCTCATGCTGGACTTCTGTCAGTGCATGCAGTGCCCGCTGGACTACTGTCAGTGCATGCAGCGCACATTGGACTTCTGTCAGTGAATGCAGCACATGCTGGATTTCTGTCAGTTATTGCAGTACACGTTGGACTTCTGTCAGTGCATGCAGCACATGCTAGACTTCTGTCAGTGCATGCAGCATCTGCTGGACATTCGTCAGTGAATGCAGCACACGTTGGAATTCTGGCAGTGCATGCAGCACACACTGGACTTCTGTCAGTGCATGCAGCACACGTTCGACTTCTGTCAGTGCATGCAGCACATGCTAGACTTCTGTCAGTGCATGCAGCACCTGCTGGACATCTGTCAGTGAATGCAGCACACGTTGGAATTCTGGAGGTGCATGCAGCACACGCTGGACTTCTGTCAGTGCATGCAGCACATGTTAGACTTCTGTCAGTGCATGCAGCACATGCTAGACTTCTGTCAGTGCATGCAGCGCATGCTGGACTTCTGTCAGTGCATGCAGCGCACGCTGGAATTCTGTCAGTGCATGCAGCACACGTTGGACTTATGTCTGTGCTGTTTTCAGTGCATGCAGCAAACACTGGACTTCTGTCAGTGCATGCAGCACACGGACTTCTGTCAGTGCATGCAGCACCTACTGGACATCTGTCAGTGAATGCAGCACACACTGGACTTCTGTCAGTGAATGCAGCACACACTGGACTTCTTCTGTCTGTACCTGCAGCACACGCTGGACTTCTATCCATGCATGCAGCACACGCTGGACTTCTGTCAGTGCATGCAGCACACACTGGACTTCTGTCAGTGAATGCAGCACATGCTGGCCTTCTGTCACTGCATGCAGCACATATTGGACTTCTGTCAGTGCATGCAGCACATGTTGGACTTCTGTCAGTGAATACAGCACACGCTGGACTTCTGTCAGTGAATGCAGCACATGCTGGACTTCTGCCAGTGTATGCAGCACGTGTTGGACTTCTGTCAGTGCATTGAGCACATGCTGGACTTCTGTCAGTGAATGCAGCACATTTTGGACTTCTGTCAGTGCATGCAGCACATGTTGGACTTCTGTCAGTGAATGCAGCGCATGTTGGACTTCTGTCAGTGCATGCAGCACATGGACTTCTGTCAGTGAATGCAGCACATGCTGGACATCTGTCAGTGCATGCAGAACATGCTGGACTTCTGTCAGTGAATGCAGCGCATGCTGGACTTCTGTCAGTGCATGCAGCATATGTTGGACTTCTGTCAGTGCATGCAGCACATGTTGGACTTCTTCCAGTGCATGCAGCACATGTTGGACTTCTGTCAGTGCATGCAGCACATGTTGGACTTCTGTCAGTGCATGCAGCACATGCTGGACTTCTGCCAGTGTATGCAGCACGTGTTGGACTTCTGTCAGTGAATTGAGCACATGCTGGACTTCTGTCAGTGAATGCAGCACATTTTGGACTTCTGTCAGTGCATGCAGCACATGTTGGACTTCTGTCAGTGAATGCAGCGCATGTTGGACTTCTGTCAGTGCATGCAGCACATGCTGGACTTCTGTCAGTGAATGCAGCACATGCTGGACTTCTGTCAGTGCATGCAGCATATGTTGGACTTCTGTCAGCGCATGCAGCACATGTTGGACTTCTGCCAGTGCATGCAGCACATGTTGGACTTCTGTCAGTGAATGCAGCACATGCTGGACGACTGTCAGTGCATGCTGCACATACTGGAATTCTGTCAGTGCATGCAGCGCATCTTGGACTTCTGTCAGTGCATGCAGCATGTTGGACTTTTGTCGGTGCATGAAGCACATGCTGGACTTCTGTCTGTGCATGCAGCACCTGCTGGACTTCTGTCAGTGCATGCAGCACATGCTGGACTTCTCTCAGTGCATGCAGCATATGCTGGACTTGCATGCAGCACATGCTGGACTTCTGTCAGTGCATGCAGCACATGCTGGACATCTCTCAGTGAATGCAGCACATGCTGGACGTCTGTTAGTGCATGCAGCACATGCTGGACTTCTGTCAGTGAATGCAGCACATGCTGGACTTCTGTCAGTGAATGCAGCATATGTTGGACTTCTGTCAGTGCATGCAGCATATGCTGGACTTTTGTCAGTGCATGCAGCACATGTTGGACTTCTGTCAGTGCATGCAGCACATGTTGGACTTCTGTCAATGCATGGAGCACATGCTAGAATTCTGTCAGTGCATGCAGCACACAAACTGTCAGTGCTGACAGCACACATTGGAGTTCTGTCAGTAAATGCAGCACATGATGGACTTCTGTCAGTGAATGCAGCACACACTGGACTTCTGTCAGTACATGCAGCACATGTTGGACTTCTGTCACTGCATGCAGCACATGCGGGACTTCTGTCAGTACATGCAGCACACATTGGACTGCTGTCAGTAAATGCAGCACATGCTGGACTTCTGTCAGTGAATGCAGCACACGCTGGACTTCTTTCAGTGCATGCAGCACATGTTGGACTTCTGTCACTGCATGCAGCACATGCTGAACTTCTGTCAGTGCATGCAGCACACGCTGGACTTCTGTCAGTGCATGCAGCACATGCTGAACTTTTGTCAGTGCATGCAGCACACACTGGACTTCTGTCAGTGCATGCAGGACACGCTGGACTTCTGTCAGTACATGCAGCACATGCTGAACTTTTGTCAGTGCATGCATCCTATGCTGGACTTCTGTCAGTGGATGCAGCACACGCTGGACTTCTGTCAGTGCATGCAGCACATATTGGGCTTCTGTCAGTGCATGCAGTACATGTTGGACTTCTGTCAGTGCATGCAGTATATGTTGTACTTCGTCAGTGCATGCAGAACATGTTGGACTTCTGTCAGTGCGAGCTCCTGCTTGGGAAGTTCAGTGAGGTAAGTTGTTAAGATGTCTCTTCCAGGTATATTGAGTGCATCCCTTAATGGCCAGTTGTAGACCGCTGTCCAGTGGAGTCCCTTTAGTGATTATGTGTAGCATCACTGCCTTCAGAAGCATATTTTGCAGTACGATGTTGATTTGTTGTTCGATGAGGCTTGTTGCTCATATGTTGTCGGTTGTCTGGAGTGATGAGAGAAGAAGCCAGCAGGGATGGCTGGCCTTTCTGATAAGGAACCTGATAGCCACAGTAGTGCAGCAGCAACACTCGCCTTTCCATTCATGCTGGTGGAGTTTGCAAGGCTCTGTTCAAGATGTAGGTCAGTGGCTTGTGGTCTCTCACCACGTAGAGACGCGGACCTGTCAAATACATTCTGAAGTGACAGCTTGCCCACATGATAACCAGCACCCTACTTTTTGTTTGTGAGTATCATTGCCCAGTAGTTCGGAGCATGCAGCTGAGGAATACTGTGCCAGAATATGAAATATACATTAAACAACACCCACTTCTACTTGACGGGCATAGGCAGCCCTTTCTATCACGTTCAATGATAGGATGAAGGCTAGTGTTCTGCACCTTTTTGAACGCCTGAGTTTTATTTTTAATGGTCTTTCAGTGATGTTCACCTATTCTGGGTTATCCAGTTTCTGCTATTCTTTTTTAAGTGAAATGGAATCTGTCAGGTGAGTGGTTTCATCAATATTCAACATCACTTGGCAGGTTCTACATTTTCTGTTGGAAGAGTTCTTGGAAGTGGCTATTGTTTCCACAGCAAGCTTTCAGATCCTGTATTCAGTAAATGAATCAATCCAAGATGGTTGCTCGTGGTTTAGGTCAGAAGAGCTCATGGCGATTGCTCTGCCACTTAGGATGTTGCCTTGATGTATTGTGCAGGCTGGGAACTGTTGCAAAGAAACAGCCCTCCAGTAGAAGGCAGTTCTCTCGTATGTGTATGTGTTCAGTCAGGCCGGCATGAGAGTGTGTTGTGGGAACATTGACGAACTAAATGTCCCCAGTATAACATTGACTGATGCTCTTGTGGGGTGAAGAAACACTCACACCAGTAACATGCCTAGCCCCATATGAGACTACATTGGTGTTTGTGAGGGCAGGAGAAGGCAGCCCTCTGAATTGTTGTTACGCCCTGGTTGAGACTGGAATAACTCCAGTGAGTTTAGACATGTGGTCAGACCAAAGATATATGTGTTGTGAGTTGTGGTGGGGATGGTGGGAGGTGCTGCGATCAGGTCTTCCATACTTGTGTCCATTTTCACCCGATGCTGAGAGGTGAACTGGCGGCGATAGTTCAGATCATCTGTCGACCCAGATCTGCAGACTGGTGTAAAATATTTCCTGCTTTTTCTGGGCAGGATATTCACTGCAGTGTTTATGCTTTTCCCTACAGTTGGGGCATGGCGGTGTTCAAGTGAGAAGTGGCCAGGGCCCTGTCCATTTGTTCTTATTGAAAACCTGTTGCTCTGAACTGGTTTGTGGAAGTGACCAATAATACTGTGGCGGTTTATGGATGACTCCTGTATCATGCTCAGTTGCAGCCCTCTCACAGTGTCCATCGTGTCAATAACGTCCGTTTTGGACTTCTCGGGATGCGGCATAGATATGGTGAGAAACAGCCGCTGATGAGCTTCACCCAGATCCCAGCTGCCGGTCATAGAATGTCCATAATGAGGCCAGGCGACATAGTAATGTGCCACAGTCTTCAGCAGGTGGCTGGGAGGCATTAGTGTGGACCTTATATGGAATGATGCGTCCATGAGAGCACTCTAGGTCTTTCCAGGCAGCAAGATGATCATGACAGGTGGCAGGCCCAGCAGCATACAGACCAAGCGAAGGTCCGGCAGAAACTTGTGCTGGAGGCCAGACTCTGAAAAGTCATGGAAAACTCGCTTGTTTGGGAGCTGGTTGGGTCTGTCAACCTGTGTGAACCTGGAAACAAGTGCCATGATTTAGGTCAAGTTTCATGTGGAGGTAGAGTACAGGACAAATAGCCTAGTGCTTTGGAAGACGGGCCGTGGAGATGAGAGTTGGACTCGGAGGAAGAGAGGGCAACAGCCAGCAGACCTGGTTTCAGGCATGATAATGCTGATGTGGGCATACACAGTGGCGACCCTTCAGTGAGCATGTCCACAAGGCCACCCTTGTTTAAGAGGTTTTTTTTACTCTTCCAGCTCACTTCCTTCCAGAAGCTGGATGTTTATAGGGCTATTGAGGGCATACTTTGAACAAGAAATACTTCTTGCGTAGCATGCATAGTGCTCCAGCTGTGCTCTCTTTTTTAATCCTAAAAAACAGGCACAAGGAACCTGAGACTCTTGGCAATGAAACTAAAGTTGTGCGGGCCCTGAGCCTGAATTGGTGTCTTCAGAGGAGTAATGCAACTTGGTAGTAAACATCGGACACCACTTCGTTCTGCCACTTGGAAATACTGTATGAAGGTGCCCAGACAATAATGAATGCTTAATTTTGCAACAGTTTTGACTGTTTATGTACAATACAGTGCCTTAATAAACGAACACATTTTTCTGTGAGAAACCTTGGCTTACCTTTGGCAGCTATGAGTCAAGTGTCTGGCGTCCCTTTGAAAAAGTGTGTAAAGTACATTAGCACCACCACAACAATATTGAAGCACAGATGCAATGACATAAAATTCCAAAACCAATTTAATAAAAAGAAGACAAGTGTAATGAATGCAACAACACCAAAAAACAAATATCCATTCTGATGATGAGGGGTTATGAAATTTGAAAAAAGCCCACACATTTTCAAAGAAAACAAATGAGGCCAAAAGGTAGCGTAAGTCAATTGGATGTGGTTGATTGGGTCCTAAAAACCCTCTGCACCCTGACAGTGATGGAGTGAGATCAGGTTTAGGCAGCATATTTGCCATGGTTACGTTCTCTGGAGGACAGGCACTGAGACACCCTTTGTGGCCTACTGGCAATGGAGAGAGGCTTGGGTAAGGGTGAGTGGTTCATCCCGGTTAAGATTTAGAAATGTTTTGGAACTCAGTATGCTTCACCAGTGCAAGGTGGGGGCTACTGTTGCTGAACAGGGCTTCAGAAGGTCGGATACCTTCTTTTCATGGTCCTGAGGTAGCCTTCTCTTCATGCTTTGTATCCCCAAGCATGACAAACCTGGAAAAAGTGGTTGCAGAGGTGGCCTCTTTTCCCGGTAAGCTTTGTACCTTGTCCCGATACTCAAGGGGTTTGAAAAACATTTAATTCCCTACTTTTTCAAGAGTTGAATAGGTTCTTCCTGGGTACTTTGCCTACCGCTTGGGGTATCATCAATCCCTTGGATGCCAGTAGAAGACAGATTTTTCTGAATCATTTATTCAGGGTCACAGCAAAGTGTCCAGTCACAACTTGGATTGCTGGGCCATCTCCCAAGGAGCCATCTCCTCCTTTATCTCTCTGTGGACATCAGGAGCCCAGCATCCCTGAACCAGAAGAACAATCTCCAGAGCTGCAGGTCCAAGACAAAGCAGAAGTCCTCAGTCTTTTATTAGGTAAGCAAAGACTCCAACAGTGACAGCAATCTTTTATTCCTTCACATTTCCAAATTCCAGCAGTCTTCCACCTTTCAGAGGGTGAACTGCCTGCTTTATAGCAGTACCCATCAGTGACTCATCTAAAACGCTTGATTTTAACCAAAGTGTCTGTGCTCTCTCCCCTGCTTTACAGTTGAAGATTGCCCAGGAAGTTCTACTGTGAGATGGAAATAGGGAGACTCTAACCTGCTGGCTCGCTGAGCCCCATAATCCCGCCCAACAATCTTGCCAACACAAATGCGGGCTCCTCTATTTCACTAACCTGGTTGCTCAACTCCTGACCATCCTTAGTTCAGTCCAATTAGTCTTTATTTAGCTGTAAAAATCCATAAAAGATACAAATAACATCATGCAAATAAAAATCAGATATCGAATACATTCCAATTCTCTAGCAACAATGTACCAGTATAAAACAACTATCTTTGAAAAATTTAAAAGCTCCCTTATATAGATTTGTAATCATGATTTACTGTAAATATATACAGTTAGTCTCTCTCATACAGCAAGTTTTCTAAATGTGTGCATGTTTTCCTTTGTTTTATTGCACATGTAGTAAATTTAGCGACTGCAAAGCAAACATCCACAGTATTTAAGTTACATATGGAATTAAAAGCATCTTTAAAATAGATCAATCTATTAGAAATAAATAATGGTTTTAAAAATCTTTTTCTAAAGTCCTGGTAAAAATTACAAAAAGAATAAAATGTTGAGTAGACTGTGCAAAGTTACCATTGCATGGGCAGTTTGGTAGATTCTTTGCCCATGCCCCCATTCATGGAAATGCAACTATAAAATGTGAAGTGCACAACCGAAGCCTAGTGAGGTAAAACCTGTCCTGTATACTTGTTACAGTCATTTAATAGCTGAATAACGTTAGGCACATAGCAAGATGGTTTAATATTCTCATGGGTTTCCCTCAAAACGTCTCTCTGGCCCATCCGTAGTGCAAGAATCCAGGGTGGCTGGAGTGATGCCAGCATCGGTGGAGATATGCCACTGCATCAGGCCTGTTGAATGTGAGTGCAGATCTCAGGCCATTCTGCTTGTCTCTGTGTTACTGAAGGCCACTGTACCCTACCCCTTTACTCTCCTTCCAAGATCATCACTAGCTTGGCAGCAGAGCTCTCTTTATGACCAGAGTTCTAGATTTAGGGGTTAGTAGGGCAGTGGGCCCTGAGCTTCTTAAACTGGACAAGCTCACGAGGCACAAACGAACAGCCTTAGGAGACATCATCTTTGAGATATTGACAGGACAAATCTAAGGGTTCGATGGATTACAATTGCACCGAGGAGTACAATGGCGCTGAAATAGAGTTTGTACACTGTTCCTAGGACACGATACACAGGTATGATGTCCACAAACGTGTTGTCAGTTTTATCATGTGTAAGCTACCATCAGATCTGCAATACAGCACTTTAGTTGCAGTTACTATTAAAACAGGCACGTTTAGCATAACTCATAGATTTCACTTATGAACATTATGCACCTGGGCCTTGAGGATTCATTGCACATGAGTCAGGTATCTACTGTTAACGGATACCTGACTCATGTCTGTAGTATTTCAGTCTGGCATGTTAGCCCTGCAGGACCAGTGAGAATTTTGCCAGCTCTGCTGTGATGTGTTTGTTGTCCTCCAGGTGGGAGGAGTAAAGCCTAATCACATCCCACTTTGGGCAATTAATGTTTGCATCACTTCTGCACATTTTACACACTATGTCGGCTTAACTAAAAGTCCAACAAATCAGTTGGGGTTTGCCAGTTACACGCTATGTTTTAGTACCGAGTACATACAGTAGCAGGTATGCAGCAGGGTCCCAGTTTGTTTCCAAACATACAACCCGGTCAGCAGATCAACCCTTTACATTTTTTACAAAACTGAGAGATGTCCCTCAAGAAATGCAGATTCCTACAATGGCAAATGCATACTGTGCTAGGAGCGGTATTCTGAATTGTCAGAGGGAAATGACACTTTGAAAGCACACTCAAGGCGACAAATTAGCAACAGTTTTGATTTGTTTTAATGCACTTATACATTATATCTCTTTAATATTTTACAATTTACTAAACAAATACTGATGGCTATCTTTTATTATCAGCCAAATGTACCTTAAGCGAGATACTGAATTGTTATACAATACTTGCAACCTGCTACAGCAGCAAAACCAAAGGCAGACAAGAGAAGAAACTTCTGAACTGATGAGAAATGCTGGAGGGATGGTCGGTAAATCTCTTACATCTCTACCAACCCTATTCACGACATCTCCAACCTACGTTCATTTGGAGGGGAGTGCAAATTGTTTTTATCAGGTTAGGGAGGAAGCCCTATGGGAATGCCGCAATGGTCAGAAACACAGTGATGCTGCTGCGGGGGACTACACCCCGAGAATTCTACTACCAGTCTAAAAACACTCACCTAATTGACCAAATCTGGTTGAAGAACAGCTTCAGGCTATAAATCCCTCTAGAATGGTGAGAGTCATTGCCTGTGAGCCTTAGAGAAGGACCTACAAACCTCAGAATTTCATATACTGCCGCCACCTTGACCCCTAAAGTGGCTTTGGAAGGATTGAAAACAATGGTCCTGTGAGGGCTGCTCAAGAGGGCCTGAGAATCGGCCTAACAAGAGCCTTAGCTGAGGTCCCACCGATCTGTAATTCTGGATTGCTTTTGCTACATAAAGGTGTTCATTAGAGTTCACAAGCCCTGAACCTACCGTCATGAGGCCAGCATAATGTGGTTACCCCCAAACTTTTACATATGTGGCGATACACAATAATTTGCAGCAGAAACTTCTACATTATAATGCTACACCATGTTCAGAGTTTGCTTCTCTTTGGTATTGTTTGAAACGGGCAATAGAAATTCAGGAAATATTGTTTCAGTTCTTAGAGGTTTTTAGGGTTTAGTAAAAATTTGTTTTTTCTTAATGGTTAAGAAGCTAAAATTGAAAGTTTTCTTACTTGCTGCCTTAAAATGGCTGCATCAGTCAACATCAGGACTCGCAGATAATAGGAGTTGTAGAAGTTAGGGGCATATTAGCAAGACCGGCGATAAAATTATCGCCGTTTTAGCGGCAAAAAGTGCCGCTAAAGCGGCGATAAAGCCCTTGCTAATATGCCCCATAGTTTCTTACAGAGACCGAAACAAGATAAATATTACAAAGAAAAAATGGAATTAAGACCATCAATTTGGCAGCCTATTTCAATTTGTATACAAATGCCTACCAGAACTAGATCATTTCCTGTTCTTAATAGATAGAATTCATTATAAATAGTGACTCTTTAAGCATAATGAACCGAAAACCTACATCTACTGATGTCTTTTTTCCAGTGAATAAAATTACAATTTGGCAATCTCAGAGAGAAAGTGACATTTCCCTAGATATCTCATGTATCTTGAACTGAGCAAATTATAGGAAAGTAAACACAATCATACATCACTAAAATGAGTTTGGCTTTCAGCAGTGTATCAGTATGTGAGCCAAAGAGGTGGTGTGACTTAATAGTTAAGGCGCCATAAAGTCATGAGTTCAAACCCTGCTGTCACCCCTTATTTTTGAAAGATTAAGACAAATACATTTACAGTTCAGTGCCAATCAGCGTTGAGAAGCTGATCTATCTCTCTGTTCCATTATACTTCACATGAAAGGGCTGCAGATTTTTCAGAGAAAATAGTGAGCTCAGTGTCTGGACTCATCAGTGTCCTCTCCTCCTCTCGCCCTCTCCTATGCACACGCCGGAGAAAGAAAAATACAATGTAGGACTCACTGTCACCGATTCAAAAAAATATTAGAGATTCAGACAAGATCATGACCTTGAAGTCTGCCATAGCACAGCAAAGTTCTGCAATTGATTGCTGGTAAATCATCTACTATTATATCAAACAGCTCTTCAGTGTTTCTAAAAGTGGGTGATTATACTGTCTGTTGGAAACCAGATTGCTATGTCGGAGGAGGGAGGTCACACTGTTGATGTGAGCTTTGGCTGAGCTCTACAAAACCAAAATCAAACCACAATAGGTTCCATTTGATAAATTGGTTTCTGTGAAGAATACTTGACTCACTCTTTATAGCTCATAGAGATTAGCACATTTGTGACCAAAACAGCAACGTAGTTCATAAAATAAAAATCATAAATAGCACAAACCAAACAAGTTTAAAAAAATAATAATTTAATATATACGACATCACAAAAATG
This sequence comes from Calotriton arnoldi, assembly GCA_963921515.1. Taxonomy (NCBI): domain Eukaryota; kingdom Metazoa; phylum Chordata; class Amphibia; order Caudata; family Salamandridae; genus Calotriton; species Calotriton arnoldi. The sequence goes on from CAWUFW010001901.1 coordinate 2,194,655, forward strand.
AATTGAATCCAATGTAGAGATTAAAGTTTATGGTAATACAAATCTGAATCCGCTTTGAAGCGGAAGTCAGTGTTTGGGAGCAAAATAGAACTAAACAGTTGTTTAAGGGTCCCAAATGTCCACCAGGCAGTAGTAATACATCAAGACTCTAAGGGGCATATTCTCATGCCCTGGCGATAGTTATCGCTAAGGCCAGTTAGCGGCAGTATTTTTATCACCGTCTAACCCTGAAAAGCATTGCCATGTTAACGGCTTATTACCACGCCGTCGCTACATGGCGATATTTCCAGGGAACGGCGGTGAAAACTGCCGCTAACATTAGAGCGATGGCGATAGGGAAACCAGCGTTAGCGTGCGAAAACCAGCGATAGGCCCATTAGCGATAAAAAAACTCACGTTAGTCAGCCCAATGCGAGCTTTGTTGCCTCTAATGCAATAAATAGCCCATCAGTGACCCCCTAATAGGAAATAGGCATTAAAAACAACAACATGCAGAATGGAGCAGCCAGGGCCAAGTGCAGCACACATCAACAACCCCTGCAAGCCAGCCAACAACCAGGATGACCAGGATGAGAGCCTGGATGCCTCGCTGAACCTGCGTCTGGAGCCTGGATGCCTCGCTGGACCTGCGTCTGGAGCCTGGATGCCTCGCTGGACCTGCGTCTGCAGCCTGGATGCCTCGCTGGACCTGCGTCTGGAGCCTGGATGCCTCGCTGGACCTGCGTCTGGAGCCTGGATGCCTCGCTAGACCTGCGTCTGGAGCCTGGATGCCTCACTGGACCTGCTTCTGGAGCCTGGATGCCTCGCTGGACCAGCGTCTGGAGCCTGGATGCCTCGCTGGACCTGCGTCTGGAGCCTGGATGCCTCGCTGGACCTGCGTCTGGAGCCTGGATGCCTAGCTGGACCAGCGTCTGGAGCCTGGATGCCTAGCTGGACCAGCGTCTGGAGCCTGGATGCCTCGCTGGACCTGCGTCTGGAACCTGGATGCCTCGCTGGACCTGCGTCTGGAGCCTGGAGTGTGATGCGGAGGAGCTCAGGAGTAGCTGAGCCGTGGCGGTAGACATTGATGGGCGGCAATCGCCAGTACCTGGTGGTGAAGTCTGGCAGGTCGCATGGAGACACGTTGCTGACCTGTGTGAGAAGACCGCCATGAGCCCCTTGGAGCTGTGAATGGCAGAGGCGCTCCTGCGCACCAACGTAGGGAGGTCTGCATCACATACTTTGATCCACCACTACACCGCGGTGCACGAAGGGGATTACCAACGCTGTGCGGTGCCTCTCTGCATCACAGTCCGGATGATCTTGGCCTGGCCGTACGCTGTGGAGGGTGAGGCCCCTGTGCTACGTCGAACTTGTGTGGCGTGAGCGCTGCAACTTCATGCCTCAGGGGGCCCTGCTGCATCAACTACATCGGGAGGCCCACCAGCGGACTAGGCAGCGACTGCTGTACCCAGCCTAGGGAAATCACACCTGGCTGAGGCTCCTGCTGGCTGAGTCACAGATTTGGAAAGAGTGCAGTGGATTGCGCCACGCTGTCAATGTCCAGGTAAGGAGAAGGTGGGACGCGTAGCGCAGGAGGGCCGGGGCGAGTCGCTCAGGACTATCACACGTAGATGATGCACCCCCAGTGGCGGCTCCACCGCTATGGCGGAAGAGCGTTGCCCCACTGCCTCAAGTAGTGCAGAAGAGGAACAATCATCACATGATGATGACTCAATCAATCAGGCGAATTGTAAGCGCGCTACTCACCCGTGAGGGTCTCAAGGTGCTGAGTGGGGGGGGGGTCCGAGGAGCCAGGTCTTGAGGGTCTTCCTGAAGGCATACAGGGAGGGGGTGCGTCTGATGTCTGCCGGTAGCTCATTTCAGGTCTTGGCTGCAATGTGGGAGAAGGATCTTCCGCCTGCTCTGGCTCTGTGGATGCGCAGGGTTTTGGCCAGTGCGAGGTTGGAAGGTCGGATGTATCTTTTGGGGACGTGGAAGTTGATACTGTCGTTGAGGCATTTGGGGCCATTGATGTGCAGGCATTTGTAGGCGTGAGTGAGGATTTTGAAGGTGACTCTTGTCTCCACGGGGAGCCAGTGGAGACTTCGTAGGTGTTGGTTGATGTGCTTGTGCCGGGGGATGCCGAGGACGATTCTGGCTGTGGTGTACTGTAATGTCTGGAGTGTGTGGAGTATGGACTTGTAAATGCCGGGGTAGAGTGTGCTTCCATAGTCCAGTCTTCTGGTGATGAGTGCATGGGTGACTGTCTCCCTTGACTCCGGGGGGATCCATTAGAAGGACTTGCGGAGGATGCGGAGGGTGTTGAAGCAGCTGGAGGTGACGGCCTAGACCTGTCGGTTCATGGGGAGGGATGAGTCGAGTACGATGCAGAGGTGTGTGGCGTGGTCCGAGGGGGCAGGTGGGCTTCCAAGGGCGGTTGGCCACCAGGTGTTGTTCCATGCTGAAGGGGTGGTTCCAAGGACGAGGACTTCTGTCTTCTCGGCGTTGAGCTTCAGGCAGCTGTTGGTCATCCAGACTGCGACATCTTGCATTCCTTTCTGGAAGTTGAGTCTGGCAGTGGTGGGGTCTTTGGTGAGTGAGAGGATGAGCTGGGTGTCATCAGCGTGGGATACGATGTTGAGGCCATGTTGTCGGACGATGGCGGCGAGGGGGGCCATGTAGATGTTGAAGAGGATCGGGCTCAGAGATTACCCCTGTGGGACTCCGCAGGTGTTTCACGTGGGATAGGAGAGGAAGGGTGGCAGTCTGATCCTTCGGCTTCTTCCGGTGAGGAATGATCGGAGCAAGTCTAGGTCTGTTCCTTGTATACTGGCGTCGTGTAGTGTGGTGACTAGTTTACCGTGGCAGACAGTGTTGATGGCCACTGAAAGGTCGAGTAGGATGAGGGATGCGGAGTGGCCTTGTTCCAGGAGGGTGCGAATGTCATCTGTGCCGGCAAGTAGGGCGGTCTCGGTGCTGTGGTTGCTTCGGAATCCGGATTGGGACGGGTCAAGGATGGCGTTGTCTTCAATGAATCATGTCAGTTCCCTGTTGACTGTTTACTCTGCAACTTTGGCCGCGAAAGGGAGGAGCGAGAAGGGCCGGTAGTTCTTGAGGTTGGTGGGGTCAGCTGCGGGCTTTTTGAGCATATGCCTGACTTCTGTGCTCTTCCAGTCATCTGGGTAGGTGCCTGTTTTGAAGGTGGTGTTGATGGTGCGTTGTAGTTCGGGTGCGATGGCGGCCCTCAAAGTGATGTACCCAGTCATCCACTGTAATGTGGGCATCCAAATAGTTGCCGTTATCTCCAGTTAAAAAGGGACTATTAATAATGCCCCAAAACTTAGAGCTTTTGGCCAATGTGCTAGCCTCAACTAAATCAGACCATGCCTCCTCCTTAAGGGCAGACTTACGAGTAGCTAAAGCATCCTTGTATGCTCTTCGTAGGGCTTTGACTGCCGCCTGATCCCGCGGCTTAGCACCCAGAGCCTTTCTCAGAGTCCTGGAAGCCTGGGAACACGCTGAGTCAAACCATCTTGGGCCTAGTTGCTTGCGGCCCCCCCCTGGGGCCCGTAGTAATCTCCCTATGGCAGTAGACATTTTCCCAAATGCATCCATAATGTCTGAAGCGCTTGCCTCACCATCAATACAGATGGCAAATTCTCTGTGACACTGAGTTAGGAGGGACTCATAAAGTAGCTCTGGTACTATATGCCCCCACTTTAAACTCCTTCCTGCTTCCACCATTTTTAGAGGAGATCCAACTCCCCCCCTTGATATTACTATGTGCTCGTGACCAACCTGTTAAAACACATACAGGATTATGGTCGCTGTGTACACTCGCCTGGACGGAAAAATCAGTAATCAGAGAAAAAAACGGGGTGGATACAAAGGCAAAATCAATAAAGGTCTCGCACCCTCTCCCAATAAAAGTAGGAGTAATATCAGTTTTCCCCGGGGGCAGTTTGTTCATGACAGATGTTAAATCAAATTCATTCAAGATAGTATTGAGATCAATACCCTGGGGTGTGTGTTCCATATGCAAGCCTGCTTGTCGTGCACAGCCCATAGCTTCCACTCCTCCTCGCCTGATATCTCCACACATATGAATATTAAAATCCCCTGTTAGAAAGATGTGATGGTAATTCTGGCCTTTCAAATTAATATCCCGGAGAACAGACCCCAACTGAGCAATATTACCTTCCTCCATGTGCGCAACTCCTGCGTTATAAAAATTTAGCAATAAAAGCTGGCTTTGTCCAGAAGTTAACAGCATCACCTGTAAGTTGGGGGAGACATGTAATGGGGTAACGGAGATGCCAAGGACTGCTAATGAGACAAAAGTGACAACGGTGACAAGCCCCCCCTTAGCTCTTCCTACCCTAGATGGTATTGCTGGCACAAAGAGGGTCTTATAGCCATCCAGGTGATAGCTGTTCTCTACAGCCCAAGTTTCCTGGAGGCATATCACTTCGAAGCTCTTAACAAAAAACAACCATTCAGGGACCTCTATTTTACTCGCCAGCCCTGCGATGTTCCAGGAAAGAAATGTGCACCCTCTGTTCACCCTGTATACATGTTCTGGGGGTCGTGCGTTTTCCTGTAGTATAGGTGCCCCAGAGTCCGAAGAACCCTCGCACCGTCAATCGCAATCTTCTAGTGAACTTAGGGGAGTGAACCTATTTGCTAGGCTTACCCCTGTAGCCCCCACCGTTCGGCCCCCATGGCCCACGTATGGAAACCACTCCCGCTGGGGCCCTGATTGGTAATAACTGGGTCTGTAAAAATATCCCAGCAGGAGTGCCAAGACTGCTGAGTTCCAACACCTATAGTTGTTTTCCACAACCGCACTTAAAATTTGATTTACCACCACAGAATTGTTGTTCGACGCACCATGAGTATTTGATTTTCCACCCTAGACCCTGGGGCATTGTTAGAGTTGAGCCAGTGCACCACCTTATTTTCCAGCTGAAAAAAGTCTTCCTTAATCCCGGGATCAAGGCGCGGAACATTGGCTAACACCACAACAAGCAGAGTGGACTCGGGTGGGAGGTGAACAGGGCCCAGGCTGGGAGAATGATTATACAATCCCCCAGGAAGTGTGCTTCCCCTCCCTCCGTTCCCTCCCCTTCCTTTCCCCCCATTTTCAAGACTAGGCAAACCTCCCGGCTTGAAACCCCTGGGTTGGCGCAACTGAGAAGAAGCAGGATTCAAAATGCTCCCCCCCCCTATCTGGTCGAGCCAGTCCTGTTTGTAGGTGGTGCCATTTCGTCAGGTAACACTACTGCTGCCGCGTGGCTAGGTTGCTTTGTGGTAGACGCTGCTCTAGCTCCACCCCCCGTACCACTGCCTCTAGACCGATTCAATTTCAAGGAATACCAACAAAAGCAAAGGCAAGCACAAAGAGCTAGAGCCTGAGGAGAAGGATAGATAGCAGTGTAGCATATGCAGAGAATTAAGTGCAGGGTAGCCTCTGAAAAGCACCAACAAATTGTAGAGTGGGGATGTTACTGAGCTAGCGGTTTAACCAGTGACTTTGGCCCCTTCATTCAATTAGAATCAGAATGTAGACTTGTGAAAAGGGCTTATTTATTGAGAGGGTGCTAGAAGCAGTTTGATCTGTTGCTGCTGTGAGTGCAGCCTGCTTAAAATCAAATGCTTAGAGGGCAAGATTTTAGGCTGTAGCTAAACTGTAGCTAAACTGAGGATAACTAAGGACTTGTCCATTTTCAGCGTGACGCTGTATTCTAACAGGTGACTCGAGCTGCTGACTTATTCCTTGCTGTGAAAAGAATTCATAGGCTTCACTAGAAGAGAGAGTGATTTTCCATAGCGACCTAAGCAGAGTGTACTTTCCCACGGACAGAGCGACTGTCCCAGACTGAATAACATACTATGTAACATTTGATGTACCGAGAACAGATGTTGTGTACAACAGAACTCTGTGTAACACAATGGTAAGAGAATCTTCGAATGTATTTCATTGCAACTGTTGTTTGTTTGCTTGAATCCTATTGGCTGAGAGCATGTAAAGTATGTACAGATGTAATAAATGTATGAACTTTTGTCTAAAACAATTTTTAGAAAGTGGTTTCTCCATGCCAGAAGGAGAGCCTTTCCCCATTTCTTAGAATTGAATCTATGCTGGATTTATCAAATAATCTTACATACGGCCTAATTACAATGTCGTTGAGAAAGCTTTCGACCAGCTCCAACTGACATTATAGGTTTAAAGTCCGACCCCCACATTATGATGACGGCGGTCGGAGTTTAAACCGGCCGGGGAATCCAACGCAGTTCCGACGGGCTCAAGGAGCCCGTTGGCCATTCGGAAAGGCCTCATAATCCCTGAAGGACGGCGTTTCCACAGTCGGGATTATGATGTCAGTTTCCAACAGCCAATCCATGTCGGCCTTTCCGACATGGATTGGCTGTCAAAAACGGACTTTGGGGGCCCCTAGTATGGCCTCCTTCCCCCCTGGCCCTCCGTATTCGACCCTGGGGGGGCAACTATGGTTCCCTCCTAAACATCCCTGCACCGTGTGGCAGCCACACGGTGCAGGGATATTTTAAAACATCCTTTTTTCTATGGGAGCTTATGCTGCAGGCATTTTCCGCCCGCAACACAAGCCCCCATAGGAAAATGGACGTTTCCGACCGCACTGTGTGCGGTTGCATCCAAATGATGCGGTTGAAACCGCTGACCTGAGGTCCGCAATGGTGTGAGTTCTTTGCGGCATTCTTTATTGACTTGTTTGCTTATTGATTTTCTTATTGATGGCCCAGCTAATGCATTTCTGTGCTTTAATTATTTGAGTAAACTTTGAACCCGAGATTCTTGTCCGTCATTCTATAACAGAAATACTTTACTCTTGCCCTCTGTATCTCCATGTATTACCATAAAGCTAGAAGGGTCCTGCAGGGAGTACCAAAGTCCAACAGGGACTACACCACTCCCCATCCAGTGCCAACACACTCAGCAGGGCAAAACTAGAGAGGGGGGTAGCGCATTTACACCTTCTTAACTTTTACTTTGACTCCTAGGCCCTAATTATATATTTCACAATACTCAGGTAATGGTGAAATCGCAGGCGATTTTATCATTACCCGCCAGTAATTTCACAACAGTATAGGGCAGTTATGAGTAACTCCCCACCCCCAAGGAATGGGTAATTACTGTGTGGGACTGATTTTTCTCCGGTCGTAAAACCAGATATAATTCACCATTGAATGGGGTTTTACCGCATATATTTACCACCTGCTCTGAGCAGGTGATAAATGTACGCATAGGCCTGTGAGTAGGATTAATGGTATTAGAGGAGCTGGGAGAAAAAGAGGGGGTTAGAGGTACGTATTTCCTGACAGGGGGAAGCATATCCCCTTGTCAGAAAAAACAGGACTGAGACTTGGCTGCTACTGCAGTCAAAGTCTTATGCTTTTTTTCCCGGCAAGTTTCACTGGCTGCAAAAATTGAGTTTGCTTCTGCCACACCCAGATAAATCAGAGGTAATTCTGCATTAATTGACTCATAATCAGGACTAGATGTCCATATTGTTATTTGGCCACCACCAGTATTTGACTAAACCTCTTGCTATAGCTCTATGATTTATATGAAATGTGCGCCACATGCTTTATATTTTCCCCAACAAATATACTGCTTAGTGATGTGTTTTACGTTTAAGTTTGCAAAGTTATGCTGGACTGTGCAGTTTGATTTCTCTACAGACTCCATGCAGTGCAGTTTTGTACTTTACAGAATGTTTTGACTCTATTTTTTTTTGAGGCGATGCTTTGTTTCAGTTGTGTTGGTTGGTTGGAGCCATTTGGTGCATTGTTGTTTACTGAAATTGTTTTCAGGCGATTGTTATGGACACACATGTTCATTTAGTTTTTGTGGTTGTGTTGTGTCTAGAAGCCCTTTGAGACATTATGTTCTGGTTATCATTTCGAAAGCGCTAGTTTATTAAATTAAGGTCGATTGTATTGTAAGACAGTGGGAGGTCTTAAGGTAGTAGGCCGAAACGTCTACATAAGCTGTGCGTCTGCAATACAGCAGGGCTGAACGGAGCCACTACCGGCTAAGGGGAGCTGACTTGAGACCTGATGACGTGAGGAGAAGGGATGCCTCTAGCCACTTGAAGCTGGGTATCACCACAGAGGAGCAGCCCACATGGCTGCAAAGGGACATTGCTTGCAGACAGCGCAATCTACTGTGGCAATGCAAGGCCATAAAGGAAACCATGCCAAAATCCGTGTTGCAGAGCATCGTAAAGAACACGAAGGATTATGGTATGTAAGCAAGCTTGGGCTGAAGGTCTTATTGAATTTAGGGATGGCATGAGCTACCTAGTCCCAGCTACGCATAGCTGCTGATTGTTATGCCTGATTCTGGTTTTACCTGGTAGATTCTGTATTGCCTAAAAGTAAACATTCATGGAACTATTATTTTATGTAGATCTAGAATTGTGCAAAATAGTGAATACAATACATAAAGCTGCTTTATCGTGTATAAGAACGTCGTATTATGTAGCTTTTTCTTCTCGTCACAATTAAAAGCCCTAATAAGGTCAAGCTAAGAATGGGAAATGTGTCCATATATCGGATCTGTGGAATGATCAGCCCTATACCTAGGTCAGGAATATACATCCTTTTCAGAGGTACCCAGATTCACTTGGATGATTGTGCTTCATAGACCAAGGGTACGGGCACCTCTGGTCTGGTATGTTCATGGAAATGTAACAAAAAGAGGTGAAAATGCAATGGAAAATCAATGCACTTTATCCTCACTCCCATCGACCCTAAAGACATCTAACCCAATAATACTCTTGACTCTTCATCACTACTGCTGCTTGGCCCAGTGAAAGACTCAAAGTGTGCAGGAGTTAGTAGATATGTGCTTGTGCAACATTAGAAAATGCATCATTATGCCGAAACGAAGAAGGGAACATCAAGGCTGTTATTATTAAGATAATAGTAAGTATTTAGTAATTTTAACTAAAGATACCCAAGATAAGCAAATCTACTCAAAGATAAGCAAATCTACTGTACTCTACTATAAGATTAGCAAATCTTAATACTATATATCTTTCTACTCTAAGCAAATCTACTCTACATCTAACCAGTTAGGAAACAGCCAAAAACAACTCCTGAAAAAACTGTTTTTAAAGAAATCATCATTATTATCGAGCATTCGAAGAATAGTCTCAAACAGCTCCCTAAAACTCATTTAAGGTTAGTTTACAACTGGTAATCAAGAGCAGTTTACCCATTTTTGTACTGTGGTATTTCTCTGCATTTGTAAATTGTTGCAGGTGGTATTAGCACATGCAGTTTGTATGTCGTAAGATTTAGAGTACATTCTAAACTGATGCATAAGCTCCAAATGCAGGAAATTGCCACTGCAATTAGCAAGGAAACTGGACACAGCACACAGTTTTCAGCCACGATCGCCCTGCTGGTCCGTGCCACCCTGCCACAGAGGATTAACTGTGGTGGCTGGCTCACAGGCACTGTAGATCACTTGGCTCTGCCCAGCTCTACAATGGCAGGAAGTGGACGTCAGCATAAGCTGACATTTTCAAATGAGCAGCTACAGGTCCTGGAAGATCAGGTTGTGGGAGTAGAGGCAAGGAGATGTCAAGGACAAAGACCATCCCTAACACCCAAGCCTGCTTCAAGCAATTATTGTCATGGTGAATGCTGGTTGGCCCCAACCTCCTGAAGTATGGAGAATGCAAAAAGGTGATGGAAGAACCTGAAAAGGCTGATAACAACAGGGTAGGAAAACATTACTGGAAGACTGTCTACACGAGGGCTAATGCATCACAGTTCTATCTGAGTTGACAGCAAGAAGTATGTTCACTATTCTGGAGTGTTACCATGCTGGAAGCTGGTGACACAGCACCAGCTGCTCAAAATGACTAATAATGCAAGCTCACCCAGAACCTTGCCACATGTTCAACATCATTCCTACATGAAAGGAGGCGTGCAACAACTGACCCCATACTCTATCTGAGGTGATAAAGCACCAGTTACGCTGGCTAGGGAGATGATAGTGACTTTGATGATGGACATCAGTCACGACACTAACCTCCAGCAGCTGTTCCCATCACAGACAGCAGGAAAAACAGCTGCCATACAGACAACCTGGAACAGTTCGCCCAAGAGGCCAGAGCCATTTGCCTCTGTAGCAAACCAGCTGCAACTCTAACCTGGAGATGCGATGCAGGTACTAGGGAAAGAGAAGGAAGATGAGTCTGAGGAGCAGAACACAACAATTAGGAAGAACACCAGGCAATAGACACCAATGGCACTTATGAAGATGACATGTAACACTATTGTTAGCCTTCACCAACCCGTTACTGTCTTCCTTCGACAAACCCCTACAGTAGCCAAGCATCGTCATTACTGAAGGTCTGCTTGAATTCCCATTTGGCTGATCAACATCCCATTCTTCACTAGGGACAAAATATGGAGAAAGTGCTGTTTTGTATCTTTACAATGTACTTGAGAAACTAGTGCCTCTGAACTCTTTTCAATCGTAAAAAAGCAATAAAGTCAGCAAACTAACCAAAACACAAAGATAGAGGCAGAACACACTCCACAGTTTAAAGTGTGATTTTTTTTATAACTTGACAATTTATGAAAGATTAGTTTAAATCAATATGAGTGCTACCCATAATGCGTTATCAATTTAAATGTGCTATTGTCAAAACATTTTGTCCAACAACTCGTCTGACTCTATCAAAAAAATGTTGTGCACAAAATTGCAAACAATCGAGAAGTCATTCAATTCACTTGAACCAATATAACCATCCAATTACGTGAAAGATGGGAATACTGCTTTGCTCTGCTTGAATGCACTTACGCCCGAATCAAGTTTACATCTGTATAAAATGTATCTGCTAAATAACCGGAAATTAAAACTGATATGGTAGGAACTGATTAAATGTATGAAAAAACATCCATCACATGCTTATTCTACTGCTCCTGCGGGTCAATTTCAGTTACTGTTTAATGAGAGCTGTATGAATTGATCTTACCCAACCCTATTCAATTTCCTCGTCTTACAAATATGCTAATTTTGAAACTGCCCAAAAACACAGAACTAAAGTCCAGGACTAGAACCCTGAAAAAACCTGTCTTATGACTACGAATTTGCAAAATTTAGAAACTTCATGTCATGAAAAATTCAATAAACATCACAAACTGGTTTGAGCATAAAATGCACTACTCGAGAAGAACATTTCTTGTGGGAGACATTTTCTCCTTGAGACAGTCTTGCCAGAGTCTTGTATGACTTTTGAATGCAATGTATGTGTGAGGAATTTTTGCAGGTCCACCTCCATTTTTTTGCCACATTTTTGACTAGAAGGTACTGATATAATGGCTCAGAGAGTGCACTGAGGCCTGCTAACAAGACCTTAGTGCCAGTGCTCCCTCTATCAAAAGTGTATGTTTATTTGGATTACACCCAATTGGCATAAGTTAACTTACTTATCAGTCCCTAGAATATGGTACCAGTATTACCCAGGGCATGTAAGTTAAAGTGTTTCTCATGCACTGCAGAACGTATTGTGCCACCATGAGTGCGACCAACAATAACATGTCTCCCAGCCTGCCACTGCAGACTAGAGGAGCATTTATAAACTGCTAACTCGACTTTGACACTAAAGACAATGTCCAGACCTTCCATTTTAATATATGTAAGTCACACCTAAGTTAGGCCTTTTGAACCCCAAGGCAGGGTGCTGCATAATAAAAAGTAAGACGTTTTTTATATGTCCTAACAGTAAAAAGCTCAAATTGTCATTTTTACTGCAGAAAGGCTAGCCGTCTCATTGGCAAGTACAGGGTTACATGCTGCTTTGCTTACCACTCATCTGTGCTAACTTCTGAATGTGACTGCTGAAGTCGGTACTTCTGTTGACCTGTCTTAATAGCCACGTTATGCCACAGGGAGTGTCTGTATGCAGAAATGCCAGGCATCCTAACAAGTATGTGCCCTTTTCCATGCTACCTTACACGAGTGCATGATCAGGTTCCCGGTCTTTGTCCTTTTCAGTGACCCAGTGTAGTCTATCGTTAGTTCACTCTTTGCTCCAAACAGATGTTGTTCTAAGGCGATCCATGAGGTGGGGGTGTTTCTAAATGTTTTTAGCATATAAACTGAATAGGCTATTTGATGTGCTAGCCAGTAGCATTCCACATTGGGCAGCCTGATTCCTCCTGCCTTGGGAGTGACATAAAGTTTTAAACTGTGCATGCTCGGTTTCTCCCCTACACCCAATAAAAGAATGTATACATTTATCTATTTGACATAAAAGATTCCCGGGGACCAGTAAGGGCAGTATGCCAAGCATTTTGTTAAATCTGGGTGCCATTGTCATCTTTCCTGCTTTCACCCTGCCCCACATAGACAGGTTTAGACCTTCCCATTTTTTGAAGTCTGTTTTTGTCTTGTCCCGTAGCAGGTTGAGATTATCCTGGACCATGTCTACCAGGCCTCGATTGACCATCAGTCCCAGGTATTTAAGGCTTTGTTGCTTCCATTTGAAGGGTAGGTCCCGTAGGGATGTAGGCATTATAGTAATTATCCTCTTTGCTGATTGTTGAGGTCGGGATGGCGTCTGAAGAATATCATCAGCATAGAGGAATGCCCTATGTTCCCCTGTTGCTGTTTGATTGCCCTCAAGTCCTTTGTCATTGCATATGGCCACCACCAACAGTTCTAAGGACAAGAGGAACAGAAGTGGGGACAGTAGGCATCTCTTTCGGGTCCTGTTTTCCACTGGGAGTCTCTGTGATGTAAAACCTCCTGAGGTAATCACTGCCACTGAGTTCCTATACATACTTTGTACCCATGTTAAGAACTTTTGGCTGAATCCCATCTGCTCCATGGTGCGAAAAAGGTAACCCCATTCCCTGCTGTCAAACGCTTTCTCGGCATCTAAGGAGCACCTTCTCATCACCATCATCCCATAATTGCCAGAGAATATGTGACAAGAGCCTTAGGTGGTTGGAAGAGGCTCATCCTGGGGCAAATCCAACTTGGTTTGGGTGTAGTAAGGTGGGGATGCATTTTTTCAAGCGTCCCGCCAACATCTTTGCTAGAATTTTAGTATCCACATTAATCGGGGATATAGGTTTGTAGTTGGTGCATTCCCATTGGCCCCTGTCCAGTTTGGGAATGAGGATGAACCGTGTCCTTGTAAAAGTCATCAGGATGTCTGTCAATTTCTCCTGCTTCTTCTAAGACCTCTCGGAAAATGGGGGTGAGCAGGGGTTTGACCATATTATAGTATTCTGTCGGGTACGTTCTAGGTGCTTTACCCTCTGTTAAGTCATCTACGGGCAGTGACACTTCATCTTCTGTTATATCTGCGTTCAATAGAGCAGTTCGTTCTGCGAAGAGTGTGGACAGGGGCAGAGTGTCGAACAATCTATCTTCTGCTGTCTGGTCCGAGGGGGGATTCGGCTGATATAGCCAGAAATTAAAGTTGTAAAATTCTTGTAGGATCTCGCAGGGGTGCATGAGGTGGTCTGCTTGTTGATTGCAAATTGCAGGGGTTGTGCAGTTAGCTTCCATTCACTTTAACTGCAGGGCCAGAAGGCGTCCTTCTCCCCCCTTTCATGTCTCAGTAGGAAGAGAGCTTTTTCACACTGGGTGGTATAAAACCCATTTAGACCATACTTTGCTTTTGTGAGTGCTCTAAGGTTGTCTGGGTTGAGGTGTCATGCATAGGCTAACGTGAGGCTTTTCAGCTCTTGTTCTAGATCTTCTCAAGTCTGGTTTAAACGCCTCTTGGCTATCACTGAGTCTCTCATCAATCCCCTCTACTACTTACTTTGCCCGCTCCCCATAACTTCGCGGGTCAGTTCACCGACCCTTTGTTTTTGTCTAAGAAGCACTGAACCAGTGATAACAGTCAACATTTGTCTGTTGGCTCTTTGTATCTAGCCATATTTAGATGGCAACCCTCTGAATTGAGGGGGAGATGTTGTTTCCAGGTTAAGCCTGAGCGCCACCATATCATGGTTAGAAATGGACCCGGGAATGATCCACATGTTTTCCACATAGCGCAGAGTGGATGTCGAGGTGAGAAAGTAGTCCAACTGGGCTCGTGCCCCTTGGACACATGAGGTGAAAGTGTAATCACGTTATCTGGGGTGGAACAATCGCTAGGAGTCAACAGGAGTGAAGCCTGAGATCAAATCTTGTATTCCTTTTCTGTCTCTATGGTGTTTTGGTATCTGGGTGTCCTGACCTATCCAGGACTGGGTCTAGCACTACATTTCAATCCCCTCCAATTACCAATTTTGTCCTACCGAAGGATAACAACCCCTACTGGCGGCGTACACTGATCCCACAATCAAGTATGCATCCTGAATCTGAAGCTTAGCAAAAATGTATCTTCCTTCTTTATCTGTCTATTTGTTAAGCAGTCTATATGGGAGTTGTTTATGAAGGAGTATCACAACTCCTTTAGTTCTGTGGCTCAGAGCTGAGGGTTGTACTTGGGGTGATAGTATATCTGGACATGCATAAAACAACTCACCCCACCCATCCTCTCCTCAATTTGACGCATTTGTGTGGTGTCAAGTAAGTTTCTTGGATCAGCGCAGTGTCTGGTTTGCTATGACCCATGAAAGTGAGTATCTTGTTCCATTTCATGAAGTGTGTGAGACGCTTATGTTGAGGGATAATAATGTGAGTGGTTTTGTGAGTCCTGGCATTTCTATAGTGCACCTCTTATGGCAAGTAATTCCCTGAGGGGATGTTTGTGGGGGGAACGGTGAGTGTAGTTGAGAGTGGTGTCTCTCGGTGAGAGCATTTATCCACTAAAGGGTCTACGGGGGTGAGTGCAAACTTCCCTAACCAAGGGTGTCAGACCCCGCAGCAGAAAAGGGGGAAGGAGGGGTTCTTCGAGGCATTTGCAGTTTCTCACTTTAGCACCCACTATCCTACTTTAGCACTGGGGACACCGGTGACTGCCCTACCTGTTGTGTCCCGGCCCCCAGCCCTTTCAAAGATTAATGTACAACAGACAACTGCAATTATAATTAGAACACCCCTGAGCAACTATGCACAATTTAACAATGATTGATGACTGTATAACTGCAGCCATAATTGAAAATGAACGTAAGAATTCAAGGTCCTGTTAGTGCTACCTGTGTCTCAAGTGGCTAGCTGTCCCTTTCTATCATGGGAAAAACATATAATACCAACAGCGTTTCGTATCATCCTACTGCCCCCTGTTCCCCCCACCTACCAGTGTATCATTCCCCCCTCATCATAAGAGCTCATACTGTATCATGAGTCCATGATCAAAAATATTTAACCATTCATATGGATCGTTGGATGTCTGTTTAAAGTCTCGTACCCTCCCTCCAGGTGTTATCATACCTCCTAGTCCTGTGGCAACATGAGGGAGTGTTCATATTCAAGAGCCCAGTTAATTCGTCTTGGGTCAGGGGATTCCTTTGTTTCTCCCAGAGAGAGGGGACCCACCCCTCCTTCTGAGTACTTGTGTAGTCAATAGTATTTTCACCGGTTGAGCGGGTGGTGGGTCAATAAGTGGCGGGACTACACTGGGGGCAACAAGTGTCCATCCAGTTCTTTGTAGAGGTCCTCATTAGGGCTTGAGAGGAGGTTGCGATTTGTCTCTGCCATTCCAGGGGGGGAAACAGCCATCACATTGCATGCGTAACAACGCATGCGATTACAACGCGGTCGTTACAACGACCGCGTTGTTACATCGCAGTACCATTACAACGCAAGTCATTACAACGACTTGCTGTAGGGGGCGCTCTAAACTAAGGAATAGTATAATTTACTATTCCAACACCTTCCCTACTGTTGCGCACGCTGGAGTTGGAATAGTAAATTATACTATTCCTAAGACCAGCGCGCCCCCTACAGCAAGTTGTTGTAACAACTTGCGTTGTAATGGTACTGCGATGTAACAACGCAGTTGTTGTAACGACCGCGTTGTATTCGCATGCGTTGTAAACGCATGCGATGTAAAACTATGTATTCTTCCAGGGGTCTTGTCGTGTGGTATTTGGTTCCTTACCCCATTTCTGTGTCACCTCCTCTAGACATCTGCTTTCCTCTGAGGCATTACTGTTCTTCTCCCTTTCATCCCCATTGGAGCCAGGTGGGGATGGTTCTGGAATCAATGTGTCCATTCCAACTTCCTCTTTACCTTCCAGCATATCGAGTAGCCTCTCCAGTTCCTCCAGGTCGGCATATTCCCGTGTTCGACCTTCTATCAGCATTTTGGCAGGTTCCAGCAGTTCATATTTCACCTCCCTTTTCAAGAGTCGAAGCCTGAGTGCTAGTAAACGTTTCCTTATCTGGTTTGTTTTGAAGGAGAAATCCAGCGGAATCAGGATCAGACTGTTTTCACATAGGTAAGGTCTGTGTCGTTTTGTGGCTTCCAGAATATGACATAAGGCAAGGAGACAGAAGGCAAGTATTTGCCGTGGACAGTCTGGATAAGGGGGTTGATGTGATCTGATCCAATGGACTGTTTGAAATTCCAAGGGCGGTTCAAAGGTTGTCATTGGATGATTTAGGAGCAGCTGGAAATTTGGACATTATTCAGGTGGCTCCTGTCTTCCAGGTCTGTGGTTCTCCGGTGGAGTTTCTCTATGCCAGGTCCCCAGTCTGGTATGTGTTCCCATCTGGAGTCCATGTCCTCCAGTCTCTTCTCAAATCCGGTCATCATTTTTTGGAAGCTGTTAATGTCTTCTCACAGAGATTGGCCTTCTGAGTAGGTAGCTGAGACTGTGACACTGACTGTGCTAATGGACGTCTTATTTTCTGCCAGTTCTTTCAATAACATGGTTAGTGCAGAGTCTGACACCGCTGACGCCGTTTTCAATCTTGCTGCTATGTCCATTTTATGTTTATTCATCACTGCTCCCTTTCCCTTGCCAGCCACTGCCTCGGGAGAATGTTAGTTTGCTGGAGCTATTGGATTTGTGTCCTTGTGACAATAATGCATTTCTGGGCATCAGGGATGAAGGAACCCGCCGTCCTGGTGTTCAATGCTTGTTTCAGTAGGGGTCAAATGTGCAGTTTTGTGCTTTCCAGTTATACAGCCTGTTTGTTATGTCCTAGCAGGGTTCATTTTACTAATCTGACTTTGAGCAGGTGTGTTGAGGGAGTCTATTCCCTCCCAAGGGGGGGAAGGAGTGGTTACGGTGTGGTTGGTCCATTCCTTCATTTGTTGCATATCCCCAGTGTGGGTTTCCTTGAGCCCAATCCAAGATGGTCACCCTGGGGCCTACAGTTGTCTGTGCTGCTTGCCTCAGTCCAAGGTGCCTCGGGGGTTGGTTCCTTCCAAAGAGTCCAGTATTTCACACTCTCCTCCTCACCCCTTCATTACCCCCAGATTGTCTGCCCGCTGCCACCTTCGGCGAAGTCAGTGACTCTGAATTGCACGGCTAACTTCTGGATCTGCATGTTGAAGCTCTCCGAAGTCAGATGACCTGGCCCCAGGCTGGTGGTTCCATGTGGGGGGTTTCTGATACGTTTCGAGGCCTATGGCCTCCCACCCCACCTTCTCAGCTACACCATGCGTCTCCCTTCCTTCTCATCTCTGGTGGAGTGTACCGCCTCTGTGAGAGGTGGTATCTCTCTTTCCTCTAGTGTGTTTTCAACTGTGGTTATGCACATGGGAGGCCACCTTTCCCTGAGGGTCATCGCTCACTTTGAGTTCTCCAGTGATGTGAGAACAACGCATTGGGTGGAGGACGGCCCCTTTTGTGGTGGCCCTTTGGCTGATGTTTCTGCGTTAATGGGCCGTTGGGACCGCATCTGTTTTCCCCTTCCTCGTCGGAGCCTGTGGTAGTGTCTCCCAGCCTCAGTGGGGTTCACAGGGTCTTGTGGGGAGTGCCCCTGGATATCTGGGTGATGTGAGGTTCTCAAACCTGCCCATACTCTCCCTTTGCTATTGCTGCATCTCTATGATGTCTGGAGTGGCGCTGGCCTTGGGTTCGCCATGGGACCTCTAGCCGGTTGCTGCCATGTTCTAAGGCCGCCAACCCCACCCTCTATAGTTGGTGCTTCAAGGTTTCAAAAGAATTGTTGCATTAAACCTGACTTGATGTAAAAGTAAAAGGTAACGTCATTTAGTGGCTATTTGTGGTTGCTGGCCACAAGACAGCATTAGGGGTTCCTAGGGATAAGTGTGAATAACTTCCAGGAAAGAATACAAAAGAGGCCTGCTATTGGAAGAGGTGTTACCTCCCCCTGACAGAAAGCCAAGTAGGGTGTGAGCCCGAAGGCAAGTTTCAGATGGGAAGCCGCCTTTGAAGGGCAAACGTTGGACACACATGAGAGGAGCTACTCTTTTGTTCTTATAGACAGGTTGTTGTTGGAGATAGAAAGGGGCAAACAGTTGTCAAACCAGTTTTTCCATGGGCATGTAGCCCTTAGGTAGCCAGACCTCTAGTGTGGGCTACCAAGCTCCACACAGGCAAAAGAGGGTTCGGAATCTTGGAAGTTCGCAGAATATTGCACCCTAGATTAGCTTGATGACACACATTGCAGTAAGTCGACATCAGGCAGAAGGTGACATGGCAGCCCATTGGGTAGTAGTCACCACTAACCCTCAGCATAGTTTGCATAGTAGCACTACACGTTGCTACACGAAGTACATTTTGAACTACACGTAGCTACGCAAATTACGTAGTAGTGCGTAGCTGTGTGCTTGACTGCACTGTGCAATAATTGTCAAAGGCATCTTGCACAATGCAAGTTAAGATAAAAATAAATATCTCTGTCTTTATATGCTAAAATGCATATAGTTATTTCACAAAAAGTGAAAACAATAAATTAACAAGCAGTGAGAGAGGTGATGATTTTGGGATCCTCCCTAACCTAGGGAGAGAACCAAGCAGATGCCTTGAAAACAAAAAGCACATCTTGTTGAACGATTCGGTGGTGGTCCCATCCTCTTAGGATCACCCCAAGCACAGTTATTGGCAAAAATACAATCCCAACCAAAGGCCCTGCAAAGCATTATGGGACGAGATTAGCAGTGGGCAGTTAATATTATAGTATCCAATATCAAAATAATTCTACAAAGAGCTGCAGTTCAACTAGTCGTTACTAGATGTCCCTCACGAGTCAAATGCAAAAGCATTGAAATTATTATTACATCAAGCTGCAGTTCCACTAGTCGTTACTAGATGTCCCTTACAAGTCAAATGCAAAGCTTCATGAAAGGGTTTCAATGCTTTGCATTTGACTCCGTGAGGGACATCTAGTAACGACAAGTGGAACTGCAGCTTGATGTATTAATAATTTCAATGCTTTTGCATTTGACTCGTGAGGGACATCTAGTAACGACTAGTTGAACTGCAGCTCTTGTAGAATTATTTTGATATTGACACTATAATATTCACTGCCCACTGCTAATCTCGTCCCATAATGCTTTGCAGGGCCTTTGGTTGGGATTGTATTTTGCCCATAACTGTGCTTGGGGTGGTCCTAGGAGGAAGGGACCACCACTGAATCGTTCATCATGATATGCTCTTTGTGTTCGAGGCATCTGCTTGGTCCTCCCCTAGGTTAGGGGACCCCAAAATCATCACCTCTCTCATTGCCTGATATTTTCATTCTCAAAGTTCACATTTGTGAATTGGTTATATGCTTTTTAGCATGTAAAATTGCTTCATCAAAGCGTTTGTAGGTGTTGATGATTTTGCTGCTACGCTATGTCAATTAGCACAGTTTTTGCACTGTGCTATGTGCGTAGTAGCACAAACTACTTATTCTCCGTGAGCGTAGCGTAGTATTACGCCCAGGGTTAGTCACCACACCACCCATGGGCAAGTTGTGGGCATAAAAGTAGAATCTCAGATCTCAGATCATGTCTGTACTGGAGAGAAGACTGAAGAAGGATTTCCCTGCTGTTCCCTGGACCCAGAAAAGAGAGGCTGCACCAAAGACTGGCCTGCACCTCCTGATCTTTGATCCAGCATGGAGAGGACTGTGCTTGGGGTGCCCTGCTCTAAGAATGTCATTTTTGATTCTCCAGACAGAGGAGTTAACTGCAAGAGTCGGTTGGTTGACTTCCTGTTACATCTCCAAGGCCACAAAAGCTGAAGAGGCCACCTTGGCAAGTTGGTAGCCGCAACCACTTGATCGCAACTGACCGCGAAAGCTCAACCTGGCAGACTGAGTCGCTACACTCAAAAGTTGCACCCGAGTCTCCTGGATCTGTGAAAATTATCTGTGCAGTTTGGTCTCCCAAGACGGACACTAGCCTTAGTTAAAGGGAACTGTTGGTTTTGGTGTGACAGAGACCTGCAGACCAATGCCAACAGTTTTTTGGCTGGAAGTTGACCCACCATGTTCGTGGACTGAGGGGTGGCCCAAAGAAGACCCTCATCAACCTGACCAGCATCCATATCATCCTTATCATCTTCAGCATCCTATATACCTTGCATCAGGACCACTCTATTGACGTCTATGACAGTTCACCCATAGAGCCTGGAACTGGATTGGAAACTGCTTTGACTGCAAGCTAACTGGCCTGCTAAGCCTTACTGGCCTTAGTGACTTGCTTCATGCCGAAGTTGGTCACCTAAAATGGGCCAGAGTAACCGAACACATCTTTACAAAAGTTTTCCAAAGTTTCAAAGTAACCGCTAGCTGCAGCATTTGCCAATGCTTGTTTGCAATTAGAGGGAAATAGCAGTGAGTTACGATTTACTTAATAATTTGTATCTCTGGAACACACTGGTTGATTTTGTTCATTTTGGTGTCTAACAATTCATAAAATAAGATCTACTCCTATTATTTGATGTCAGATTTCCTTGGTGTCACATTTCTTTCCTATACATTAACAACTAAAGAGAGAGGAAAAATCACTCTTCGTCCCCCTGACGAAAATACTAACTAACAACAAAAGAGCGAACAAGGAAAATGCTAAGGTAGCACGAGG
Organism: Calotriton arnoldi; assembly: GCA_963921515.1. NCBI lineage: Eukaryota > Metazoa > Chordata > Amphibia > Caudata > Salamandridae > Calotriton > Calotriton arnoldi. The sequence goes on from CAWUFW010001901.1 coordinate 2,215,597, forward strand.
AGAAACCTCTTTATTTAAAAGAACCCTCACTCACCAACCTAGTTGGTGACATGCTTCATCATTGGGTTCCCACCAGAGGGACCGAATGTCCCCCGGTGTGCTACGACGCCTGGAATTCCAGCGGAGCGTTTTTTTTTGGAAGGGTAGTGTAAGTGTGCGGGATGTGCAAAGTAAAAGGTCACTGGTTATTTCCCAAAACAAATTTTAATGGTGGAGTACCAGTGATCGATTAAAACTAGTGAGACGGACACAAACTGGCTAGTTAGGTGAACCAGAAGAGTCCGAATTTAAAAGTGAAAATTGGTCAACATGTTTCTGCTTGTGTATGCACTGTTAGCTAAGCATTCTTCAGGACCAGACACCCCATGGCGGTATACGCACGCTAAGGCGTATCCTACCCTATGGGGAGTGTGCATAGGGTAAAACTCACGGTTTCACCAATGTGGCCTTATGGTAATTCCAAAAAGCCGCTGTACTCTGAAAGAAAGAGAACAAACATTAAAAAACACACGACCACTGCGTGACCACTGTGATGTTCCTCAACACATGCGACAGAGGTTTAAAGTGCTACAACACCTCGTGCTTAAAGAAACCTGGGTGCATAACGCAACCCAACACACGTTTGGCCCAAACTCAGGTAAACGTGTCGCTCAAACACCCAATCTGTCCGCTTGCATTGACAGACAGATCATGACACGCGTGACTTGCACTCATACGCTCATGTCACACAGGCTACTACTCCGTATCCAAGTATAAACGGAGGAGTCCTGAGTCCGGGTCAATACCCGTAAAACTTCGACTCCTATGAAGTTAGAAGTTAACACATAATTCACGGTAAATTAAATTGCTCAGTGATGGTGCCCTGACACAGCGCTAAGCAAAAGCGCTGTGCTAAAGTGAAAGCATGGAGAAATCGGCACTTACGTGAAGGCAAAAATGGCTTCACTTCATGGGTTCCGGGAAAGGGGAGAGCTACCTATAAAGACGATGAGGTTAAAATCAGAATGTCACATATCTTCTGATAGATGTAGCTGCCTGCCCCGGCAAACCATTTCACTTACTTATTGCATGAAGCTCGCCCTCTACAGACCTGCCAGTTGCCTGCCACGGACCCGAATATTACCGCTACAACGCAGTAACGGTCCAGAAATAGCGGAGCTCCATCACGTGACCCGGAAGTGGATTGAGAGTGTTCCAGTCACGTGATGGAAAACAACTAAACCGCTAAACTGCACCCGCGTACAAATAAAACTTTATCAAGTAAATCGACCAAATAAAACAAACTTAAATATATCCCATCGCAGTACAGGAACCTCAAAGCAATGGTATCTGAGACCCTCAAATATCAAGGGGTCTAATAGGTGGAGGCACAACCAACGACAGTTTACAAGAGTGTTAGGCCGAAAGGCAATTCAGATATTATATTCTGGGTGAATTAGCTATATCCCATACACAAATATGAATATGAACCAGAACCCTTGATTCCAAAAGGCTCATTACATCTCAGGTGCCTGTAATCAGTGTAGTTGGACTACTGGTTGGTGCTTATAATAGATTATCTGGGAGCGGGGGGCCGTAGGAATACATAGGGGCTACCCCAAAAGAAGTGGACAGGGGTCAACAAAGAGTGTACAAATATCAATGTTTCAACACTGTACCCCACGGAATATTATCATTCAGTCCTTGCTTGTGGGTGGACAAACGATAGATCCAGTGCTGCTCTTTTTCAAACAGTAATTGTTGTGTATTAGAACCCAATTGTAATTGTTCAATGATTGTCCAGCTCAAATCATTAGCAGTATGCCCTATCTGCAAGAAATGGTCCGACCTAAGAACGCCAGTAGGGACCCTAATCAGTCGGTCCTAAATGCTTGGGGCCTCCCACCAGTAACAGGCCATTTCCCATGCGGAGCTTGTAGCGTTTGCCATCTTACAACTCCTACAAAACAATTATCATTGGAAACAGGGAAACTATGGATACAAAGGACACATACTAATTGTAATTCTACCAACGTAGTTTACCTGATCATTTGTCCGTGTGGGCTCAGATATGTCGGTATGACTTCACGTAAAGTGAAGCAGCGACTTTGCGAGCATCGCAGCAACATTCGATGCAAGAAGAACGTGACAAAACTCGCGGACCATTTCTTGCAGATAGGGCATACTGCTAATGATTTGAGCTGGACAATCATTGAACAATTACAATTGGGTTCTAATACACAACAATTACTGTTTGAAAAAGAGCAGCGCTGGATCTATCGTTTGTCCACCCACAAGCAAGGACTGAATGATAATATTCCGTGGGGTACAGTGTTGAAACATTGATATTTGTACACTCTTTGTTGACCCCTGTCCACTTCTTTTGGGGTAGCCCCTATGTATTCCTACGGCACCCCGCTCCCAGATAATCTATTATAAGCACCAACCAGTAGTCCAACTACACTGATTACAGGCACCTGAGATGTAATGAGCCTTTTGGAATCAAGGGTTCTGGTTCATATTCATATTTGTGTATGGGATATAGCTAATTCACCCAGAATATAATATCTGAATTGCCTTTCGGCCTAACACTCTTGTAAACTGTCGTTGGTTGTGCCTCCACCTATTAGACCCCTTGATATTTGAGGGTCTCAGATACCATTGCTTTGAGGTTCCTGTACTGCGATGGGATATATTTAAGTTTGTTTTATTTGGTCGATTTACTTGATAAAGTTTTATTTGTACGCGGGTGCAGTTTAGCGGTTTAGTTGTTTTCCATCACGTGACTGGAACACTCTCAATCCACTTCCGGGTCACGTGATGGAGCTCCGCTATTTCTGGACCGTTACTGCGTTGTAGCGGTAATATTCGGGTCCGTGGCAGGCAACTGGCAGGTCTGTAGAGGGCGAGCTTCATGCAATAAGTAAGTGAAATGGTTTGCCGGGGCAGGCAGCTACATCTATCAGAAGATATGTGACATTCTGATTTTAACCTCATCGTCTTTATAGGTAGCTCTCCCCTTTCCCGGAACCCATGAAGTGAAGCCATTTTTGCCTTCACGTAAGTGCCGATTTCTCCATGCTTTCACTTTAGCACAGCGCTTTTGCTTAGCGCTGTGTCAGGGCACCATCACTGAGCAATTTAATTTACCGTGAATTATGTGTTAACTTCTAACATCATAGGAGTCGAAGTTTTACGGGTATTGACCCGGACTCAGGACTCCTCCGTTTATACTTGAATACGGAGTAGTAGCCTGTGTGACATGAGTGTATGAGTGCAAGTCACGCGTGTCATGATCTGTCTGTCAATGCAAGCGGACAGATTGGGTGTTTGAGCGACACGTTTACCTGAGTTTGGGCCAAACGTGTGTTGGGTTGCGTTATGCACCCAGGTTTCTTTAAGCACGAGTGTTGTAGCACTTTAAACCTCTGTCGCATGTGTTGAGGAACATCACAGTGGTCACGCAGTGGTCGTGTGTTTTTTAATGTTTGTTCTCTTTCTTTCAGAGTACAGCGGCTTTTGGAATTACCATAAGGCCACATTGGTGAAACCGTGAGTTTTACCCTATGCACACTCCCCATAGGGTAGGATACGCCTTAGCGTGCGTATACCGCCATGGGGTGTCTGGTCCTGAAGAATGCTTAGCTAACAGTGCATACACAAGCAGAAACATGTTGACCAATTTTCACTTTTAAATTCGGACTCTTCTGGTTCACCTAACTAGCCAGTTTGTGTCCGTCTCACTAGTTTTAATCGATCACTGGTTCTCCACCATTAAAATTTGTTTTGGGAAATAACCAGTGACCTTTTACTTTGCACATCCACACACTTACACTACCCGTCCAAAAAACCCGCTCCGCTGGAATTCCAGGCGTCGTAGCACACCGGGGGGACATTCGGTCCCTCTGGTGGGAACCCAATGATGAAGCATGTCACCAACTAGGTTGGTGAGTGAGGGTTCTTTTAAATAAAGAGGTTTCTCCTCGTGCTACCTTAGCATTTTCCTTGTTCGCTCTTTTGTTGTTAGTTAACATTTCTTTCCTATTCAATTGTTTTTGCACTTAAAAATGCTTTAGACTTGTTCTTTTGACAGCTCGAAGCCACAGCTACCCAGGGTTGAGCTAAGGTTTTACAAATGAGCCTGACTGGACTCAAGACAGGTTTGTGAGTTTATTACATGGGGAATCCCACAACCACACCATCAATTAAACCGTATTTTCTCACAGTATGCCCAAACAATCAGTTTTGTGCAATATATGATAAATTTAATTTCACAAACTTTTTCATATAAATTCCACAAAATTTCACATCAAATATTGCAATTTCACACACCCATCTAGGGACCCATGTCTGAATATACTATTTAAGGTCAGACTAGGACAAACAAATCGGCCTGGGCACTAAAGTAAAAGTGGCCCCCATTAATGTATTAAATAGCTAAAAAAGTGGCCCACATTTCCAAATTAATCCTGTTTTGAACGTGTAAAGACATGATGTATTGGTATTTTGCAAGGTATAGAAGACGGTATGTATTTTTGTTTACTGAAGGCAACATTTGTGGTCAAATCAGGTAAATCAATAGTGAAAAACGTTCCACTTCGCCATAAAACAGACCCACAAACAAAACAGGCCCACAAACTGTTAAAACAATGCCTCCACACTGATCTGTCAGATTAGCCCTTCAAGCACTGCCTGATTACCCTGTAGGCCAGTCCGACCCTGATACTATTTGCATTTCAGGCATCTCACTTAGAAAAAAAGAACAATAATTGGTAAAGCCAATAGGTCAGGCATTAATGTACACATACATACAAATACACGCACAAAATGCACAAACTAGCTGTGCTTTGTCACTATGTAACCTCCTGCATAGCACCACAAGCCTGGGAATAAAACACTGTTCATAGACATCGGTGTTATAGGAAGAGGCAGGTTGTCCAGAGACACTGTAGGCTGAACAAAAGGATCAGGTCGAATATGACCCCATATGCATGGTAATAGAGGGTTACTCTGCTTTTTTTTGCCTGGTGTGGCATTCTACGACTGTCACTGATATCCATATGCACTTTTGAAGCTGAAGGGTATCATGGAAGGTATATCCTATACAATGAATCGTCAGGTTGTAGTACAATGGTGTTAGAAAGTGGATTATTGGTAGGGGCAAATGTAGGTCTGCCACTGGCAATAAGGCCACTAACACATGATAGGACTCAGCATAGGTCTTAGAAAATTATTCCCATGCTCAACCCTTGGTAGCTTGGCTGCGAGCAGGCAGGCTTAACTTCAAAGACAGGTATGTAAAGCATTTAAAAACACCAATTCAGTAAATAATTAAGACACAATGCACAATAAAATCCAACACCAATTTATACAAATAGGATATATTTGTATCTTTAAAATGACACCAAAATGACAAAAATCCAATGTAGGGAACCGGACATATGAATTTTTAAAGATTTATCACTTTATAGCACTTAGAAACCTATAGCACCTTATTGGGATATCTGGTCACGATAGACCGGTTCAAAGTCAAAGTTTCAGGCCGACCGCGATGGAGCCCTGAGCGGCTACCCCTCTCGGTAGGTCCCGGTCACAGTTTTTACCTTTGGACTTAGAAACTTTTCTGGAGCTTTTTCTCGTGGGGTCCCTCGATGCTCTTCACCAGGCCGGATTCGGTGAGGGTTCGCTGGCCTCGGATTTCTTCCACTCTCGGTCAAACCTACGGAGCTTTCAGCGGGACGAACCTGGATGGTTAGGCCGACTCGCGGTTGAAGGCAGGTGGCTGGGCTGACCAGGTTGAGTCGGTCCCCTTATGGAGCTTTTTTTCAAAGTTGCTCCAAAGTTCTCCAAACTCCTGGAACTTCTTCCTGAAGTCCCCCAAAGGGTCCCAAAGTGTCTCAAACTCACTTCAAGGGTCTGGAAGCTCCAAGATGGTATTTGAAAGTTGAGGACTTCAGTTCCCACAATCCACTTGGACAAAACCCTTACAAATCCACTGGTAGTTTTCCAGGTTGAGGATTCTTGGTGGTGATGATCCAGGTGAGCTCAGTTAACCTGTAGCTTGCAGGGAGTCCACTCTTTAGTCTTTTTCACAGCAAGGTAGTCCACAGGGCTGTAGTTCCAGATAGTGCAGTCCTCAGAGGGCAGGCCTTAGCAATTGCACATCCAACTTCTCAGCAAGGCACAACGTCTTGCTTTCTTAAGTTTCAAGCAGCAGATCTGAGGGGCTCTGCCCTTCTCAGATACTTATTCCAAGTTCTCTGGGTCAAGCAGGAGGTCACTCCTGACCAATGGGGGCAGGGTAGCTCCCCAAAGATATGACCACATCCTGTAGAGTGTGGCATTATTTTGTCCCAGAGTGCATCAAATCTTCCAAATTCATAATGGCTGATTTTCCAGCAGAGAGTTAAGAGCTGGCTAAACACACTCCTAGGATGGCTATTTCCATAGTCTCTCCCCCTTGCATCTGCTCATTCCTTCCTTAACCTAGCATCTGGCTTGGGGTCAAAAGTTTAGAGTTGTAAATGACACTGGTTTCTTCCCTCCCCTTTGAAGACCATGGTGTACGACTCCTCCCCCTGCCCTGGCATTCCTGTGGAACAGCACACTGCCCTCCCAGAAGAGATGGGTAACCCCAGGGCTCTTTATCACCTCCTCAAAGCAGCCTGGCTAATCCACTTAACTCTGACCAATCAGGACAGACCCCTGGAAGGCTGAATCTGGTCCTACAAACAAGAAAGTCTTTATAACTTCTTGTCTGTACATTTTATGAGAAATTCAACAATATCATATTGTTGGATTTATCACTACCATTCTGGGAAGTCTTTGAATGGAAGTTCTATCATTCTCCTATCAGGAGTTATTAGTTAATAACTTCTTGCTATGTTCACCTATGTGGCATGGGATATGCAATGGGAAAAAATGACTTGGGCCATTTTTCCAGCACCAGGACTTACAAAAACATATTTTATAAGTACTTCGCCTATATCTACAGGACCCCCACCCCATGTATCACTTAGGGGAGATTTTAGGGGTTCTGAATCTGTAGAAATATTGCAGATCCTCCCTCCACAGTGCTCATATCATCAAAGTCGAATTTGGGCAGCACTTTATCACTATGTGGGGAGTGAAATGTGAAATTTCACTTAACCCAGGGCATATAAAACTCATTTTATAAGGGTCCACCTTATAAATACCTGACCCCCCACCCCTGGGACACCTAGTGGAGACCCTGGGGGTTCCTAATATGCCAAAACATTGTAGGTTATCCATTTTTGAGTGCCCCAAACACCAAAGTTGAGTTTGGGCACAAATTACTTTTTAAAAGCAGTCATGGAACCCAGGGCTGCTTTTAAACTGACCTCAGGCTTCAGCAGTGCACACATGCATGTGCAGAAAAGGCTGCTGGCCTGTAAACTGCCATGCCCTACTATATACTAGGGACTGATAGGTAGTTTCAATCCCCCTGCCCTATTATGTACTAGGGTCTTATAGGGTAGGTCATGCCAATCACAGGGGTACCCCAACCCAGAGTGTAGCCTAGTGTATGTAGGTGTTTTCACTGTATTCTAAATGTGTCTCTTTCAGCATAGCACTGGCCCTGGGCCTGGTTAGGCAGAGCCCAGGGTCAGTCAGAGTCAGTTACCACCAGTACCAGTCAGCAAAAAGTTGGGGGGTGCCCAGGGCACAGGATGACTTTGCAACATAGCCCCCCCCAAACGAAAGGTGATGGGTTACTAACCTCATCAGCTAAGTGGAAAAACCTGGAAAGTCCATCTGCATTTGCATGGGCAACCCCAGGTCTGTGTTCCACTGTAAAGTCCATTCCCTGTAGGGAAATGGACTACCTTAACAGCTTGGGATTCTCCCCTCTCATCTGCATGAGCCATCTGACAGGCCTGTGGTCAGTTTGAACATGAAAGTGAGTCCCAAAAAAATATGGTCTCAACTTTTTCAGGGACCAAACCACAGCAAAAGCCTCTCTCTCAATGGCACTCCACCTCTGCTCTCTGGGAAGAAGTCTCCTGCTAATAAAGGCAACTGGCTGATCAAGGCCCTCTTCATTTAGCTGTGACAACACTGCCCCAATCCCTTGCTCTGAAGCATCTGTCTGAACCACAAATTCTTTTGTGTAGGCAGGGGCCAGCAACACTGATGCTGAATACATAGCAGCTTTCAGAGTGTCAAAAGCTTTCTGACACTCTGGGGACCAATACACCTTTTTGGGCCTCTTCTTAGAAGTGAGTTCTGTTAGGGGCCCCACAATAGTCCCATAATTTTGAACAAACCTTCTATAATACCCTGTCAGTCCAAGGAATGCCCTGACCTGAGTCTGGGTAACAGGAGCTTGTCCAATCCAAAAAAGTTTGGATTTTAGCTTGGAGAGGCTGACATGGTCCCCACCTATGAGGTGGCCCAGGTACACCACAGAACTCTGCCCTATTTGGCACTTACTTGCCTTAATAGTCAGGCCTGCCTGCTGCATGGCCTGAAGCACTTCCCTTAGGTGGCTTACGTGATCCCCCCAGGTAGAACTGTATACAGCTATATCATCCAGGTAAGCTGCACTGAACTGTTCCAACACAGACAAGACCCTGTTCACCAACCTTTGGAAGGTGGCAGGTGCATTCTTTAAGCCAAAGGGCATTACCTTGAACTGATAATGTCCCTCTGGTGTGGAAAATGTTGACCTCTCCTTCGCTCCATCAGTGAGGGCAATCTGCCAGTAACCTGAAGTCAAATCAAATGTACTCAGGTACTTAGCAGCCCCTAACCTGTCAATGAGCTCATCAGCTCTAGGTATAGGGTGAGCGTCAGTCTTTGTGACTGCATTCAATCCTCTGTAGTCTACACAGAACCTTAACTCCTTGGGTCCCCCCTGAGGATTAGGTTTAGGTACCAGCACCACTGGACTGGCCCATGGACTCTCAGACGGTTCAATTACCCCCAATTCCAGCATCTTAGCAACCTCAACTTTAATGCTGGCTCTGACATGGTCAGACAACCTGTACAGTTTATTTTTGACAGGTAGGCTGTCACCAGTGTCAATGTGGTGCACACACCACTCGGTGATACCTGGGGTCAAAGAGAACAGGCCAGCAAACTGCTCCAGCACTAGCTTACAGTCGCTGTGCTGCTGGTCTGTCAACTTGGGAGAGAGTACAACCCCCTCCACTGACCCATCTTGCACATTAGTGGAGAGGAGGTCGGGCACAGGCTCAGTTTCCTCCTCCACACCCTCATCAGTGGCCAGTAACATGGTCATGTCTGCCCTGTCATGGTGGGGTTTCAATCTATTCACATGCAGAACCCTATGAGGGTTCCTGGGGGTGCCAAGGTCAACCAAATAGGTAACCTCACCCTTCTTTTCTAAGATTGGATAGGGCCCACTCCACTTGTCATGGAGGGCCCTGGGAGCCACAGGCTCCAACACCCACACCAATTGCCCTGGAGTATACTCAGGCATAGTAGCCTTCTGAACATACCAGTGCTTCATGAGCTCCTGGCTGGCATCCAGTTTTCTATTTGCCTTCTACATGTACTCTGCCATTCTAGATCTCAGGCCTAGCAGATAGTCAAGCACATTGTCCTTTGCTTCTTTAAGAGGCTTCTCTAAAGACTCTCTCAGCAGGCTCAATGGCCCCCTCACGGGGTGTCCAAACAACAACTCAAAGGGACTGAAACCAACCCCTTTCTGTGGCACCTCCCTGTAGGCAAACAGTAAGCATGGGAGGAGAACATCCCATCTCCTCCTGAGTTTCTCTGACAACCCATTGATCATGCCCTTCAGGGTTTTGTTGAATCTCTCAACAAGACCATTTGCTTGTGGGTGATAGGGGGTGGTGAACTTGTAGTTGACACCACACTCATCCCACATAGCAGTCAGATAGCTGGACAGGAAGTTCGTGCCCCTATCTGATACCACCTCTTTTGGGAAATCCACTCTGGTGAACACACCAAGCAGTGCTCTAGCCACTGCAGGAGCATCAATGGTTTAAAGAGGGATTGCTTCAGGGTACCTAGTGGCATGGTCCACTACCACTAAGATATGCCTATTCCCTGATGCAGTAGGTGGGTCCAGGGGACCAACAATGTCCATCCCCACCCTTTCAAAAGAAACTCCTACCACTGGCAGTGGTATTAGGGGAGCCTTTGTCTTGCCCCCTGCCTTGCCACTGGCCTGACAGGTGACACAGGAGCTGCAAAACTCCTTTACCTTTTCAGACATATGGGGCCAGTAGAAATAGTTCACCAACCGGTTCCATGTCTTTGTCTGTCCCAAATGTCCTACCAAGGGGATATCATGAGCCAAAGTCAGGATGAACTCTCTGTACTTCTGGGGCGCCACCAACCTCCTGGTGGCCCCCTCCTTGAGGTTTCTGGCCTCAGTATAAAGCAGTCCATCTTCCCAGTAGAGTTTGTGAAACCCACTGTCATCCCTCTCTTCTTGCTTAGAAGCAATCCGCCTCAAGCTCTTAAGGGTGGGACAGTCTCTCTGTCTCTTACTGAACTCCTCTGTGGAGGGTCCACCTGCTCCTGTCAGTTCTGCCAAATCTGACAGCTCTGGCAGGGATGGAGTCCCTCCCTCAGAGACAAGATCCTCCCCATCAGGGTTAGATTCTTCCTGCACCTCTGGAGTTATCTGGGCTGGCTCACCAGGCCCAGTACCCTTGTCCTTGGATGCTTGGCCCTTTGTTCCAGGGTCCAAGTATCCAGCCCCTTCCTTCTGGCTAGTCTGTGACCTAATCACAGCAAATACTCACTCAGGGATCTCCAATATTTTCATATGGAGTCCTCTCTCCACCTCTGACCACACAGAGGCTTCAAGATCATTGCCCAGTAAACACTGGACTGGGAGTACATTTGACACAGCTACCTTCATAGGGCCTGTCACACCTCCCCATTCCAAATCCACCACAGCCATAGGATGGAGTTTGGTAGTGCTGTCTGCATAAGTCACCTGGTGAAACTCACCAGGTACCACCATCTCTGGAGGCACCAGCTCATCCAGGACCATAGTTACAAAAGCCACAGTGTCTCTGATAGCCTCAACCTCAGTCCCATTCACTTTAGGCCTCTGCCTGTACTTGTCCATGTTTGGAGGTAAGACAGCAAGGGTTGCAATATTCACCCCACCCAGGGACCCTAAGGTTGCTTCCACCACCTGACTACCCTTCTCTGGGGCACCACTCTCCACCCCTACACTTACACTGACAATCCCTGTGGATGGCCCCTTAGGAGGGAGTTTCTTGGCGCAGACAGCATCTCCCTGTTTGTGCCCTGGCTAGTTACAGTCAAAGAATCAAGTAGGGATCAAAGAACCTACCATTCTTTCCATGATACCCCCTCCCTTTGAATTTGGGTTGGCTCGGCCCCCCCCCCTCCTTGTTCAAGTTTTTGTGGGTCTTTGGAGGACTCCTGGTTTTAACATGCTTTCCCTTGGGCTTTCCCTTGGGGAGGGACCTGTCCTCCTTTCTTCTGGTCACTCCCCTGGTGCTGAATGGAAACCTGGGTTCTCACCCACTCATCAGCTGCTTCCCCCAGCTCTCTGGGGTCTGTCAGCTTGGAGTCCACTAGATACTGGCGTAACTTCTCCTCTGCACAATTAGTCCAAATATGTTCTTTCAAAAACAAATTATACAATCCTTCATATGTGTCAACTTTGTTACCAACAATCCAGCCTTCCAGTGCCTTCACTGAAACGTCCACAAAGTCTATTTCTGGGTGCCTCTAAACTTCACCCTGTACTGCTCTGGAGTCAGACCACATCTCTTGACTAAGCATGCCTTCATCTGCTGGTATGATTCTGCATCCTCTCCCTTCAGGGTCAGGAGCCTATCCCTCCCAGCTGCTGGAATCAACTCCCACAGAAGTGCACCACAATACTTAGAGTGGACCCTACTCATTCTAAGGGCCCTCTCAAAAGCTGTTAGCCACTTGTCAATGTCATCCCCCTCTGTGTACTTGGGCACTATACCCTTGGGAAGTTTGGGATCAAATCCACCACCCCTGGACATCTCAAAATCTTCATCATTTTCACTGCCACCATTTCTTTTGAACGCCTCCTCCCTCTCCCATTTCTTCTTAGCCAATTCCAATTTCTCCTTCTCCAAGGCAATCAAAGCTAATTGAGCCTAAAGCGGTCTCTCTGCAAGGGATAGTGGTGGTTCCTGAGTAAGGGACCCTTCCCCACTCCCACCATCTGGAATCATATGGCTAACAATAGATAAAATGGAAGAGGCATCATCCTCACCCTCCTCTTGGATGAGGTTGGGGGACCCACCCTCTATCCCCCCTTGACTCTCCTCAGCTACCCCAGCCCAGGCCTTTAGGGACTCAAGCAACCCTGCCTTCCTAAGCTTCTTGGAAGCAGGCAGCCCCCTAAGCCTACACTGTACCCTAAGATCAGCCATCTTGAACTGGGACAGTTTAGCCAGGTCCAGCTCCATGGTTCCCTAGTTTTGGGTCACAACAACTAGGCACAACAGACTTAGAACAATTTGGAAAAATCAAAACAATGGATTAAAAACAGTTTAGTCCAAATTCCCAAAATCAAACTCAAAAGTTTTGCTCTAATGCAATTTAGAGGATTTTTGTAATCTTAATTCACTTTACTGAAAGGTGTACTTTTTAAACACAAGTCCTCATCCACACCGCTGAGCACCAAATGTTGGAAAGTGGATTATTGGTAGGGGCAAATGTAGGTCTGTCACTGGCAATAAGGCCACTAACACATGATAGGACTCAGCATAGGTCTTAGAAAATTATTCCCATGCTCACCCCTTGGTAGCTTGGCTGCGAGCAGGCAGGCTTAACTTCAAAGACAGGTATGTAAAGCATTAAAAAACACCAATTCAGTAAATAATTAAGACACAATGCACAATAAAAATCCAACACCAATTTATAAAAATAGGAAATATTTTTATCTTTAAAATGACACCAAAACGACAAAAATTAAATGTGGGGAACCGGAGATATGAAATTTTAAAGATTTATCACTTTATAGCACTTAGAAACCTATAGCACCTTATTGGGATATCTGGTCGCGATAGACCGGCTCAAAGTCAAAGTTTCAGGCCGACCGCGATGGAGCCCTGAGCGGCTACCCCTCGCGGTAGGTCCCGGTCACAGTTTTTAACTTTGGACTTAGAAACTTTTCTGGAGCTTTTTCTCGTGGGGTCCCTCGATGCTCTTCACCATGCCGGATTCGGTGAGGGTTCGCTGGCCTCGGATTTCTTCTACTCTCGGTCAAACCCTGGAAGTCGGACCTACGGAGCTTTCAGCGGGACGAACCTGGATGGTTAGGCCGACTCGCGGTTGAAGGCAGGCGGCTTGGCTGACCAGGTTGAGTCGGTCCCCTTATGGAACTTTTTTCTAAAGTAGCTCCAAAGTTCTCCAAACTCCTGGAACTTATTCCTGAAGTTCCCCAAAGGGTCCCAAAGTGTCTCAAACTCACTCCAAGGGTCTGGAAGCTCCAAGATGGTCCTTGAAAGTTGAGGACTTCAGTTCCCACATCCACTTGGACAAAACCCTTACAAATCCACTGGTAGTTTTCCAGGTTGAGGATTCTTGGTGGTGATGATCAAGGTGAGCTCTGTTAACCTGTAGCTTGCAGGAAGTCCACTCTTTAGTCTTTTTCACAGCAAGGTAGTCCACAACCGCGAGTCGGCCTAACCATCCAGGTTCGTCCCGCTGAAAGCTCCGTAGGTCCGACTTCTACCAAACTCAGCTGGAAAATGTATGCAAAATTTTGTTCTAGAAATGTACTTTTTGGGAAAAATTTCTATACACAATGGCAAGTGTTTGCAAAAATGTTTTCTGCACGTTTACCTTTTGCTAACGCTTTTCTATGCATAATAGTATTGCACAGAAAAGGACGTTTTCTTCAAAGTGTATAGTGTGAACTGCTTTTGTGATAGTTGTAAATACAACTGTTGTAAAGATATCCATAGAACTTTGTGAAGGTTGCAAAAATACTTTGCAACTTATCACAATCTTATTGGTCACACCTACCTGAATTGTACTACTCCGAGTCTGCGACACAATGGAATCACTGCATGCTGAAGAGCATTAGTTTCAGGCATGGGTGGATTGTACCATGTCTCCCTCCTGTGCAGGGCCAGCTCCACTCTTATTTCCCTGCCCTAGTCCCTCTGCTGTGGCTCAGGGTGCTTATTGGCTCTAAAGTGTACTAAAATGCTCTCAATGGTGTCACATCCAGAGCATTAACATAAGAAAACTGCATCCAAGGGGAGATGAATCCTGCGCAGCAGCAGAGGAATACTGTGCAAAGTGTCTCCTGCATTCAAATTATTCACTGACCTGTAGTTTTGTGAATACTGTTCCACTGTTTGAGGATTATCAAAGGAATTCTGCACACAAGACTGTCCTAGCCACAGCATTAACATAGGAGTATTGTGTTAAAGTGTTGCAAATCCAGAAGATAAACTTCGGATTTCTACACACAAGAGTGTCCTAGCCAGAGCGTGAATGTTAGGAATGGGGATCTCTATTTGGCAGAGGGAGGTACCTTTGTCCAAATAGGGGTCCTTGCTTATAGTCAGGGTAAGGGGGATACACACTTTAGATAACCCCTGCTCACTCCCTGGGTAACTTGGAACGAGCAGACAGACTTATCCCAAAGGCAATGTGTAAAGTATTTGTACTCAAAACACACAATAATACAGTGATAACATCACAAATGGACACCACAGCAGTTTAGAAAATTAAAGTATCTTTATATAAACGCAACAAGACCAAAATGACAAAAATCCAACATACATGTAATAAGAATATGACTTTAAAAAGCTTTCAAAATCTAGGTGCATAGAAAACTATGGATGCGTGATTTCTCACAAAGTACATGTAGATGCGTCAAAATTCACAAGGCCAAACAGCCGCAGAGATGGGAAGCGTCGAGAAACAAAGAGATCCGTCAGTTCCTGAGACCATGGGGAGGCAATGCAACAGTTCTGCTGCACGCAGGAGAAGTGATGCGTCAGATCCGGTGTGTAGGGGGAAGTGATCCGTCGACTCCAAGATGGTTCTGGTCCGTGGGTGATGCGTCGGGAAAACCTGCCGCACAGGTATGATGCATGGAAATCCGGGATGTGGCGGCGATCAATGCGGCGGCGAGAGACTCTGCATCGGTTACTTCCGCCACAATCCCTTGATGCATTGGTTCTTGCAGTGGCGACAGGCGCTGTGTGGGGATTCTTCTCACACAGCGGTACTGCTTCGGAAAAACAGCTGCAAGAAGAGCGATGCGTTGATTTCTTCAGTTCTTTAGGTTTCTTCCAGCTCCCAGCAGCACGGACATCCTCCAGAGGCCCAGAACTGGAACAGGCACCTCCTGGCAGGTCAGAACTCTCAGCAGCAGAGTTCAGGGGCCTGGGGGAGACGTCTTTGTGTCCCTGAGACTTCGGAACAGGAGGCCAGCACACACAGGCCCTTGGAGATCTTCTTCAAGCAGGTTCAAAGCAAAGTTCCAGTCTTTGTCCTCTCCTTGGCGCAGAAACAGCAACTGCAGGCCAACACCACAGCACACAGCAAAGGGGCAGTACTCCTCCTCAAAGCTCTTCAGCTCTTCTCCTTAGCAAAGGTTCCTCTTGAGTCCAGAAGTAATCTAAAGTTCTGGGGTTTCAGGTGTAATACTTATACCTACAATGTCTTCGTTCTCTTTGTGCTAGGGTCTCTTAGCCCAGTCCAAACCAGTTCTGACCTCACTGGTGCAGTATGACCACAGGGGGTGTAGACAGCATTGTGCAAGGGAGACAGGCCCTATCCAGGTGCAAGAAAAACTCCTCCCACTACTCTAAATTCAGTCAATGTCTATTCAGCTCAGCTCTGAGTCATCCAGGAAGGGTCAGGCATGCCTCAACCCCCCCAGTGGCTGTCTACAGTGAATGCACATCCTCAGCCCCTGTCACTCCCAAACCGGACAGTCAATACACAAACAGGCAGAGGCACACAGAATGGTTAAACAAGAAAAGGCCTACTTTCTAAAAGTGGCATTTTCAAACACACAATTTAAAAGCCATCTTTACTAAAAGATGTGTTATTAAATTCTGAGTTCAGAGAGCCTAAACTTTATTTCTCTATCTTGTCCCAATGGGAAGTTATACTTGTAAGATGTAACAAAGCATTTTCCTTTCTATCAATCAATCAATCAATCAATCAATCATGTCACTTATAAAGCGCACTACATACCC
Organism: Calotriton arnoldi; assembly: GCA_963921515.1. Lineage (NCBI taxonomy): Eukaryota > Metazoa > Chordata > Amphibia > Caudata > Salamandridae > Calotriton > Calotriton arnoldi. The sequence goes on from CAWUFW010001901.1 coordinate 2,231,787, forward strand.
GCGAGGGTCTCAAGGCGCTGGGGGAAGAGGGGGGTGGTGCTGCTACTGATCGAAGAGCCAGGTCTTGAGGAGTCTTCTGAAGGCCAGTAGGTCTTGGGTCTGTCGGAGGTTGGTGGGAGGGTGTTCCAGGTCTTGGCGGCGAGGTGGGAGAAGGATCTGCCGCCGGCGGTCGTTTTCCGGATGCGGGGGACTGTGGCGAGGGCGAGGCTGGTCGAGCGGAGCTGGCGGGTGGGGGTGTAGAAGCTGAGTCGTCTGTTGAGGTAGGCTGGTCTGGAGTTGTGGAGTGCTTTGTGTGCGTGGGTGAGGAGCTTGAAGGTTATCCTCTTGTTGACAGGGAGCCAGTGCAGGTCTCTCAGGTGGGGTGTGATGTGGCTGCGTCGGGGGATGTCGAGGATAAGACGTGCAGAGGCGTTCTGGTTGCGTTGCAGCCGTCTCAGGAGCTTAGCCGTCGTTCCTGCGTAGAGGGCGTTTCCGTAGTCCAGCCTGCTGGTGACGAGGGCCTGGGTGACTGTTTTTCTTGTTTCGGTGGGGATCCACTTGAAGATCCTGCGGAGCATTCGGACGATGTTGAAGCAGGATGAGGAAACGGCGTTGACCTGCTTAGTCATGGAGAGGGTGGGGTCGAGGATGACCCCTAGGTTGCGTACGTGGTCGGTGGGTGGCGGGGCTGTTCCCAGTGATGTTGGCCACCAGGAGTCGTCCCAGGCTGAAGGGTTGGAACCAAGGATGAGGACCTCCGTCTTGTCCGAGTTCAGCTTCAGGCGGCTGGTCCTCATCCATTCGGCGACGGCCTTCATTCCTTCGTGGAGGTGGGCTTTGGCGGTGTGAGGGTCTTTGGTGAGGGAGAGGATCAGCTGGGTGTCGTCGGCGTAGGAGATGATGTTGAGGTTGTGCTGTCGGGCGACGTGGACGAGGGGTGCCATGTAGATGTTGAACAGCGTTGGGCTGAGGGAGGAGCCTTGGGGTACGCCGCAGATGATCTTGGTGGCCTTGGATCGGAAGGGGGCGAGGCGGACGCTTTGTGTTCTGCCGGAAAGGAAGGATGTGGTCCAGTCCAGGGCCTTCTCTTGGATCCCGGCGTCGTGAAGGCGTGTTCGTAGTGTGTGGTGGCAGACCGTGTCGAAGGCGGCTGATAGGTCCAGGAGGATGAGGGCTGCTGTTTCTCCGTTGTCTAGCAGGGTCCTGATGTCATCGGTGGCAGCGATGAGGGCGGTTTCGGTGCTGTGGTTGCTGCGGAAGCCGGACTGGGAAGGGTCCAGGATGTTGTTCTCCTCGAGGTAGCGGGTCAGTTGTTTGTTGACGATTTTCTCGGTGACCTTCGCGGGGAACGGGAGCAGAGAGATGGGTCGGAAGTTCTTGAGGTCCTTGGGGTCTGCCTTGGGTTTCTTGAGTAAGGCGGTGATCTCGGCGTGCTTCCAGCTTTCCGGGAAGGTTGCTGTCTCGAAGGAGATGTTGATTATTTTCCGGAGATGGGGCGCGATGGCTGTACTGGCTTTGTTGAAGATGTGGTGAGGGCACGGGTCTAGCGGTGAACCGGAGTGGATGGTGTTCATGATCTCGCTGGTGTCCTCGTCGTTGATGTTGGTCCAGGAGAGCAGGCGGTTTGTGGTTGTGGGGGCAGTGGTCTCGGTGGTTGCCGGGGCGGTCGTGGTGTTGAAGCTGTCGTGGATGTCGGTGATTTTGCGGTGGAAGAAGGTGGCCAGTGAGTCGCACAGGTCTCGCGACGGCTGGATGTCGTTGGTGTTGGAGCTGGGGTTGGAGAGTTCCTTCACGATGTTGAAGAGCTCTTTGCTGTTGTGTGCGTTGTTGTCTAGGCGGTCTTTGAGTGAGGCCCTTTTGGCGGATCTGATGAGGTGATGGTGACTGCGGGTGGCGCTCTTGTGGGCGGCGTAGCTGTCCGCTGTCCGTTCGTGGAGCCAGATCTTCTCCAGTTTTCGGCATGTTCGTTTGGAGGCCTGGAGGTCTTCGGTGAACCAGGTGGCTTTCTTGCTGGTGTGGCTGTTGGGCGGATTCTTGAGCGGGGCGAGGGTGTTGGCGCAGTCGTCGATCCACTGTCTGAGGTTGCGGGCGGCGGTGTCGGGGTCGGAGGGTTCGGCGGGTGGGCTCAGGGCGAGGGTTGTGGTTAGCTGGTCTTCCGTGACTCTGCTCCAGCAGCGGCGAGGCATTTGTTCGGTGCTGGACTCATAGCTTTTCAATAGTGAAAAACGAAATTGGCAGTATTTCACTATCAGGACATGTCACACACATCAGTACATGTCCTACCTTTCACATACACTGCATCCTGCCCACGGGGTACCTTAGGCCTATCATAGGGGTGTCTTACGTGTAAGAAAAGGGATCCATGTTAATATATCGATGTTAAAAATATAGATGAAAAAAATATCGATGTGAAAATATCGATAACAAAAATATCGACTTCCTATACATAAACAGGTAAGTACAATAATATCGACACAAAAATATCGATGTAAAAAATATAGAAGTAAAAAATATCGACTTAAAAAAATTACATAACTTAAATAAAATTAATTAAATAATATTAATATTATTAACAAAATTAATTAAATTTAATATATATTTTAACTAATTATAACTAATAAACTTAATTTAATAAATTTAAACACAAAAAAATGTGTACATATACATATATTTACTTAAAAACATTTTATTAACTATTATCTTTATTTAATTTATAAACTTTTTAAATTATATAAAAATAAAATATACACATATATAAATAATTTTAAATAAAATAAAATATTCTATATTTAATTAACACATTAAACTATTAAAAAAAATGAAACATACATTTAATAACAAAATAAACACAATAGTAGTGGAAACGTTGGATAGCGAGGGGGTAAAAATTACTATTCCCACTCCAGTGAGTGCAACAGTAGGGAAAGCGTTGGATAGCGTAGGGGTAAAAATTACTATTCCCACTCCAGTGAGTGCAACAGTAGGGAAAGGACTGGATAGCGGAGGGGTAAAAATTACTATTCCCACTCCAGTGAGTGCAATAGTAGGGAAAGCGCTGGATAGCGTAGGGGTAAAAATTACTATTCCCACTCCAGTGAGTGCAACAGTAGGGAAAGTGCTGGATAGCGTAGGGGTAAAAATTACTATTCCCACTCCAGTGAGTGCAACAGTAGGGAAAGCGCTGGATAGCGTAGGGGTAAAATTACTATTCCCACTCCAGTGAGTGCAACAGTAGAGAAAGTGCTGGATCCCACAACAATCAAAATCATCAACATTTTTATTAAATTTAATTTCCAATATTAATATAATTAATATATAAAATTACATATATTATTATTAACAAAGATAATAAAAAATCATTAATTACACATTAATTAACAGTATATTATCTCCACAACACACACCTAAAATTAATGATGCAATTACAATTAATAATTACTAATTAATTAATGGAAATTAATTTATAAATATTTAATAATTAAGCAATACATTAATTAATTACTTACCACCCTTCACACCATTTACACATATACACACCACAACACACACCTAAAATTAAGTACACAATTACAATTAATAATTACGAATTAATTAATGGAAATTAATTTATAAATATTTAATAATTAATCAAGAAACAATTAATTACTTACCACCCTTCGCACCATGTACACATATAAACACCACAACACACACCAAAAATCAATTAAACAATTAACATAATTAATTATTAATTGATTAATTGAAATTAATTAACAAATAATTATTAAACTATTATTAATTATTCAATTAACACATTAATTATTCAATAAATTTAATATAATTAAATTACTTCCCACCCTATTCCCCTATAAACCCACAACCCGTTACTGAACTAAAAACGCAAAATTCAAATAAAAAAAAAATATTAACTACTATAAATTATAATTTAAATCTATATAATTAAATTACTTCCCACCCTATTCCCCTATAAACCCACAACTCGCTACTAAACTAAAAACACAAAATTAAACTTAAAATAAATTAATAACTACTAAAATTTTCAAACATATAATAAAATGACAAACAATTCTCAATAAAAACACTAAAATACATAACATTATTAATAATTCGATATTTTTGTCAGCTATATTTTTGTAAACGATATTTAATACGTCGATATTTTTGTAATCGATATTACTTACCTGTCAGTCGATATTCTTGTCCACGATATTTCTATTGTCGATATTTCTTCCCCACGATATTTCTGCAGCGATATTTATGTTCCTCGATATTTATACGTCGATATTCCTGCTCTGCACCTAAGAAAAGGGAAGGTTAGAGCCTGGCAAGTGGGTGCACTTGCCAAGTAGACATGGCAGTTAACAAACTGCGCACAGACACTGCAGTGGCAGGTCTGAGATACCTTTTTAGGGCTACTCATGTGGGTGGCATAATCAGTGCTGCAGGCCTACTAGTAGCAGTGGATTTACAGGCCCTGGCACCCTCAGTGCACTTTACTAGGGTTTTACCAGTAAATCAAATATGCCAATCAGGGAGAACCAATTGTAGCAACAATTTATACAGGGAGCACTTGCACTTACACTGATCAGCAGTGGCACAGTGCCCAGAGCATCTAAGCCAGCAAAAACGAAATCCAGCACAGCATCAAAAATACAGGAGGGGGAGGCAAAAAGTCAGGGGAAACCACGCCAAAGATGCCAAGTCTAACAGTGAACATAGGAGTAAAGTGTACCAAATCCAGAGGATTAACCTAGGAATTGTGCGCACAAGAGTGTCCTAGCCAGGGCATGAACAAAGGAGTATTGAGTAAAAGTGTGCCAAACCCATAGGATAAACTTTGAAATTCTGCACACAATAGTGTCATAGCCAGAGCGTGAACATAGGAGTAAAGTGTACCATATCCAGAGGATTAACATAGGAATTGTGCACAGAAGAGTGTCTTAGCCAGAGCATGAACAAAGGAGTAGTGAGTTAAAGTGTGCCAAACCCAAAGGATAAACTTCGGAATTCATCATCCAATGTGTGATGAATCCATGCATTCACTAAACCAAAGTGTCGTCGAACTGTGTTACAATTAGAGGATGAATAGCGATACAGCACATAAGAGTGTCATAGACAGGCCATTAGCAAATGAGTACTGCTCACAATCTATGCAACACCCAGAGGTTTTACATAGGATTTCTCCATCAATGGTGAGATGAATCAAAGCACTGAGTGAACCAAAGAGCCGAACAGTGCCATATCCATAGAATCCACATAGGAATAGTGAATTAAACTGTTACCCTATTCTGTGGATTAATATAGCATCAAAGTGTGCCAAACCAAAAGCTCTAACAAATCCGCAGTATGACCTTAAAAAAGACTACAGGACACATCATTAACTTAAAAACATGCGTCAATGCATCAACATAGGAATACTGTTTCAAAGGTGCGCCAAATCCAGAGAAGTAATATTAGAATTCTGATCAATGGGATACAAATCTGGAGCAGTAATAGAGCAGTATTGCATCAACGTGATCCAAATTCACAGCATTAGTATGGGATACCACAGCAAAGAGTGCTGAATCCTAGGCATTAACATAGAAATAATGGATCAAATAGTGCAAAATCCAGAGCATTAACATAACTAAACTAAAGGTGTGCCAAATCCAGAGTATAGAGTGCGCTACTGAGCTGAACTGTGCAGTGTCTAGAGAAGTACAATTGGAATACTGCACTAACGTGGATGACCTCAGCACTCGACGGAGCTGCACCCTCCCCACCCCAGCGCCTTGAGACCCTCACAGGTGAGTAGTTGCGGTTTACCAACCCTGATTGATTGATTTATTGAAGGTGTAAAAAGTCTGAGCATTAGCATAGGAATACTGTGCTAGAATGAAATTCGTTCAGAGCATCACTACATAAAACTAGACTAATCGCGGACACATCTAGAGCATTAACACAGGAAAACTGTACTAAAGTATGACCGGCCGTGAGCATTAGCAAAGGCATTTTCCATTAAAAGCTTGCCAAATCCAGAGCATTGACAGCAAAAAAAGCAGCAAATCCAGAACATTGACATAAGAAAACCACCTCAAAGCATGGCAAAATCAAAGTATTACCATAGAGATAATTCACTAAGGTGTTTTCACTATGACTTTTGCATTTCATTGTAACAGATCAAGAGCTTGACCACAGGAATACTGCACTAAAGTGTAACACATCCACAAAATTATCTTAAAAAATCAAAATAGTGCACTAAAGTGTGCAAACTCTCCAGCATTAGAAAGGTAACACTGCTCTAGAATATGTAAAATTGAATAGAACGTTAATGCATATGTACTAAACCAATGTGTGCAATATCCAGAACATTCACATGGGTTTATTGACAAATGTGGGTTGTTAGAAATGGGGTCTCTAATTGGCAGTGGTTTGTCCAAGGAGGGACCTGTTAGACCTGGCATCCTTGGTGGGGTTTTCCCCTGTATTTTTGCCTCTGCCTCCTGTGTTTTTGCTGTGTGCTGGACTTCGTTTTTGCTGGTCTAGATGCTTTGGGCACTTTGCCACTGTGGATCTGTGCCAAAGTGCAAGTGCTCCCTCTGTAAATTGTGAATATGGACTTTAGGGAATACACAGGGGGGGGTTAGACCATAGAAGCCAGGAGCTGGGGTCGATAGTGGAGTCCTTTGAACTATTAGATATTATGGTAACTGAAGGGAAAGATGTTATCACTCTCCCAACCTAAAAAGGCAGAAGGTCTCCGTCCACGATCGACTTTATATTTATCACCCGGAGCCTAGAACAAATTTTGCATCATGTGTCAGTTGTTGAATCCATCTTTAGCAATCACAACCAATTTGAGGCTGTTTTTTTAATGGCCCCAAGGAAAGTATATGAGGAGCAGATAGGGGCTTGTGATCTTCAACCTACAATGGATAATTTAAAATTGGTGTGGAGAATGCGTGATCCTGTCCGAACTTTGGAGAAAATTGTGAAAGAGAATCAGAGATCAGTGGAGGTCTGTCTATCTGAAAAGGATAGTGCTATCAATATAGTGGGTGCCTTCAATGAACTCTGTTTAGGCATAAAAAATACACTCCTCAGACTGATATGCTCATCCAATATGCTACATGGTTGGTTTGATCTTGACGGTACAGCAGCTAACCAAGAATTAAATATAGCACTAAGGAAGAAGCCCAGAAACAAAGTATTAATACTACCTTGAGGAATCACTATAAGGCTGTTACGGCTAAGCGCTGGCAGCAGGTTCTCACAGACCAATGGGAGACACTAGCACAAGCAGCTAATATGAAGGACAGCAAGCACTTCTGGGCCACAGTTTCTGGTATGAGAATTAAAAATCTGACAGTCTCCACGATCTCTTGCCATATCACTAGTGAATTATGGGAAGACCATTTTAGCAAGGTCTATGTTTCTTCCCTCAACATTGATAGTTTTATTATAGATAATAGAAAGTTAATAGATTTTAGAATTACGGTTGAGGAGGTAGAAGAAGCCCTATACCAAAGTATGGGCGGTAAAGCGCCGGGGCGCAACGGAGTACCAATTGATTTACTCAAACTCAATACCAAATTGTGGGCTCCTATCTTAACGAATGTGTTTAGAAAACTGCTGCATACTGATATACCGGACTCCTGGCGCACTTCTGTTATCGTCCCTATATTTAAGAAAGGTAACAGAGAAGATCCCAGTTGTTACAGACCAATATCGTTAATCGACACAACTGTAAAAGTCCTGGGGCTTGTTATTTACAATAGGATTCAGGAGTGGGCCCAAATAAAGTCGATCTTATAACCCCCCCAGTATGGATTTAGAAGTAAGGTCGGGACAATCGAGCAATGTGCCAACCTGAACCTATTATTAGGTAAGTCACACTAGAAACAGATGGCAGTGGTAGAAATGAATAGTTAGCACCTCCGTTTAGTTTGCAAGTATCAGATGACTAATGTTATAGCGTGCTCAATGAAAAACACTATGCCATCAAATTAGTGTTGCTCTGTATAAGGAAAGGACTTTTCCGTATACCACACAATAGAAAATACAATTCAGAGCACAGCACCTAAATAGTTTAAAACCGACTATGTTGTCAGTTTGATTTTAATTTAAACAACACACTAAGAAAATCAAAATGGACTATAAGATAAAGTCCACATGTAAACACAATGATAAGTAGGTTCTTAATTTGTTGACATGTAGGTAGAGCGTAGACGCAGACAGCCGACACGTGTTTCGTCGTGTAGACGACTTTCTCAAGGCTTCAACTGTAACTATTCCGTTTGTTATTTGCAAGCTCCGGAGAGTTTCCAGTCCCTTGGTGTACTGGGGAATTGGACAGTACAAACTTCAAGAGTATCCTAGGTAAAGCGGATATTATTCCAGATTCAAAGGTTACCTGCGCGAAGCGGAGTTTTTTTCCTCGCTCGCTCTCACCAACGTCAAGTTGGCGAGCGCGAGCGAGTAAAATCCACCTCCCGGCAAGATTTTTCCTCGTTCGCGATCGTCAACATCAAGTTGGCGAGCGCGAGCATGGAAAATAAACCTCCCGGCGAGATTTCTCAACGCGGGGGGGCCGGATTTCTCATTGCGAGTGGTCGCGTATGCTCGCGACCGCTCGCGTTGAGAAACTGCCCGTTCGCGTTGAGAAAGCTGCTGCTCGAGTAAAAATCTACTCAAGCGGCAGAAAGGAAAGCAGCGCTCGCTTGCGCTGTGCATGGTGCCGTTCGCGATGATTGCACAGTGTGGACAAGCATCTGGCACTGAAAATCACCGCAAACTGCATTTTTCTGTCGCACTCCGCCGCTTGAGGAGCTCCGCGTAGCGCAGCAGAGTTTTTTTCCACTTCGCGAAGTTTTGCGTAGCGCAACTCCGCAAACTCCGCCCAGGGTTAGAAAACACTACAAAATGAGTCCACATCAAGTTAGGAAAATAGCCAATATTTATCTGCATAAAGCAAGATCATAATGACAAAAATCCGAGGAGGAGTGTCCAGCCGCCGTGTAAGATGGCCGCTTAGTAAAGCGGCTCCGAGCCCCGTTCAGCAAATCGGCATCCATCTGACATAATCATCCGTACCCAGCACCCTTAACAGATAAATGTAGTGCGCAAAAGCAATTGGTTTCCTGAGAGGCAACCGAAACAGTGATCGCAGCCATGAGACTTCGGAGGGCGGCGGCCTGGTGCTTCCAGGGCTGGGCTCGTGACGGTGGTGCGGTGAGACCGGAGAGCGACGGAGCAAGAGCCGAATGCGAGGGAGCCTGAGGAACAACGCCCCACGGCGGTGGCCGGCCCTGGCGCTCTTGTGATCAAACGACAGTGGAGGTGACTGTGCCAGAGGCTGGATTGACGGCAAGCCCGGCTGCTTCAGCCCGTGACGGAGCCCCACTAAGGTGAAGAGGTGGCGGCGGGGAGGAGCCGCAGGGACTGCATCGGAAGCGCCTCCCTCGCCTCCGGCTGCCAACATCATATAGACTCTCCCGGACATGGGTGACAACGCCCTGCAATGCGGTCGCCTCGCTGAGCCCGCCTGCTAACTTGGTCCCCTGGGGACAGACAAGAGACTGCGGAGTATAATGTCGAGAACTTCCCCTCTGGGGCCGACATTAAAGCATTAAAAGCGCCGCTGCAGAGTAGCGGCAGGGAGACCTATAAGCCGATCAACGGTACCTGCTTCCTAAGTGCAGCGCAAGACAGGGGAGGCCCGCTGCGCAACCAACAGGCCATGCAGGCCAGGCATGGCTCGCGGCAGGCGTTGGTGTGTGCGGCGCTCAGAATCACTGATCCCCCTTCAGGGGAGAGAGCCAAAACACACCTCAAGACTATAATTTGCACCAAAGGGTGCCAGGGGGCCCAAGACCAGCCTCCAGATCAAGCTGGATAAATACACGGTCACAAAGGAGACCGCGGCCCAGGTCGAGAGCACTACATCACCCCCACATGGGGTAGCTGCGCCTCTTGCTGAGGACAACCTCACACTCAGGGAAGTAATTGCTGCCATCCAGGGAGTGCGTACGTTGCTGGAGCATAAGATAGACACCATGAATATAGAGATTGCACTCGTTAGAGCTGATCTGCGCAATATTGGTGAAAGGGTCAAAGAAGTTGAAACAATCACTGTGGGGCTGAAAGAAGACACATCCTCTCTCAAAACGCAAGTTCAGGACCTGAAAACTGTGGCTGCAGTCCTAGAGGCCCACCTGGAGAACACGGAAGGTCGCTCCAGGTGGAACAATATCCGCATACTTGGTGTTCCGGAAAGGGCGGAGGGCCCGACGACTGATATATTCATTGAAGATCTGATACTCAAAAACCTGCAACCTTGTGGACTCTCCAAATTCTTTTCAGTCGAGAGGGCACACAGAGTGTCGGGGACCCACCCCCGTCCTAGGGCGCCCCCGTGCCCCATCATAGCGCGACTATTCAACTTTCGGGACCGTGATGTAATCCTGCATTCGGCGCGGAGTGCCCCCTCACTGAAATATGACAATGCAACTATTACAATTTTTCTCGACTTTACTCTCAAAGTGCGACAAATGAGATGCTCCTTTTTGAAAGTCAAGAAAGTCTTAAGAGAAAAAGGTATCAAATACTCCATGCTCTTTCCGGCCCGCTTGCGGGTAATTTCAGAGGACAAAACATGGTTCTTCAATTCATCAGAGGAGGCCTGAGATTGGTTGGAGGGGTGGAGAAGAGTACCCGGAGCGACTGAGAGGCAGCGGCCCAACAGATCACACCGAAGAGAAGAAAAAAAGAATGTACAGCAAGCATCACACCCACGGGGGGACAAGGAGGCTCTCCCCGCCCAGAGATTACCTGAGCAAAGCCAGTGGACTTTACAATTGCAATATGCTATAATACTACCCCGTATGAAAAACACAGAATGCTAACAATCTGCTTGCCCATGGGGATCACACCACAAATATAAGATTGTACCACTTGGGGTACAGTCTTTGCTGCCATTTATACCAGAACACATGGTATACCATCATTAGCTGTAGTACCAGATGTATTAAGTCAAATACAAAACGAGTACGGAGCAGAGCCTGCCCTAAACTTAGGGATGAAGTTACTAGGTAACTATGACCAGGTGTCAGCCATAATACTAGCTAATATTAAAGGGGAAGCAGCTTCAGTGGCAATCCGCCAACGCCTAAGGGAGTTAAGTCCTATAGATCAACAACACGAACTACAAAAAACAATTGAAACTGCATATGCAGAATTAGGCAGATACAGTTTAGGTGGGAAAGCTTTAAAACCACAACTGATGGGCAGTCCTGAAAAGGACACTTCCAAGCAGACACCAGCTTCTTCTAAAAAGAAGTGAGATAATAAAAAAACAACAAAACGGGGCGTTGTCTCGCTACTCATGGAGTGAGACGCATGCCAAGAGAGCTCCGGACAGCCGCTGCCTTCATAAGCTTTTAAAGCGGCATTGGGGCTTCCCTGGCGATGCTGCTTGGAGCGCCTAGACTTCGGCAGGTATTGGGCATCCCCTGCCAGCTCGGCGCACACCTCGGGCTGCTGGCTGCGGTATTTCTGGCAGCTCGGAGTCGGGTCCCGGCCTGAGTGTGCACAGCCGCCATTTTGTGCCTCCCGTGCCCAGAAGTGCCTTTGACCGGCGAGGGCCTGCACCACCCTCTTGCTGTCATGCCCGGGCACCCTACCGGATCTCCTGGGGTCCATGGCGGAGATCCGGAGGCCCGGACCCCCCTGTTCTGGCACGCAGAGGGTGTTCTTCCCAGCAGCGGCTGCTTCGGCCACCATCTTGCCTTTCAGCGCGGTCCGTGGGGGCGGGCCGCGGAGTCCTGGCCCGGCCATCCGCCATCCCCTGGAGGCGTCGCTTTTGCGACTGGGCGCTGGAGGTCTCCTGACATCGCTTGCCGCCTTGGACTGCTGGCGGCGGCGCTCCTGGCGGCTCAGGGTCGGGTCCCAGGCTGAGTAAATGCAGCCGCCATTTTGTACCTCCCTGGGCTCTGGAGGGTCTTTGTCTTGCGAGGGCCTGCACCATCCCCTTATCGCTGCACCTGGAGGCCCTACCTGCCTTTCTGGGGTCCGGGGCGGAGGCCTGGAGGCCCGGACCTCCTTGTTTTGACGCACGGAGGGTGTGCTGATCTGCAGCGGCAGTTATTGCCACCATCTTGGGCTCCCTGATGTGGCCCATGGAAGCGGGCTGCGGAGGCCTGGCCGGGCCCTCCGCCATTCCCTGGTGACGCCGCCGGAGGTACCCAGACATTGCATGCCGGTCATTGCCGGCCGGACATCACTTGCCTGCCGGGTGCACCTTCCTGGCCGCTGGTGGTGGTGTGCTTGGGGCCCTGGAGGGGGGGCCTGCAACGGGTGCCCGTCGGCCCCATTTCAGATCCTGCCGGGCCCCTGAGAGCACCTGAAGACGGGGACCTTCCATCGACACTCTACTGCACACTGGTGAGCCTTGTCCGACTCTCTGGGCATTGGGGCCGGGGCTTGGCGACCTGGGCGTGCAGCTCTACTCCATAACGGGTGTGTTGTCCCATCGCTGCTGAGACTCCTGATACCTTGGGCCTCCCGGCGCAGCACCGGGGAACGAGCTTCCGAACACTGGACAGACTGCCCATCCTGCCTGTCCTTTGGGGGTTCTGAGAGGCCGTCCTTCGAGCGGAGGTGAGTGGCGATGCACGCTGGACTGCTGCTCCCTATGCTCATGGCCCGCATGGCAACTGGGTTCTGGATTGACCATCCTACCTTCCTGGCTTCGCCCCCTGCCGGCCTGCGACACCCATTCCCGTGCGCTCTTGTGGGTGATCCCCTGCTCCTGCCACATACCTGGCCTTGACCCTTGTGAGACGTGGGGAATCGCCGCACCTGCTGGGGATACACGGGGGGCTACAGGACTCCTTCCTTCATCCGGCCTGTGACTCGGACTCTTTCGTGTGGCTGGGGGATTCCCTGAGGGGCCTCGGACTTTGTAGGGTCGGGCCCCCGCCTCTCGCTCCTTGCCTGGGGAACTCCCCGCCCCTGTATATTGTGGTGATCTCTATTATCTGCACGTGGAGACATCCGGCCTACTGCGGCACCCTCTGGCCCTGGTCCCCTGCCTGGCACGTGGGAGCCTGAGGGGTCATGACACGCTCTAAGGCTCGGAAGGACACAGCTGCACCCCCGAAGGACAACCCCGTGACAGCCTTGTGGAACAAGCCGGGCCCTACGCCTGTCGTGGATATGGCATCATCGACGGGGGGCCCTCTGACCTTGTCACCCAATCCTTTATGGCTAATTTTATGCAAGAACTTAAATCCGAAATTGGCTCTCTCCGAACGGAGGTACTATCCTGTGTTAAGGAGCTCAGGAGAGATGTCGCGGAAATTGGAGGGAGAGTTGATGACCTCGAGAAGGCGGTTGACGCTCACACGGAGGATCAAGAGCAACTTTGGCAGCGCCTGGTCCTCTTAGAGGAACAGCATATCGAGCTCCAAATCAAACAGGAGGACTTAGAAAATCAGGGCCGCTGTAACAACCTGCGCCTGAGAGGGGTCCCTGCTGGGGCAGAGGGCTCTGACATCATGACCTTCATTGCAGATCTGTTACACGAAATCAGAGGGGATGACGATGCCTCCCCGCTGGCACTTGATCACGCCCACCGTGTGTCTGGTCCTCCTGGTCGCCCTGGTCTTGTCCCCGACATACTTGCCCGGGTCCACTTTTTCACGGAAAAAGAGGCCATCCTCAAGGCAGCACGCTCCAAGTCGGAACTAAACTACAAGGGCTCTCCCATCCAGCTTTTCCAGGACCTGGCCCCTACCACGCTCCGTCGCCGCAAGGACTTCAAACCCGTTACCGACAAGTTAAGGGAGCTGGGCGTCCAGTACCAATGGGGCCACCCTTTCGCGCTCATCTTCCAATGGGAATCCAAACGCCGGGTGCTGCGATCCTTCCAAGAGGCCGTGCAACTGCTACACCTCCCGGTCACTCCGCCATCCAGTCCTTCAAGGCTACCATGTCTGAGCCGTGAGCCTGCGAAACCACAATGGGCCAGGGTGCCTCGATCCCGGCGCCTGTCTAAGTGGGGGGAGCGCACTTCTTCTCAAGCCAAACAGGACATTATCCAACACCTTCGTTCCTTGGATGGTGGGCGATCTCCCTCCTGCTCTCAGCCTACAGAGAACTAAAGGACTTGACATCTCTTAGCGTGCCACTGATCCTCGTCGTCTCCAGCAGCCATCTGCGGAGAAGGGACTGGACCTTCACTCTCCTGGTTTGCTCACCACTAGCTCTGAACACATCATGGCAGCGGTACCGGAGTGTGCTCCCCAATGGCGGTGCTGATATCCTGAGACCAGCTCCCCCTCCTATTCCTCGGAGAGTGACATCTCTGGGATGGCTTGTGCCATTGAGCCTAGCTTGCTCCTGGACTGGAATAGGTCATGTTGGCCACGTTGGCTGCTGTTTAATTTGGATATTCTGCTTCTCTTCTCTTGCTCTCCTTCCCCTTTTCTTCTTCTCTTTTCTTCTCTGTTTGGAGGGAGGGTGGACCTAGCTACTATGGGTGCGCTATTTCTCAAGCAAGGGCTGCTAAGTGCTGTGTTGACCCCCCCTGCCTCACGTTGAACTCTGCGAATTACTCCTGCTGTACTTGCTTCCTATGGGGGCATGCCGGGGGCGGCTGGGTGGCGCTGCATTTTACTCTACTCCCCCTGCCTGCGATGGCGCCTGTGCGCGGTCTACCATTGTCATGACTTCTGTACCCTGTTTGAAACTCCTTTCCCTTAATGTAAAAGGTCTCAACTCCCCCAACAAGCGCCGCCAGATATGGCGATATTTACTACAGGAGAACCCAGACGTTGTCTTTCTACAAGAGACCCACCTGATGAAGGCAGACATCCCCCGCATGGCCCACCCTCGATACCCCCTTCAATTCTGGGCATCTGCACCTACTAAAACAGCTGGGGTGGCTATTCTTTGCAGGGCAGGTATCCATCAGGGGGACCCCAGGGTGATATGTGGCGAAGATGGTAGATTCATTAAATTGGTGGTCAAGATCGGGCAACGGGCTTTCACTCTTTGCAACATTTATGCTCCTAATCAAGCACAGGACCTCTTCATTAGGGAACTCCTGCAGGAACAGGTAACGCATGATGATCCTCCCCTCATCCTGGGGGGCGATTTCAACCTGGTCTGGGATGCGGGCCTGGACCGTAGTGATGGCTCATTTCATGGGGCGGGGGCCATGTCCTCTTCCTTAAAAAAGCGTCTAACTGATCTTGGCTTATTAGATATTTGGCGCTACCACTCCCCAGCTGCGCGTGACTACTCTTATTATTCTCATGTCCATCGTTCTTACTCTCGCATCGATTACGTATTCGTTTCACACTCCTTGATCAGCGAAACCCTCTCGGCGTCTATGTCCGACATCTCCGTCTCCGATCATGCTCATGTGGAGCTTCTACTGCAGGACCACTCATCTCACCCACGTCGTCATCCCCGTTGGCGACTCCCTCCCCAGGTTCTTCGAGAATCCGTGGATGTCGCAGAACTCCGGGAAGCTATCACGTCCTACTTTGTGTCCAATGATCTTCCTGAAACTCCCTTCCCCGTGGTTTGGGACGCTTTTAACGCCACGATTCGGGGCCGTATTACGTCCATCGCTATAGCTCGGGAAGCCCGTCTCTTTGAAGATAATCTATCTCGGGACATAAAAACGCTCGAAAGATTGGATCAGGAACGTCCTCTGTCCCTCCACAAGCGACGCCTAGCTATGCTTAGAGGCCGGCTACGGGGACATAGAACCAACAAAGCAGAACATGCTCTCCTGGCACTGAAACAACGGTATTATGAAGGGGGGATAAGGTGGGAACGGTCCTGGCCCGTCGCCTCCGAACACGGACCGCTAAGGCGCACATTGCTAAAATAAAACTGGATGATGGCACGTGGGCCACTACTGAAGCCGCTAAACTGAAAGCCTTCCACGAATACTACTCGTCCCTTTATGCACGGGATTCGCCCAATCCGGAACAGATACAGGCTGTACTGGGAGAATGCACCTGGACCTCCTTCTCACGCTATCCCGCCCGCGAACCTCCTTGCCTGCCCTTCATGGACTGCTCCAATCGTTCAAACTGGTTTCAGGCCTCAAAATCAACCATGCTAAATCATGGGCCCTGAATCTCACAATCACTGAGGCGGAGATCCCTGTGCTCCAGTCTCTCGTCCCATATCAATGGGCTTCCCATTCCATCCGGTACTTAGGGCTCAATTTGACTCCCAATCTCGCCACGTGGTCACAAGCTAATTGGCAGGAATGTAAAAAGGCCGTACTAGAGGATCTGCGAACATGGAAGTCTCTCCCTCTTTCCTGGCTGGGGCGCCTGAACACAGTTAAAATGTTGGTGCTCCTAAAAATATTATATCTATTTCAGACTCTTCCCACACCTTTTCCACAACACCAGATCCAGAACCTCCAGCGCAAACTCACCAATTTCATTTGGGGAGGGCATCGGCCCGCTTCTCCAATAAAATACTTTTGCTACCGCGAGTCAGGGGGGTATTGGCTTGTCCCAATTTGATGGAGTCTTACTGGGCCTCTCACCTTCGTTTTATTTCGGAATGGATGGTGTGGGAGAGTGAGAAAGTCTGGTTCCATATGGATAGGGCGGTGACCTGTAGACCCACATGGGATCTTGCATGGCTTCCACGGGAGGCTCGCTCACGCAGCGCCTATATAGCCATCCCCACGAAGACGGTGCTCGATATCTGGGATAAGCTAGCATTTTCTACGGGTCTTACCTCTTTTCCATCCCCTCACACACCTATCACGCCCAACCCACATTTCCCGCCTGCCTTGCATCCACGTTCTTTTACGGCCTGGTCGGATGGGGGATGTCGGACACTTAGGGACCTCTTTAAGGGAGACTCCTTTAAATCCTTCGACCAATGCAAACGGGACATTCAGCTCTCTGAGGGGGCTAGGTTACAATATCTCCAACTCCGGCATTGGGTCCAGGCGTTGACTCTGCACAGGAAGCCACCCGCCCCTTTACCCCTTTTGAACGG
Organism: Calotriton arnoldi; assembly: GCA_963921515.1. Classification (NCBI taxonomy): domain Eukaryota; kingdom Metazoa; phylum Chordata; class Amphibia; order Caudata; family Salamandridae; genus Calotriton; species Calotriton arnoldi. The sequence goes on from CAWUFW010001901.1 coordinate 2,248,788, forward strand.
CTGGTGCGCTCTTTTGACAACTCCAGGGGTCTGATCTCTCGCACATATCAAGTCCTCCAACACTCTCCCTGGGTTGTCCCACATGCTTACCAGTGCAGGTGGCAGTCTGACACATCCACTGACATCACGCCCACACAATGGGACCACTTGTGGCGCGACATTTCGAAGGTTTTCCGCAGCATCTCCCAGAGGGAAACCGCGTACAAGGTTATGACACAATGGTATTACACCCCCCATAGGTTGCACAAAATGTTTCCTACTTCCTCACCTCTCTGCTGGCGTTGCACGAGTGCCACTGGGGACTTTCTCCACATCCGGTGGACTTGCCCGCTATTGACCACCTACTGGAAGGAGGTCCTTAGTCACATCAAACTGGCAATTGGCTACCCGTTGCCCGAAAACCCGTCCACAGTCATTTTAGGCCTCAAGCCAGTGAACTTGCTTGCCATGACGTGCAGGGATTGGCATCTTAGCCTCCATATGCTTGGCGCCGCCAAGCAAATCATAGCTCTCTACTGGAAGAAGGCTGAAACGCCTCCAGTGAATGTCTGGTTCACTCGCCTGTGGCATACTATGGCAATGGAGTTGCTCACGGCGCGTCTGCAACTCCGAGACACCTACTTCACCAAACTTTGGCAACCGTTGATAGACTATTTTTGCAAATTGGAACATGCCCGTCTTCAGCCTCAGAAACTCCGGGCTCTGCGCCTATTCGAAGATACCATATCCCCCCTGGATGCGGATAGTCTCTGGGGACCCAATAGAGATGCCGTCTGACCCCTTCATTAGGTGGGGCTATCCCTGCAAGCTATCACGCTCCTCCCCCTCCTTGCCCCCTCCTACCAACGAGGGATCAGTATTTAGATGAGGGACGCCCTATCCACCATGCCCCCACTTCGCTCAGCCCTCCCCCCCTCAGTTGGAACCCTCCATCATCCCACTCCCTCCTACAGCTTAGGTAACCTGGCTCCCCCCTTGAGTGGTAACCTTGGAACGCGTTGGCCTTGGGGCATGCAGCTGCCTTGCTTTCTCAACCTACGTTCACCGATCTTGGGGGACGCTGAATATCACCCTCCTCCTCTGTCTACTCGATTTCCTTTCTTCTTCTTTTTCCTCCTTCTCCCCTCTCAGTTTTCTAATGATCTTGATGGCTATATTGTTCTTATTTGAATTGTATTCTCAATAAACAGATTTGAAACAAAACAAAAAAAACAAAAAAACTTTCAAGGAAACAGATCTCAATCCCGAGGCAGATCTCCTCCACAGGAGCCCTCCAAAAAGAGGTATAATCTCAGGAATAGGGATAACATTAGGAAAGCTGGCAGGTATCAGGATACTGATACACGTTCCTCTCAGGGTTCAACAAAAAACTCAGAGAGAGAAGGACGGTCAGAACACAAGGAAGAGCGTACAAAGTCCAGAGACAAACAGCACGCTCAAGACTATACTTCCAAAAAAGAAGAAAAGCCAAAATCAAAACCTCAGTTTAAGAAGAAGAAAGTTGCAGGCCTGAAGATCAGACATGCCCAGAATTCCGAGGACACAACTTCTGAGCGGGGAATGGGCTCAGATGATGCTAGACAGTGCAGCAGAAGTAACAATAGCTCACCAGAACCTGAAGGAATTTCTGGTGACAGCGGACTTGAATGATTACATCACGGTGGAAACACCAGATACGAGGGTAAGCGTCCCACATACGTTATCCGAAATAACACTCCGAATGGAGGGGGACAAGCCCAGGAAAGTTAAAGGACTCTTTTGGAAGAATCTGTCATCTGGTTATGACATCCTATTAGCTGAACAAGATTGGCCGCCAGCATTCATTATGGAGTGCCCTAGGGGAGAAACAGTAATTTTTCCAGCCTTCTCCGACCTCGTTCCTATTCATTTAAAACACACATATGCACGGGAGTGGGCAGTTGCCCTAGCTCCAGCAATGTACAAAAATCATGCCGGATGGGATGAGGATTCAACCCACCACGTGATCCTTTAAAGGTTTCACCAAATGCACAGAGACAATATCCAATAAAGCAAGCCGCTAAAAAACAGGTCAGGGAGATCTTAGATGGATCAACTTGAATACCAAGGGGTGATCGAAAATTGCACCTCATCAATGAACAATCCTTTGTTTCCTGTCATGAAACCTGACAATACGTATCGTCTAGTTTTAGATTACAGACACTTAAACACTTGCACTAAGACATTTGCAGTTCAAAATGCACACAGTGCCGTATTAATGAATAACATTGTGCGGAAAAAATACAAAACTACACTTGATATCTCAAATGGATTTTTCTGCCAAAATATAGCACCTGAAAGCAGGTATTTGACCGCATTCTCAGCGTTGGGGTCCCAGCGACAATTTTGTCATCTCCCCCAAGGGTATAAGAATAGCCCGGGGTTATTTTCAGCAATAGTAACTGAGTTACTCCAAAATTTTGATGAGGAAGCATTGTCCTATGTGGATGATATTTATCTGACGGACGATGACTTAAAGAGGCACTTGACCAGGGTGAGCACCATAGTTATGGGATTCGCCTCTGAGGGCTACAAATTTAATTTAAAAAAATCAAACATCGCCCACCTCAATGTCCTGTTTTTAGGATATGAGCTTTCAAGTGAAGGGAAAAGTCTGGTAGCCAACTTTTTAGAAAACTGTGCGCTGCTCCAACCTCCAAAATCATTAAAAAATTTACAATCAATACTGGGATTCCTAAATTTTGGCAGAACATACATTTTGGATTACGCAGAAAGAGTAAAACCTTTCTACGACTTAATAAAACCGGACTTTTCAGTTAGACAATGGACACAGGAACACACAAACATCATACGTTCACTACAAGAAGACATGATAGCTTCAAAACACTTACAGATGAGAGTAAACGTACGCAACTTAGTGATCTGTGTAATAGCGGGTCAATGCGAGTACACCTACTTAACCTTCAATGAAGGCAAAATAGTACCAATCGTTTACAAATCACATCTGTACACAAACGCAGAAATGCGTTTCACTTCAACAGAAAAAATCCTGACGGCAGTTCAGACCGCTGTAGCAAGAGAAAGAGCACTGGTTCAGGGAAAGCGCATTATTGTCATAACACCGGTACCGGCTTTAGAAGCTGTTACAAAGGCTAGCATTCCTAATGCAAAAGCCTTACATCCGAGATGGATACAATGGGCTAATTCTCTTACTGCAACGGATGTTGAATACAGATTTGATCCAAGTCTCAAAACACAAGCATTTCTGCAATACTAACAAGAATATCCTCTGCCGAATGAAATCTTGCCTCTAGATCAGTATGAATATATTATTTACGCTGACGGATCTGCTCAACCGGCCATAGGGAGTAAGAAACAATACAGCGCAGCATGTGCTATCGTTAAAGGTCGAATGCGGGATGGAAAGTTCCATCCAAGTTGCACCAAGACACAATCTCTAGGAGACTGCATGGCCCAGTTGGCAGAATTAAAAGCACTGATACTGGCGCTGGTGAATATGGATCACGAATTCCCCGCACTGATAGTGTGTGATTCTTTTTACTGTGTGCAATCATACAATGAATATTTACATCATTGGGAACTAAACGGGTTCAAAGACGCAAAAGGTGGCACAATTAAGCACAAAATGCTATGGGAACAGGTAGTTGAGTTGAGAAACGAACTACCAAGGGCTCATGTGATACATACACTGAGTCATCAACGTGATGGCGTTCACGTTGAAGGGAATTCATTGGCTGATGAAGCCGCGAAGGGGGCTGTACGCACAGCTTCCGTAGCTACAATGACTCGTTCAAAAACGAGGATAGACGGTGAGATTATGGTTGCTGTCATTGCTTCACGCAAAGGCAGCTCAGCAGTACCAAAGAAATTTCCACTCAAGTACTCATACAAGTTAGATGCAAACACCATTCCATATGCTCAGATTCCTGGAGTGGGGGACAGAGTAATACCAAATATGGATCGTTGGCAAGGTTCGATTATTTCAGCACATGAGGATTTGGGCTCTGCGCATACAGGCGTTACAGCAACTATTTCATTGTTGAAACAGCGCTATTGGTGGCCAGGTCTGACAAAACAAACTAAAGACTAAGGGGCATATTATCAATGGCATGCGTTGAATATCGCAAATCGCGCTTAGCGCGATTTTGATTATCGCCGTCTATCGCTGGATTACATCGCCGTGTTAGCGGCGTATTAGCAACGCTTAGCTCACAGGCGATGTACAAACCAGCGATAGACGGCGATAATCATCATTAGCGTGTGAAATCAAGCGATGATTTCACAGCGCTAATGAAAAGCTTGTTAATATGGGAGTGTGGACTTAACATGTCAATCCACCTCCCATACTAAACATGCTTAAGTCAGGTTTTGACCAGACGTTAGGATCCGGCGATAACCGCGGTTAGCGGGACTTTTAATATCGCTTCGCAAGACCGGGGCCGCCTTGTTAATACAGCGCTGTTGTGTTAGCGCCCTCTTTCATGTTGTATTTTTGAAGGAACGCCTTCTTTGCATCTCATTAGCGATGTTTATCGCTGGCATGAGATGCGTTACAAAATCGGCTGCTAACATGTGCTAATGCATGTTAGCGACGCCTTGTAAATAGGGCGATAAAAATATCGCGGCTTTAGCGGCAAAAAGTGCCGCTAAAGCGGCGATACTGCCCTTGATAATATGCCCCTAAGTCTTGAAATGTGACATCTGCCAGCAGATGAAAGGCTCCACCATAGCACGCCCGGCACAGACACCGTTATTAAAATCAGACAGATCTCTCGCTTGTTTATATCTGGACCACTGCGGCCCCTTACAATCAGATGGGGCTTACAAGTATAACATGGTTGCAGTGGATTCATGCTCAAGATTCCTCTGGGTTTGGCCTCAGCGCTCGGCTGACGCTCGAACTGTTATAAAAGATTTGCGAGTCTTTATCGGGACCTACGCAGTTGGCACGTTACATTCTGACCATGGCCCAGCGTTTAGCTCTCGGGCTTGCAAAGAGGCCATGGAAAGTATTGGCGTAGCATTGCGGTACTCCTCTCCGTACCATCCTGAGGGAAATTCGGTTGTGGAAAGGAAAAACCGGGACCTAAAGCAATCTTTAACAGCTAGAGTATTAGGCAAGGGCGGTAGTTGGGTCAATCATATATATGGGGTACAACGAGCTCTCAATAACCAGCCAAGAAGCTCTCTAGGGGGTGTCACTCCTTACGAAGTCCTATTTGGGACAAGAATGTGGGTACCTGATCTTGATTGTGAAGGCGCAGTGGCGGATGAAAAACCATTTGATATCCATGATCGTTTGGCTGTTTTACAAGATCTAAATGAATCCAGGACACAACAAAGTAACGTCCACCTAAAACAGACCGCCACTGGGGAAGTCAAGGCAGTCACGGCAAGACCTCTCTAGATCCCAAAAGTCGGGGATCTGGTCAGAGAGAAAATAGCGGATAAAAAAGAATTTGGGCCTTCCTACAGAAAACCTGTACCGTCCTAGCAATTCAAGGAACAAGAACTGTACTTCTACCGCCTCTTGCCGGGAAAAGGGAGAAAAGATTTGTCTCAATCAACTTAATCAAACCACCCTATGTGGCCGATACTGAGTAGTAGGCCACGTGGACTCCACAGTAGCAGACGCCCTCCTCTCGCTACAATCCAAGAAGTTCAAACGGAAAGACTCATCACGTTCGAAGAGCCTCCAACACGGAATGAAGGACTAAGCAACAATGCTATGGAACTCGTTCCCCTTGAACCCGAAGTTCAACTTCAAAATCAAACTCAAAATAACACACAAGTTGCAATAAGACCTAATACAGATGTCTACGTCAACATGCCTCGACGAGAGCAAACTACGATTTCAACAAATCTCGATGCAATTCCAGCAATTGATCTAACTGCTTCTGGCTACTTCATGAACTTTGATACGTTTTCCTCGGATCCAAGTGAACCAGAAACGACGCCAACCCAACAAACACGCAAGCAGCAGATTACGGACTTTCTTAACTTTCTCAAAAAGACTTACCTGGTATCACCTTGGGTAGAACTCTGGGTAATTACTGGGATACTGTTCTTTCTTTTCTGGCTAGGCTTAGTTATAACTTTTAGCATGCTTATTAATGGACGATACCTTCATACAAAGACCAGAAGCCGAGAAAGTGAATTTGATTCTGAAACCACATCAATCTTCTCATCGTGAACAAAGAGACTTGTCATCAGTGAACATTAAGGCAGTTCCTGGTATAGTTTGGGACAAGGTTGATTTTTATATATTCGGTCCTACTGAACTTTTAAAAATTTCTCATGTATTTAAAATTTCATTGAGTGATATCATTACCTCCAGTACATTTTCTGATGATTGGGACTCTGAAACTGTTAATGATATGTTGTCTGATTTTAGAGAGAACTGCCGCATTTCCGAACACTGAAATGTTGGAAGGTACTTCAGACTATGACACTTTGTACTGTTACCAACATTATGGTCATCATTTCTTGCACAAATCTATATCACCTAGAAATGTTTTTGTGTACCACCAGTGGGAACATTGCCCTACACCACCAAAAGTTAGTTTGCATACATTTACGCAGAAGTTTTCATATTTTTCAGGGTTTAACACCACTGACCCGACCTCGTATTATTACAAGGTTGCACCGACATCAGCACTGAAAATTATGTTGACAAACACCAAACAAATATACTCTGCTTCCTTTATCACCAATTGTCTGAACAGGGTTTTGACCTATGGAAGGACACGATAGACTTAAAATCAGTCTGGGGTTCTAGAGACTGGTAAGTCCAGGGAACAGAAGCGCTATTTAGAGCGTGCCTCATTCCACAGCAGATGCTATTCCTAAATGACACTGCGCAACAGACATCCTGTCTTGGACTAGCCAAGAACAAGGACCTGAACACACCTCGGTTTCCAACACCATCACAGATGGAGGGGTGGCAAAATTCAACTTCACATGAAGGGGCAACAGTGGATGACATTTTACAGTACAATAGATCAGACCCTAATTGGATGAAATGGGTGGTTTGGCCCTTAGACACGAACACATGTCAGAAAAGATTCTGGGGTATAACAGAAGGGTACAGTATCCATAGGCCAGACCCACGCTATGTACAAAGAGAACACCCAGGGGTAGTGACATCCTACAGTGTTGGGAAGTTGTGCCTTGATTGGCTAGAGACCTCAACACTCACAGAAGTGAAACAACACTTATCCTTACTCACACATGACATGGATCTTAGGGATTTTTTGCTAGGTCCCAGGAAATCACGTCAGAAACGTTTCAAATATGCTGGCATTTATGCTGCCTATAATGAAAATTGGAAAATATCCCAACAAGAGGCTGCAGAGAGAATACAGGAAATAGACCGTATTAACTTAGAGAAGGCATTAGCGATAGTGGATAATGGGTTAACAACTTTGACCTCCAGGATCTATTCCTTAGGCAACATTGTATCTTCTGCAATAGACATACTGGAACAAGATTTGGCCATATTACAACACGGGCAATCTCAGTTACATTCTATTATGTTGTTAAGCTGGACACTGCAATCTTTGCGTGAAGGCTATGTGCCTTGGCGTTTTATCAACAGTACGTCTCTGTTGTCTGAATATAATCTAACAGATAAACAGGTAGAAATGGCACAAAGGGGAGCAAAATATACAATGCTGCGTATTGAGAAACTGGATAGATTAGCATTTACGGTAGCTGAATCACCGTCCACAGAATGGCTAATCCATGGCCACATCACTCTACCGGTCACGACTTTTCAGTTTCAGTATTGCCTTGAACAGAAACAGGCAGGCAAATATGAAAAATTGGGTAAGGAATACATTAAGGAATCTTGGGAATTACCGTACAGATTTCGATGCCGGAGTGGGGATCGAGAAGTGTTTCTAAGTGGTACAAACTGCAAGAACGCTTTAAGCGGTTCTCTCTTGTGCCAGGATATTTCCCTGCACGGAGCGTGCAATGGTTCAGTAGCGAACTTGTCCTGCCACATGAAAGGGACTCCAGCAGCCGTGATTACTCCGGTATTCAGGCTACTCTCGAATGGGAGTTACTTGATGCTGAACGATCAAGGTTGCTGTGGTATGCTTCCGGGCATTGCCTATCTGGTCACTGTGAACTCCAGGGTTACGTGCTGTATGCAAGTATTGTTTCCCCCAGTAAATACAGTCAGGGAGGCGCCGTTATGGCCTTCGTTGAATGTTTCCTTTATACAGTTTGATACATTGAGCAGACTGAAAGCCATGCTTTTACAGCAAACCGTACCCTTAACCTCCGCTCGAGAGACCTTTGATCTTCAAATCGCAAGGACCTCGACTGAGATACAGGCACTTATATGTACAAACTGCCCCTTTCATTTCGCAGAAAGGGTGGGTGGTATCTTTTATATGTCTGATACGAGTGGTATTGTACACCTATTTAAGACCATAGGGTCAGGATTTCTAAGCACCTTTCAGACAATCCTCAGAGTTATTCCAAATTTTATACACTCCGTATTGGGAAGCGTTTTTGGAGGTCTTCCGCTGATCCTACTGTCAATAGCAGGTATCCTGATTGTCATATTTTTGCTACGCAATGGACGGCCCAGTCACCAACGAGATGGCAAAAGCACTCCTGGAGCGCAAATATCGTGAGCGCATGGTACAACATCTGGGCACACCTCGCCTACGGGAACTGAGCGCCTCTTGGTTCCTATCGTTTAGACCAGTCTGGATGGACTGCATCTTACCTGTTCTTCGATGCCTGTTCTGCGGAGAAGAATGCATGTTGGATCTCTGTCTGACACTTGCATCGGACACGCCTGCGGACTTGAATACCAGGCTGGAACCCTTGAGGTCCCATGCTCGGCAATGTCCCCAGCGTATTCCTATACTGATGGCTGCATTCCTCGAGAACCCACAGGTACCTTTTTCTACAACTGGGTTAAGCATCAGCTCTTCCACTAGCACTCAGGTATCGACTACAGCACCAGCTGCCTCTGCACCAGCTTTTGGCAGCTCTGAATATCATCTGTGCTCCATTGACGTACTCTGCTAGGTACTACAGGGACCGTCCCCTGCAGCGGCAAGCAACAACGATGCTGCGTCTCCCGGCCAGGACACTTGATTTATAATTGGCTCATCGTGTGCTGGTAAAGAATTCGGAATTTTCTTTTTACAAAATACTCAACTAAATTTGGAACACTTCCTAAAATTGACACTTTCGCTGGAAAAGCATGGCCTTCTGACGCTTGTAGTGGATCGGCTTATGTAAACGAACACAACTAGGACTTTGGCTTAAAGTGACCTTTCCAATTCTAGCTTTTGAAAATAATTTTTCTCCGCCCCGATTAGACTGGTTTTAAATGGTTTTAACGACAATATTTTATGAAGCTCACTGATAGTTTTATGCGCTGCTACCTAGTAAATACAGTAGTTCGCTAACATTTTTAGCATTATTGTCTGTTTGGAAGAGGAGTGGGTGTTATGTTTCATATAGGTACCCTAATATAGGCCCGGGTAATATCATACACCTTCACCTACATTATCTCCTTTACACTACACAGTAACGAGCCTTTAGGATTGAACCTTTACCTAGTTCTAGTCCTGGGCACAGAAGGAGGGTTTTCCCTGAACAATAGCGCCCTATAACTCCATCAATGGACTCATACAGTATGAATGAATATTCATGAGGGTTCTTGAAAACCAGGCAGGGGCTACATCACCCGCATAATATCTACGTACATGGTTCATCCCATACGTCATCCTCAAATCCAACAATGGCTATTACAAGAAACAAGGGACAAAGAAACCCTAGATACTTTTTGTATAAATACAGCACATCTTGCTAGGGTTAGAGAGAGGAGACCGAGACTTCCAGGCCGACACACTGACCAGAGACGCTGAGGCTCCTGCATGCAGACGCTCCAGTTGACAGTGGTCTAACACATCCCTAGCGGGGTGTCCAACTCGAGACCAGGACGGGGTCCCACACTCTCTCACTTCGGGCAATGGGGTTAGACTAAATCCTAGAGAGATTCTTGGCTTCACACCTACTCACATGCTAGGTACACTTAGGTACATCTAGATAGGCATCGTAGGAGTACGTGCATTTTATCAAGCATTTTATATTCATGTATGTATTCATGATTATTGCAAGATGGTAGAACTGTAGTATCCTTTTATTTTCACTGTACTGCTAATCATATATATCTGCTACTGTCTAACGGTTGTTGCAGCACATCTATTTTACACTAGAAGAACAACTGTGCAATAAATTCTTATTGTAACACGCCCAACTGTTTCTTCTGTGTAACTCTCTGAGACCGAATAAGTGAGCACGAGTGACTGAGTGAAAAGTAGTATATTGTTTCCACGATCCTGGGAGATCAGGGTTGTCATGTTCTGAGGTTGCCAGAAACTATTCTCTCCCCATTAAGAGGAGATTCTAGTGGCACTGTGAGCTAGCTAACACAGAGAGGCTAACATTCTCGGTGGAGGTGCTCAGAGCCAGTCTGCCACCAGTCCTACAGTTTATGTTATCCGAACGCGCAGATCCTGTATGGGTAATATAGGAACAACACGACAATAGCTATGGAAATACTGAACTAAAGTGTGTAAGATCCACAATATTGTTACTGAAATACTTTATCAGTTTGCCAGACTCTCAGCAATCCAGTAGAAATGCTGCATGTTAGTATGCCACAACCAGATAAATATTGCAGCAATAGTGTATTATAGTGTTCCAGGTCCACCTTTTCATAGTCCATTATAGTGTGCTGAACCCAAAGCCCTATCACAGTAACAGTGCACTCCAGCAGGATGTATTCAAGACACTAGCATAGGAATCCTGCAGCTAGTGCATCAAAGTAGCACCGCCACAATGGGGTTACAGAGCAATGCTGTGCCAAATCTACAGTATGCCTACGCAAGGGATGCATTATTGGGCCCAAAATGTTGACATTTACTATAAAGATACATATAGCACCAGAATCTCCCAAAGATAGACAACATTACAACTAGGGGTGGGCGGAATTTGCGTAGTCGCGCTACGCAAAGCTCCGCGAAACGGTAAAAAATCTCCGCAAGCACGCAAAACTTCTGCGAACATGCGGAATTGCTTGTTCTGCCCGTTCGCGATGCTTTTTTCCTGTTCGCGAATGCTGTTTGCGTGCTTGGGGAGAAATATCTCGCAAACACGCATTTTGAAAGCGCGAACAAGCAAAAAATTCCGCGAAGCCGCGGATCGTGGAATTTTTGGTAATTCCGCGTTCTCCGCGGAACGCGAAATTACCCAAATTCCGCAAATTCCGCGAGCGGAACGGAATTTACCGCCCAGGCCTAATTACAACGGACATGTTGCTCCAAAGTGTGCAAAAGCATTGCATTACAACGAGAAGAGTACACTATAATGTAACTAAGTCATAACGTTGCCAAGGGAATAGCTCAATGCACCAACAAAATTATTACAAGGGGCAAATACAAAAGTGTAAGAGTGTACATCACACTGCTGCAGCACCACAATAGAACACTACAGTGTATGCGATCTGGATCGTATCTAGAGAATACTGTACTATAGTGTGCCAGCAACAGGTACTTATTATTCGAATATCACCTTACCATGTTATTAACTTTACCTCATCCTGTTACCTTAACCCCTACAGTTACCCTGAGTATTCCTTTACCCTATGCTTTACCTTCACAATTCTCTTACTGTAAAAGTAACCTTAATCATTTAATTTGCTCTTACTCTAAACTTTACTGTGATCTTTACCCCAACAATAAGCTCACCCCTTTCCCAGTCCTTATCTGTTGCCTAACTCCTAAGCTGATCCCTCACCCTTACCCAGGGCTTTAAGTGGGATGAAAAAACTGGGGGGTCTCCCAAAGGGGCGTGGCCAATGTAATTAAGGGCGTGACTTAAAAACATGCGAGCTAAACATCTGTGTTTAGCATAGTGTGCCGCCCCACTTGTATTTTGCTGTTTCTGTCATTGCACCCAGATATGATACAACAAGTAACATCATACCTACAACAAGTCAGGACTATTGGCTTTGTCAATGGTTGTTAGTTGCATAAGCTAAATAAGCAGCAACCATGGCTTGTATATAGTATTGAAAAAGCTTCCACTTAAAGCCTTGGTGACACCAGGACGATGTTGCTGCTCCTAAGTTTCAAAAAGAGAAGGGAAATCCAGAGAGAAAATGACTCTCTTTAAAGGATTTCCCTTTCCCTACAACGCTCACCTGGCATGACGTCATGCCGTAACTTCTCCACTAGTGAGAAGTGAGCGGTGGGAGCACGGGCACATCGATGTGCCTGCTGTCACTGCAGTCCGGAAAAAACGGACCGCCTGTGCCAGGGCACAAAAGAGAGCCCGATAGAGACCCGTTTTGAGGCCCCCTTTAAAAAACTGCCGGTGCTCAGCACCGGTGAGACCCGGCCCACTTAAAGCCCTGCCTTTACCTTAAATCTTTTCTGTTCTCTCACCCCTACCCAGAGTTCATCTCTTACCAGCATGTTAATTTTAAACCAGTCCTCTTTCTGACTCTAACGGCCTGATTAACAAAATCTACACACATAGCAGTGAAGCATGCCAAAGTTGCTGCACTGTGCTGCATTAGAGTGAGAGCGCAGGAAAGGGCCATATCTACAAATATATGGCACTGTCCTGCTCTCTCCCTAGCGATGGCGCACAATGGATTGCTGAGTGCCCTGGAGACACCTTTGTGTCATAGTGGAAAAGTGTCTGCGTGAGTCTAGCATAAGTTTTCTACTGGAAGGATGCCCTTACAGTACAAAATACTATTCCTAGACAAACTTTAAAACGTTTCCCACTTCGTATTTGTGCTGAACAGTGCAGCACACATGCAAAGTGGGAAAAGTTAGGAAAAATTACAAATTCAGTTTTTAACACCTGCTTTCAAGTGGCATTATTTATTGCCATGAAAATCTGCCTACTATTGTTAGTAGGTGGTTTTTCGTTGACAACTATGGGTGGTTGCATGGGAACGCCCTTGTACCACCCATGAACACCCTTTTAACGCAGAGGAACTCAAAGCAACACTTTGCGCTGCTTTGCATTACTTTGAGGCAAGTAAATAAAATTGAAAAAAACCTTTTGCACAGCTTTGCGTCACTTTTGTGGCACAAACCCTGCACAAAATGTTTGTTAATCTTGGCATAAAAATAACCCTGACCACAACACTGATCTTAACCCTAATCCCTAATCCCCTACCTCAGCAGAAAACCTTGTGCACTTCAATCGAGGGCATGTTAATAGTGTTGGGTGAACAGGTAGGGAGGTGAAGTTGGGTGAACAGTTGGTAGGAAGGTGGAGTTGCCGTAGTAGTAAAGGCCACTCATTGTAGTGCAGATGAAGTAATGTAACGTTATAGCAGAAAACGGCACTATAACGTGCTAAATTGCACCCTCCGAATACGGGACTGAAGTGTGTCAGATCCACAGCAACAGAATAAAACTCTGAGAACCAAAATATATTAAGTGTAGAAATACACTACTGCACATAGTGGGCCTGATTCACAGAACTAACTCACGTCAAAAACGTAAAGTTAGTACTTTTTGGTATTCACAGAATACACTTACTCATTTTGGTATTCACAGAATGAACTTACTCATTTCGGTATTCACAGAAGTTAGTAGTCCTAACTTTAGGACTCCTAAATGCCTTCTGTGAATACCGAAAGTCTTAAAGTTAGGATTTTTCTCAATTTAGGAGTAGTAAAGTTAGGACTCCTAACTTTAGGACTCCTAAATGCCTTCTGTGAATACCGAAAGTCTTAAAGTTAGGGGGGCATATTATCGAGGCCAACAACGCCGCTTTAACTGCCGTTTTCGGCCGAAAAGCGGCGATTGAATTACCTCACTATTAGCAAGGGCATCAGCGCGTGTTTCCTTGTGTCAGCCGCCGTTCCTCTAACGCCTCGCATCGCATCTCTAATGAGATGCAAAGAAGGCGTTTCCTCTCTAAACAGCATGGGAAATATCGCTAACTGCACTACTCTGTATCAGCAAGCTGACCCAGAACACCCATAGCGATATAAAAAGCCGCGCTAACCGCGGTTATCGCCATCAGCTAACTTCTGCAAAATTTCAGACTTAGCTATATTTATAAAGGGAGGTGGATTCTAAGCCTAAGTCGACATCTCCCTATCACCAAGGATTCCCTTAGCGCTGTAGTTGTATCGCTGGATTTCCAGCGATGTTCCCTCATTTGGCCGCTATCGCCGGATTTTCCATCGCCGTGGAGATAAGCGTTGATGATAACGCGTTATCTCGGCGATCAAATCCGGCGATAGCCGGCGTTAAACAAATTCGCGCTAAGTGCGCTCTGCGATGTTTATCGCAGTTTGTTGGTGATATGCCCCAGGATTTTTCTCAGTTTAGGAGTAGTAAAGTTAGGACTCCTAACTTTAGGACTCCTAAATGCCTTCTGTGAATACCGAAAGTCTTAAAGTTAGGATTTTTCTCAGTTTAGGAGTAGTAAAGTTAGGACTCCTAACTTTAGGACTCCTAAATGCCTTCTGTGAATACCGAAAGTCTTAAAGTTAGGATTTTTCTCAGTTTAGGAGTAGTAAAGTTCCTAACTTTACTACTCCTAAACTGAGAAAAATCCTAACTTTAAGACTTTCGGTACTCACAGAAGGCATTTAGGAGTCCTAAAGTTAGGAGTCCTAACTTACTACTCTAAACTGAGAAAATCTAACTTTAAGACTTTCGGTATTCACAGAAGGCATTTAGGAGTCCTAAAGTTAGGACTACTAACTTCTGTGAATACCGAAATGAGTAAGTTCATTCTGTGAATACCAAAATGAGTAAGTGTATTCTGTGAATACCAAAAAGTACTAACTTTACGTTTTTGACGTAAGTTAGTTCTGTGAATCAGGCCCAGTGTGTCCAAGAAATAGCCACTATGGAACTACAGTAACACAGTGTGCACAGTCTCCACAGACAGCATGTAAATGTAGAACTGCACTGTGAAAATCCGCTGCATTACCATGGGAGTGATGCATTAAAGTGTGCTTAAACAACTCAATGGCAGGAATTCTGCACTCCTGGCAACTCAAACCGCATCACTCATGCAAATGAGCGCTAAATGGCTTCCTGAATATCTACAATTACAGTAGCGGCAGCATCTAAAATTAGAAATTCAGTCCAAATGAATGAAATTCCCCATGTAATAATCCGCATAACTTTGGCAGCGCAATGGGGTCCATAGTTTATAAGAACATTGGCATGCAAAAAGCGAATAATGTTAATGTTCCTGTTAGTATTGCAGCAGTTTTTTTCATGCACTGTTTTAGTTAACGCGCAGAACGCTCATGAATATTCATTACTAATTAAGATAAGCAGATGGTATGGGCAGTGAGATATCGAGGATGTATTGAACAGTTCCTATAGCTCGCCCTCAACGCCCACACCCCCAGGGCCCGTCTTCGCGCGCACAGTCGACTGACTCGAGGGCCGCAGGGCGTGTTGCCAGGTGCGCAGGCGGTGGCGCGAGCCTGTCCCACTCAAAGACCGGGTTGATCCTTCCAGCTTCACCATGCTGCTTGCTTTATGTTATGGTTCCTCGAGGGGCTTGTCTTTCAAGGTGTTCCTTGCAACTGTTATTGTTGCTACGTTCGGGGAATCTGGCAAAGGAACCACAGACAATTTTTACTGTTGATAAAAGGACACGCATTGTCCAGGTAGACCAGAACTCCCAAAATCACAGCCTCAGCCCAGTGTCTTACAGAAGAGTCTAAATCCCTAAATATCAAACTAATAAATAATTTTCTCTATCTCCACTTCCCACCCCTAAATACATCAACCCCCCCCCCAACCCAGTTTGGCTCAAACACTCCTCCTGTGATCAGCATACCCAGTTTCGTGGACTCTCTTCATCGTCTGGGCCTCCCAGTACTTCCTGGGCCGACTAGTTATTTTCTACTGATCTTCAGTCTTTTTGGCACTTGTACCAACTCTCCCTCTGCTCAGGCTGGCCGCTTCCTGGACCACTAATCATTACTGACCTACAGGTCTTTTTCTCACCTCATACCCCAAGACCGTTTGCCCACACACTGGAGTAGGCTTGCTGTATTTCCAAACTCTCTTTGTACATTTCCAGCCCTAAGTAAAATAACTTAATTTCCTACAAAGTTGAACATAACTTTTCTTCTCATGGCAATTTAAACACCTCTGCTTCATGTAACTAATACAAAATCACATAATACTTTTGCAGACAGATTTTTTGCCCCCAACTAGGCCTAATGGCCACTTTACTTCTACAAACTTTTTATTTTTTCATCTGTGGGACCTACAAGTCCTGTTCTCAACCTGCCCATACACTGGTTCAGTGCTGTCTACTGACAAATTTGTGTTTTTTCTTCTTTGAACTACGAGTAGTCTGGCAATCCTGCTCCCCATGCTTGAATGTAAAAATATTGTACACAAAAATATTGTGTAGAATTGATTTTTTTTTTTTTTTGGATTTTTCATCCAATCCTTTAAATTCTTGATTCTGCGGAATATGTCCTGGGTACCCATGTGTGAGCAAAGAGAGGTAACACATGGTAATTAGAAGAGAGTGGTCTTTGCGCTTATGGGACTCCTTAGGCTAAAGAGACAGGCATGGGAGTACATGTAGAACAGTCAGAAATGTTCATGATCGAGTAGTAAGTTTGGACCAACCGCACTTGCGTTTCTTCGATACTTATTTTGATGGTGAGATAAGCTTTCTTTTTAATAATTTTCTTTCATCTTTTGAAGTACCGCTGGGGTGGAGGACCTATCAATTTTTACTGGGTGGATTAGTCCAATTGTGCAGGTGGTGAAAGCAGCCCTCATGTCGATCAGAACAATCTTTTGACCTGACCCCCTATTACTTTCTTCAATGATTCACTTAAGTGCCCTGCTTTTGGCTGCTTGTGAATGGGCAGCTACAAGGTTTGTTATTTCTGGCAGTGACCACCGACTGGGGTAGCTCATATTCGAGGTCACGGGGTCTTTGTCACCCTCCACTGGTGCTCTCACTTTTTTAGTGTGGGGCATGTGTTGCCAGCTTTTCACATTTCACAGGCCCTATTCCTGCTCCCACCAGGAAAGCCAAGAGTTTAGGTATCATGATTGACAATCGCTTACTCCTAGGCAATCAAATCAATGCAGTGATCTCCTCTTCATATAATACTTTGAGAATACTAAAAAAAATATTAATCTTCCTGCCCATCTCAGTCAGGAAATCAGTTATTTCCACCTTGGTATTGTCCAAGATCGACTACTGCAATGGCCTCTACATTGGCCTACAAGCTTGACACCTGAACAAACTGCAAATCCTTTCGGCAGCCAGACTCCTATTGGATTTGCCTAGGCACTACTCTGTTTCTTCCGCTCTTAAGGATCTTCATTGGCTGAGAGTCAAAAACAGAATTAAGTTTCAAGGCCCTCTGTCTTACTTAGAAAGCCCTCCACCATTCAGGACATTCCTTTCTGAAGAAAGCCTTATCATGGTACATTACAACAAGAAACCTAAGATCTGCAGGCTTCTTCAGAATAAATCCCGTCAGATTTAAAAAATCTAAATGGGGTGGTAGAAGCTTTGCGCTTAGAACAGCCACATCCTGAAATCTCCTTCCACTGAATCTTAGGTCAGCTCCTTCCCTGCCCCAGTTCAGGAAACTTTTGAAAACCTGGCTCTTCAATCAGTAGGTCCTTTTTTCCGCCCATAGTTGCTTATAAAATCAGCATCAAGACACCTCCGGGTATACGCTGCGCTTTACAAATAGCTTAACAAAACATACCATAACATAACAGTGTTAGTCACCAGCGGCGCTTGATAGGTCCCCTTCCAGCGAGATTGTCAGCAACTCTTGTAGACGTGGTTCTTCCCCAGAACCCCGTTTTCTGGTTCTTGGGGCTGCTTGCTGGACCTTGCGAGACATTGTGTACCATATCAAACAGTCTTTAGCAATAGTCCATGATTAAATCATCAGTTATTGACAGCAATGCAGCTGTGGGCATGCAGGTAATTCTCATTGGCCGCCCCATCAAAATTTCATGGGAATAAATCCGTTTTCTTGTTCAGTGTGCAATGAAGACTCCTTAGCACCAGAGATATAGCATCAGGACATTTCACAGTGCTAGATGCACATACATTTGCTAGTTTGTTTTTCATGATACCATTCAAACGCTCCACCATGACCGAAGATGGAGGGTGATAAGCACAATGGAGTCTCTGGGGCATATTATCAAGCCCCTATCGCCACCACAACGTCACTTTTTGTGACTTTGTGCTGGCGATAGGGTCAGCGCCCTATTATCAAGGCAGCGTTAAGCCACTTAACGTGGCTTAAAGCCACGTTAAGTGGCTTAACGCTGCCTTGATAATAGGGTCCCTTTCACGCTAAACTTAGCGTGAAAGGGGGCGTACAGTGGGTGTTGCGGTGGGCGTTCCACCGCAACACCCATTGAAGTCAACGCTGCCACCTATTATCAAGTTTGGCGATAATAGGTGGCAGCGCCAGACTTAAGACCAGAAAAATCCTGGTCTTAAGGTGGCGAAACGAGGAGAAATGCTTTATTTCTCCTCGTTTTTGCTTTTTCCATGTGTGCTGCCTTGTGCAGCACACAAGGAAAAAGCAAAATGCCATGGTTTGTTCATGTACACGAAGGTGTCCCTTCCTGTACATGAACAAACCGTTTTTCAAAATGCCATTTTGTACCTTCCATGTGTGCTGCACGAAGCAGCACACATGAAAGTTACAAAATGGCATTTTAGGTTTGTTTATGTGCAGGAAGGAACACCTTCCTACACATATTCAAACCTCCCTGCTCGCAGACACCCTTGCACTCTGGTGAAAGGGTGCCTGCGTTGGCACTAAGTTGTGTAACTTAGCACCATTGCAGGGGGAAACGCCAGGCTGCACCATATCCTGGTTAATATGGTGCAGCCTGGCGTTTCCGAAGTGGCGGAGAGAGGCGTTAAGCCAAGACGGCTAACGCCTCTCTCCGCCACTTCCTTGGTAATATGCCCCTCTGTGTGATGATAGCAGCCTCACATATTAGTTTCACAATTTTATTTCTGTTGTGTCCACCCTGGTCACCTTCTATGTAGGGAGAGGAGTTGGCCTAACGGCTAGGGCGGTCGACCTCGAATCTGGGGAACTGGGTTTGAGTCTTGGCTATGACGCTGAACATCCTGTGATTCTGGGCAAATCACTTAATCTCCCCGTGCCTAACAAAAATGAATGTGTCCTCATGTAACTCAACTGGTGCTATGTAAAGCGCTCTGATACACAATACTTTCGGGTCAAGTTTGCGCTATATACAACTCCATAAAATAAAAAAATAAATGTACATCAATACCCCATGCCGCTTGATCAGTTCTTGAAGTAACGTTCTTGCCAAAGTCATATCATTGTACCTGCATGCTAGATAGACCTCCACCCATCTAGAGAATATGCAGATCAATGTCAGTATCATCCGCAGGGCGGCGTTCCGCAGCCTTGAAAATTGTCTGTAAGCCAAAGGGAAATTACTCATCGTAATCACAGCTCCTCTCCCCACATTGTTTTTATGGGAAACTAAAGATTGTGAGCAATTGTCTTGGGCACATTTTCGAAAATGCTTGTTCCACCATATTCTCTGAAAACTAGCAATGATTGCATCTCTGCCTGAATGGGTAGGTCTGTGAAACAATTTGACCATTTGAGGCAAAAAAAGATCAAGGCAACACACCTCTCTTTTCTGGATTCACCCACATCCCCTCTTCATTTATCTTGCAAAACCTTTGTTCTCATTCTTGCTTTTCCTCCTGTCCTGTATCTTCCTGAATCCTTCTGACCTCTTCAATTGTATTTGCAGGCACATTGGGGATGGTTATTACTGCAGTTAAAGCAGAGTGTACAGCAAATGCATTTAGTCCATAAAACCTGGCCACTACATCCACAACATTATTTCCTCTTGATAGTTCGTTAGACCCTCCCTGATGTGCTGCACATTTCTCAACAGCTATCTGAGATGGCATTTGCCGAGCTCACAACAGATCAAACACTTGGGGGCCATTGCAAATTGGAGTTCAAGCTGATGTTATAAACCTCCTTTGAGGCCAAAGCAGCCCATAATCATGCACAATTAAGAAGAGGGGGACACAACGATCAAATTAGAGGTCCAGTGACTCGTGCTCCCAAGGCGAAACTTACAACCAACGAGAGTCACTGTTCCTATCAGAAAGGAAGCAAGGGTTACTGAGGTCGTCCTACTACTCTGTTAATGGGGGACAGTGTGTCCTAATCATGATGCCCTCACACACCCCGAAGGATGTCATGCTTCATCATTGGGCAGGTGCTCCTTGTCGGGCCGGCGCTGCAATACCCTACGGGTCCCCCGAACTGTCACTTTTTTGGAGATCTTTTGATAAAGCTGTGTGGGTGCGTGGGGGTAAGAGGCAGTGAAGTCCTAAAAGTGAGGCTTAAAAAATGACTGGAGGGAGAATAGGTAAATTTATTAAAGAAGTGGTCCCTCGGTCATTGTTAAAATCCAAGAAAGTGGTGCTGCTGTGAGGGGTGTAATGGCCCTCTGTAGCTAGTTGTGTAGCATACCCCTAATGGATATGCTTTGGGTCAACATGTTTCGCGCTATCTCGCGGTCTCTGGAGGAGATCCAAAAGCGCTTCTTCAGGACCAGTAATTAAAGATAAGAATAGATCGGGAAGTTAAATGGCCTATAATGATCTAGTGCCACTAGGAAAATAGAGGAGTAGTACTCTGGAATGACAAAGGTAAGAGTAAAGCAACATGAGAAACATTAGTTTAAATGTGTAAATTAATACACTGTAAGATGATCTGGATCTCCCATTGGTGGGCCAAGTGCTCGTGGTAATCTGCTTTATATATTTAGCATATGATGCGTGCAGCTATAGGTGAGCTATATAGAACATAGGTATCCTATGACATGACGAACAAACATAAAAGATGGTGTACATTTGAATTAACCATGGCAACGATGTCGAAATGTGTATTCCAGGACATAGACACAAGAGATCAGGTATCGTTTATCGTGGTTGCCATGGTAGGTATAGTACCGGTAAAAACACTATGAAATAAAAATGAATAAAATAAAACAAAATAAAGTAAACAATACTGCTAGGCCCCGCCATTGATAGCAAACCTCAGATCACTATGTTCGTTGAGTAACAACAGTGTGCTCACCCCTTAAATGCGGGAAAATTATCCCATGAGAATCGGTCTGTGGGTCACTCGAGTCCTATGGAAATAGAGATAAGGCAGCTGTAGCATTAGGAAAGACCAACATGCCGCTACCGTTTTCACGTTAACTGCCAGAGCGTCTCAGAACAGAGATTATACTCACTGTGCCTCATGGATGCAGACGCTGCTACACCTACCCTACCTCACGCCGTCTCCGCCGGTAATGACAAGGTGCCGGTGCTCTGTTTAGGGATTGCCGGACGCTCGATGTTGGGGGGCGTTTCCGGGATCACGTGGGCGTGTGCTGAGCCGGGAGGCTGCTGGGCGGGCGTCCACGTATACGTGGCGGCCATATTTGAATGGTGGATGAGTAGCCGGCTCAGTGTAATGGATATTAGGGCTATGTGATGCCACTACATATATAGATGGTGTAAAAGGTGGAAAGTATTGTGATATTGTAGGAGTCATCCATGTAGTCTGATTCCGAGGTTTTAACTGTTAATGCCCTCATTTTAACCCTGTGCAAGTAACGGTTAGCGCATGTTAGGCCTAGATAGGTATTAAAGGGGTAATAGTTCTGATTCTTTTTCAGCGGCCATATTGAAAAAGGGTGAATCAGTATCTGGCTAAAGGTGGTTGGATATTTAGATTGTGTGATGTCACTACGTGTATGACTGATGTTACATGATGTCAAGAATGGAAACTAGTAAGGCATGGATGGAATTGCAGAAATCATCCATGCCGTATGATTACGAAGTTAATCAGTAGATGCCATCTTTTTGGTCATGTACATGTAATAGGTGGGTGCATGTTAGGTCTAAATAGTTTTCTCAAAAGAGGTGCACACGAAGCAGTGGTGCGGGAGATGACACTGTACAGGGTCAAGGGACTACTATCAAGGGGATCTCGTCATTGAGACATGAAGCAGTGGTGCTGGAGATGGCACTGTACAGAGTCATAGGACTTCTATCCAGGGGATCTCGTCATTGAGACCCCGTGTGTTGGTCTGCAGACGATGGACCCACCTCTGCTCTTTTCGGAATAGTGTCTTCGTATTCCATTGTGGGTTGGTCTCTATAATTGTCCAGTAGACCTGTTCCGGTGTATGTCCCTTCTCTATGTAGTGTGTGCTCATTTTGGTTGTACCACGGTTGCAACGAATGTTGCTCCTGTGTTCGTTGATCCTCACTTACACGGGTCTAGTAGTCATCCCTACATAAAGAAGATTGCAAGGACACCTAACCAGATACACACAGTTCTTCGTGTTGCAATTGGTGTGTCTCTGTTGTGTCTATTCTAAATCACTGAATTGCAGAGTTAATGTGTGGTTTGTCTGTTTGCATACATTGCAGGTACCGCAGGGGTAATGCCCTTTTACTGTTGGTAAGCCCCATAATGTGGTTTGGTCCTCTTTCTGTCTTTTGTGTGGTCTAGTGTGAACTACCAAGTCTTTTAGGTTTTGTGTACGTCTAAAGGCAAACCTTGGGCGCTCCAAGTTCATATTGCCTGTATTGACAATGTGCCAGTGTTTCAACAGAATGTTTTTGATTTGGTTTGATTGAGGTGTAAAGGTAGTTACGCATGTGATGACCTCCTCCTGCGTTTTCGGATGAGTTTCCAGAAGTGCTTCGCGATGGTTATTGCGTGCCCGTTTTTTTGCGGATTTTATAATTTTCTGCGGGTAGTTCCTTCTCTCCAGGTTCGTACTCAGTTGTTCTGCTTGAATTGCGTAGTCCTGGGTAGTGCTGCAATTTCTCCTCAGCCTGAGGAATTGGCCAAAGGGGAGATTCTCCCTCAGGGCCTTCGGGTGATGGCTGTTGTATGGTAAAAGACTGTTCCGGTCGATGGGTTTGCGGTAAGTCTTGGTGGTTAGTTTGCCATCTTCCAAAGTGATCAGTAGGTCCAGAAAGGGAATGTCCTTTGCTGAGGTGGAGAGTGTAAAGTTAAGAAAAGGATCTTGTTGGTTAATCCTTGAGTGGAATTCTTTACAACGTTCCTCCGTACCTGTCCATAGAACCAGTATATCATCGATATTGCGTTTCCATTCTTTTATTTCCTTCTGAAAGGGGTTTGTTTCCGTCAAAATGTGTAGTGCCTCAAAATGTGCCATATACAGACACGCCAGGCTAGGCGCAAAGGTACTGCCCATGCATGTCCCGTGGACTTGGTGGAAGAACTGATTCTGGAACTTAAAAAAGTTATTTTTCAAGGTTGGTTCCGTGCATTCCATGATGAAGTTGATTGGTAAGGATGTTGTGGATGCGGTGGTCCTGAGGGTCTCTTCGACCACCCTGATCGTGGCTTCCTGCGGGATGTTCGTATACAGTGCTTCGACATTCAGGGTGACCAATAGGGTAATTTCTTCAGGTTCTGGGATGTTCTCAATGAGGCAGATGGTAGCCTTGGTGTCTTTGAGGAAAGATGGTGTTTTTTGGACTAGGGGCTGCAGAAAATGGTAACAGTATTGGCTCCATGGTTCAAGGATAGAGTTGATCCCTGATACTATAGGTCTCCCCGGTGGTGGCATTATGTTTTTATGTATCTTGGGTAAGACATAAAAGTATGGAATGGTAGGTTTTGTCTTCACTAAGTAGTCCGCTTCATTCTGTGTTATCCATCCATTTGATAGGGCCTCATTTACCATGATGCTGATCCGTCTAATGAGGGAGTCCGAT
Source organism: Calotriton arnoldi (assembly GCA_963921515.1). Lineage (NCBI taxonomy): Eukaryota > Metazoa > Chordata > Amphibia > Caudata > Salamandridae > Calotriton > Calotriton arnoldi. Next base: position 2,272,659 of record CAWUFW010001901.1, read on the forward strand.
GGGTCTGTGTCCATCTTTTGATAGTATGTGATGTTGGCAAGTTGTCTGTTGCATTCATTATTATAGTTGTCAGTATTAAGGACAACTATGGCCCCACCTTTATCCGCTGGTTTTATCGTGATTTCAGGGTCATCATTTAGGTCTCTTAAGGCTTTCCTTTCCCTTGCTGGGAGGTTCTCGAATGTTCTCCTAGGTTGTATGTGGTTGACATCGCGCAGGACAGCTTTCTCGTATGTCAGTATTTCACTGGATGTCATTGCTGCTGTGGGTGTGAATTTGGAGGGGTTGCGGAGACCCGAGTCTGTTGATGGAATGTCAGTTCGTTTGTTATCTTCTGTTTGGAAAAATGATCGTAGTCTCAATTTCCTGAAAAACGCGTGGAGTTCACCTGTAAGTTTAAACAGATCTTCTTTGGGAGTGGGGACGAAACCCAGTCCTCTCTGTAGGACCGATTCTTCAGTAGGCATGAGTGTCCTCCTGGACAAATTGACTACTAATTTTTCTTCGTCTGGCTCCGGGTTCGGCGTAGATCGTCGTTGTCTGCCCACTGTACCTGTCTTTGGTCGTCCAGATCATCTTACAGTGTATTAATTTACACATTTAAACTAATGTTTCTCATGTTGCTTTACTCTTACCTTTGTCGTTCCAGAGTACTACTCCTCTATTTTCCTAGTGGCACTAGATCATTATAGGCCATTTAACTCCCTGATCTATTCTTATCTTTAATTACTGGTCCTGAAGAAGCGCTTTTGGATCTCCTCCAGAGACCGCGATATAGCGCGAAACATGTTGACCCAAAGCATATCCATTAGGGGTATGCTAGACAACTAGCTACAGAGGGCCATTACACCCCTCACAGCAGCACCACTTTCTTGGATTTTAACAATGACAGAGGGACCACTTCTTTAATAAATTTACCCATTCTCCCTCCAGTCATTTTTTAAGCCTCACTTTTAGGACTTCACTGCCTCTTACCCCCACGCACCCACACAGCTTTATCAAAAGATCTCCGAAAAAGTGACCCTTCGGGGGACACGGTCGGCATTGCAGCGCCGGCCCGACGAGGAGCACCTGCCCAATGATGAAGCATGACATCCTTCGGGGTGTGTGAGGGCATCATGATTAGAACACACTGTCCCCCACTAACAGAGTAGTAGGACGACCTCAGTAACCCTTGCTTCCTTTGTGATAGGCCCATAATCATGCACCACACCAAACCCAAAACAAGAATCAGTTGTCACATTAAAAATTTTTACTCAAAAACGAGAGCAACCAATTCTGAAATGTATGCTGTATGTTTTCTAAAGAAGAAGCTTCAATTGTTCTTTCCGTGATGCACACAGAATATGGATTCCTTAAAGTTCCTGCATGGTCTCTTAAACATGATCCATCTACAAAACAACACATTAGCACAAAGTTTCATGGGTCCATCTTTAACGTCTGGATGAGGATTTGTGCACAGTTCTGACACCTGTACTCAATCGTGATCTTCTTCATTATCTTGCAGGGAAGGCAAAGACAATAACGAGGAACCATACAAAACTCTGCACCTTTTTACACATGTGGTGGGAGTGGCAAGCAAGGTTATTTCATAATATGTAAGCTGTGCATCTCTCAAAACTAGTGTTTTACGTTGCATTAGTGGAATTTCAGCTGAATAGGTACAGTGTCACTTTTCTGACCATGGCACTGGATCAGAGGTGTCCTTCCTTGTCAATCATTGAAGGGGATGGGCTTTGAGGAAAAGTTTGGAATCCACTGTCAGCAGTATTCCACCATACCAAGGAATCTCCTCATCTCTCTCTGTATATGGGACGGGGCCATTGTAACAGAGGTGTGATCCTCTCTTGAGACCCCTTTTATGTACATTTTTCTAATTCGTGCCCTTTAAACGTAGTACTTTAAACTGACAATATTGGAATTTTGTCAGGGAGACCTTGTGTCCCCCATGAGCCAAATGATTAATGAGAGCAGGTGTGACCCATTTACATGTCTCCTTTGTAGGCAAGGCAAACAGCAAGTCATCAGTGCACTAAACCAACACACTATCATAGGCAAGATACAAGTTGTCCTTATAAAGGTCTTGGGAAATATAGATGGTATACCCTTTTGAGATACTTTCAGTAAAACATCATAGCTTTGAATAGATGTTGACTGTCTTCATGCAATGGTATTGAAAAGAATGCAAAATAAAGGTCTATGGCAGTGACTTAGGACATAATCACAGTAGGGCTTGGGATAATGGGGAAACTGGGGATCACTAGTGTTAACTGCTCTGAATCTTGGATCATACTCCAAGATACCCTGTCAGCTTTGCGCTCAGAGAGAGTGGGGTTTTAAATGAGCTTACTCTATTAATCTGATAATATTCTGACTCAACAAGTCTCATATAATCGGCTGAATTCCGATCTCACCTTCCTGTGCGATGTGTACTGGGGAATTGGTAGTAATATTGCACCCTCCCTCCACTTTACATGTGCCGGCTGAGCACCGTGCATGCTACCTGGCAGAATGAGCCCTCCACATTGATGTCCATAGAGGTCCTTGTCGAGGTGCACGACTGGGATGCAGGAATGGACAAACCCTGGGGGATGCAGGAATGGACAAACCCTAGGCGCATAATGTCTTACATTTACTGCTGTCCCTGGGAAAGGGTGGGCACCTGGTTAAATGGTTGTATGGTGCCCTCAATAAAATGGTGCAGAAATCTTTGATCGTCATCCGGCAAAAATGGGATGGCGTATTGGGCAGAGAAGTTACGGATCAGGAATGGGTGAAGTGGCTGGATTACCCACCTGGCACTACAGGGCCTAGCTCCGACTACTGCAGAGGAGCTGTGGGGTCCCATTACACCTCAAATTATGGGGGCCATTAGGGACATGGTGTGGGGAAGATTCCGGGACCTGATGGCCTGCTGGCGTCATTTTATGCCACATTCGTTGGGTCGCTGGCCCCACGACTTGCCGACTTGCTTCCGGGCGACCAACCATTCCGCTGTGTTGAAACCTCCTGCTTCACTGCATGGACCCCACCCATTTACCTCTCGACGGTTTTACGCCCCCTTGAACTCTCTCTTCAAGGTTCTTTTCAACTTTCCCTTTCGGTACTTGTTGGCTATCAGTATCACACCCATATTTAGCCTTAGAATTTACCACCCGCTTTGGGCTGCATTCCAAGTATCCTGACTCCAAGAAGACCCGATCCCGGTGCACCGAGGGCCGCTACTGGCTTAATACCATCTGGGGTGGTGAGCCTTGATCAGAAGGACTTGGGCCCCTGAGCGACGCCAGGGAGTAGGTCTTCTGCATGCCACATGCCCCAAGCACGCCGTTACTGAGGAAATCCTGGTTAGTTTCTTTTCTTCCGCTTAGTAATATGCGTAAATTCAGCGGGTTGCCACATCTGATCTGAGGTCATAGTTAGATGCTGAAGCATGGGGGAGCTGGGGAACACCAGCTCCTGGGCTGGCAGCGCTGGCGTCGCAGCGGTGCACACTTTTTCCCAGATCAGAGACCAAGGCCTGCGGGGGCAGGTGAGCACCCATGGACCTGGTGGGGGGAGGGTGGCCCTCCCCAGCCGGCCACAGAGGTGGGTACCAAGGCGATGCGCACTGGCAGCCGTGGGACACTACAGACAGCCACGCGTGGCACGCAGCCGGCCAGGATCGGTCACCAACCTGCACTCTACCAAGGCGGGAGGGAAGACTCGGTGCATTGGTGGCATACCCCGTGACAGGACCGGGGAGGGAGGGATCCTGCAATGGGCGATCAGGGGTCTAACCTTGTGGGGGGACGAAGGGAGTGGAGCTACCCTGCAATGGCCCGAGCCGCACCCCGTGGAAGTACCATGGCGATCGACGATCATGCAACCTTTAGACAGGCGTAGCCTCTGGAATAACCCGGGGCTGCAAGGTGCGTTTGAATGCCAGGCCTTCAAGTCAGATGGTCCCTGGGAGGGTGGAAGCTCTTTCCTTTTAACAACAGCGAGGCTGGCCAAGCAGTCCATCCCAAATCAGACCAAGTGTGCCCAATCGATCAGGGTATATGTTGTGGACGGCACCTTCCCGGGCAGGCCGCCCTGATATGGGATGTCGGCTTCATGTTCCTACCTGTTCTCTGGGAAGGCAGGCTCGGAGGAAATGCCCATCAGGCAGGGCTGGGAGGCAGGCGCAGGCCCAGGCCTCAGGGGAACATGCGGGCCAGCCCGGGCAGCACCCGGCTGAGAACCGCTGTACCACAAGGGGATCCAGAGTACTCTGTCCCTAGTAATCTGGAGGAAGGCTACCACCCTTTCTTGTAATCTGTGTACACTGAGTGACAGAGGGGGCCACTGGCGACAAGGCACCCAGCCTCCTAGAGACCTGCCTGGGATTGAGGAAGCAATCGGAACTTCCCTGGCAGCTGGGATGATGGCTTCATGTCTCTTGAAACAACAGCCAAAGTTGGCCAAGTAGTCCATACCTCAACGGACCAAGCATGCCCAATCAATTGGAGTATACAGCGATGGATGGACCCTCCCCGGACAAGCCCCCCTGCACCTGCATGTCAGCTTCGTCTCCCTGCCTGCTCTCAGGGAAGGCAGGTACTGAGGAAATGCACATCAGGCAGGGCTGGGAGGCAGGCCCAGACCCAGGCCCTTGGGGTACCAGGCGGGCCAGCCCAGGCTGCACCCGGCTAAGAACCGCTCGACCACAAGGGGATCCAGAGTACCCTGTCCCTAGTAATCCAGATGAAGGCTACCACCCTTTCTTGTAATCTGCACAAAGCGAGTGACAGAGGGGGCCATTGGCGACAAGGCACCAGCCTCCTGGAGCCCTGCGTGGGCTTGAGGAAGCATCAGAACTTCTAAAATAGCACAGATGCTGGCTTCATGTCCCTTGAAACAACGGCCGAGGCTGGCCAAGCAGTCCATCCCTCAATGGACCAAGCGTGCCCAATCGATCGGAGTATACAGCGCTGGCTGGACTCTCGCCGGGAAAGCCTTCCTGCACCTGCAGGTCAGCTTTGTGTCCCTGCCTGCTATCAGGGTAGGCAGGTTCTGAGGAAATACAACTCAGGCAGGGCTGGGAGGCAGGCGCGGACCCAGGCCCTGGGGGGACCAGGTGGGCCAGCCCAGGCTGCACCTGGCTAAGAACTGCTGGACCACAAGGGGATCCAGAGTACCCCGTCCATAGTGTTCCGGAGGAAGGCTACCAACCTTTCTTGCAATCCGTGCACACCAAGTGATGGAAGGGGCCACTGGTGACAAGGCACCCAGCATCCTGGAGCCCTGCCTGGGCTTGAGGAAGCAAGTGAGCCCTCATTAGAGCTACGTTGATGGCTTACTATCCCTTGAAACAACGACTGAGGTTGGCCAAGTTGTCCATCCCTCAATGGACCAAGCATGCCCAAGTGATCGGAGTATACAGCACTGCCTGGACCCTCCCCAGGAAGGCCGCCCTGCGCCGGTATGTCAGCTTCGTCTCCCTGCCAGCTCTCGGGGAAGACAGGCTCAGAGGAAATGCCCACCAGGCAGGGCTGGGAGACAGGTGTGGACCCAGGCCCCTGGGAGGCCGGGCATGCCAGCCCAGGCCCTGGTGCCACCTGGCTAAGAACCGCTGGACCACAAGGGAATCCAGAGTACCCTGTCCCTAGTAATCCAGAGGAAGGCTACCACCCTTTCTTGTAGTCCGTGTGCATCGAGTGACAGAGGGTACCACTGGCGACAATGCACCCAGTCTCCTGGAGCCCTGCCTGGGCTTGAGGAAGCAAATGAGCTCTCATCAGGACTTCCATGGCATCTGGGTTTATGGCTTCATGTCCCTGCCTGCTCTTGTGGAAGGAAGGCTCAGAGGAAATGTCCATCAGGCAGGGCTGGGAGGCAGGAGTGGACCGGTGGACCTCAGGGGTTCCAGAGTACCCAACCCCTGGTAGTTCGGAGGAAAAATACCCCCCTTTCTTGTAATCTGTGCGCACCGAGTGACAGAGGGGACCGAAGGTGCGAATGCATCCGGCCTCCCGGAGCCTTGGCTGGGCTCGAGGAAGCAAATGAGTCCTCATCAGGACTTCCAGGGCAGCCCAACCATCTGGACGCGCCATTGGAAAACATTGCGCACGACCAGATGGCAGAGGGGCTCGGTGCAACCATAAGGCAGGGCTCGAAGGACGGCCATCTGGTCATGCTGTGACCAACAAAAGGGCTTTTGATTGTCCTTGGAGGTGATGGGGACTCTGCGGGCCGGGTGCTCGGAGCCCCAGCAGGGCCTCAAGCACGGGGCTGTGAGGGGGGCCCTGACGGAGCTCCGACCCTGGACCCTCAGACACATTAACATGCAGGTGAAGCGGAGGAAGCCTCCCTGGGCCAGATGGACCCCGTCCCGGGACCTTGGTGGTGCGGCAGGCTGGAGGACGGAGCCCAGGGCAGAAGGGTCCGCCCCAGGGCCCAGGCGGGCCCAGTTGGAGCTCCTGGACCTGGCTGCCCAGGGGAAGCCTCACCGGGCCCCCAGGACTCACCCCTGGTCCTTGGACATGCGGCGGCTTGCAAGATGGGCCCCGTGACAGGGGGCCTCTACCCCAGGGCCGTCTAGGGCCCCAGTCGGAGCTTCTGAACCTGGCCAAGCAGGGTTGGACCCCATCCCGGGAGCTTGGCAGTACGGCGGACTGGAGGACAGAGCCATGGGTGGGTGGGCCTGCCTGGAGACCGGTCAGAGCTCCTGGGCCCGGGCATGCGGGGGACTCCTCCCCGTGCCACTGGGACCCCATCCTGGGTGCTTGGACATGCGGCGGGCTGCAGGACGGGGCCCATGACACCCCAGGGTCCAACGGCGACCCAGTCAGAGATTCTGAACCCACCCAAGTAGGGGAAGCTTTCCTGGACCTGATGGACCCCTGTACCGGGACCTTGGCAGTGCAGCAGGCCAGAGGACGGAGCCCAGGGTGGGAGGGCCTGCCCCGGGGTCCGGCCGGGCCCCAGAGGCTGGTCAGAACTCCTGGACCTGGCCGTGCAGGGGAGGCCTCCCCAGGCCGGTGGGACCCCACACCGGGCACTCTGCCACACAGTGGGCCAGAGGAGGGAGATCAGGATGAGGGCCCCCCATCACAGAGCCCACCGGGGCCCAGGACTTGGGCCATCTGGTCACTGGGTGGGAACCGCAAGATCACCAGAGGGTCCAGGGTACCCTGTCCATATTAATCTGGAGGAAGGCTACCTCCCTTTCTTGTAATCCGTGCGCACCAAGTAACAGAGGGGACGGAAGGCGCAAATGCACCGACCTCCTGGAGCACATGAGCCCTCATGGGGAAATCCAGGGCAGCCCAGCCATCTGGTCGCCCCATTGGAAAGCATGGCATGCGACAAGAAGGCCAGGCTCAGGGGAACCTGCTGCCCGGGTGCTCAGAGCCACAGCTGGGCCTCAGGCAGAGGGCCGCAAGAGGGGCCCTGATGGAGCTCCGACCCGGGTTCCCTGGGCTTCTTAACACGAAGGTGAAGTGGGGTACTAGATGGCCCAGGAAAAAGGCCCAGGCCCCAAGACCCAGGCACCAGGACCCAGGGCCCAGGCACCAGGACCCGGGACCCAGGCCCCAGGTCCCGGGCCAGGACCCGGTACCAGGGACCCAGGCCCCAGGAGCCAGGCACAATCACCCAGTACCCAGTCCCCCTGTCCCTGGACCTTGGCGGTGCAGCAGGCCGGAGGACAGAGTGCGTGGCAGGAGCGTCCACCCCGTGGCCTGGCGGTGGCCCGGTTGGAGCTCCTGGACCCAGCCACGCCGGAGAAGCCTCTCTGGTCCCGGACAGTTGCTAATAGCACTTGTTCTACAATGTTTGTTCTCCTAGATTTTGGACCCTAGCTCAACCAGCACCAAGGGAAACCTAGCCAACCTAGGGCTATCCAGGGTGGGCTGACGTACATGTCTCTCACCACGTTTTATTACCCAGAATCCCTTGCAAACCTCAAACTTTTACTATAAAAACACATTTTCCTCACATTTCTGTGGTGGAAACTTCTGGAATCTGCAGAGAGCCACAAAGCTCATTCCACCTGGAATTCCCCCAAGTCTCCTGATACAAATGGTACCTCACTTGTGTGGGTAGACCTAGTGCCTGCAAAGGGAAACTGCCCAAAATGCAGCATGGACGCAGCTCATTTTTCCACTCAAAACTGACCCTTTTTTTCTTTCCAATGAGCCAATCGCCTCATTTCACTTTCAATGTAATAAAGTCAGCGGGCCATGGGCGCCGATTGTCATTACACTAAAAAACAAAATGCATCGGGCGGCAGGGGAAGCTCTCCCCCTGCTCCCGAGGCTGAAAAATAAAAAAAGAAATCCCTCTACTGTAAACAGCAGAGGGATTTTCTGAACTTGTGCAGAGGACATAACGGTTATGTCCTCCACAAACGGCCACCATGGCGAATGACGTAACCGTTATTTCTTTGGCACAGAAAGGGTTAATATTGCAGCTTTTTCATGAAATCAAATTATCTCACGATCGCTTGTTTTTATGTAAAAGCTGTAATATCACCTTGCCAGCAGAAGAGGGCCCCACCACCTGTATTGTGCATGTGTCAGGTGGGGACTCTTACAGCCCATCCTAACACAGACGCAATACATATCTGACATGCTGAACTAGCTTCAGGAAGTGCAGCATGTCAGAAAATGGTGATTTAGGGCCTGTCCGTCATGCTCCCTTATGCCCCATCAGAAGCCATGATATAGGAAAAAGGACAGCCTCCTGTCCTGTCTGTGCTTCTGATTGGGTATAAGGTAGTGAGCCTTGCTGTGCCGCCGTTCGTTGGATCTTGAAGTTTGGTTGGGAATCATGGTAGGTGTTCGAAATGTCACGCAAAGTGTGTGTCACGTAAGTTTCCACCTCAGGTGTATGAGTAGTTATGTGTCTCTTTGCAAGCGTAGGCCATTGTGTGGATGTATGTCTGAGTGTTTGTGTGTGTGAGGTTGCTTGACATTTCTCAGTGGAAAAGAGTGGCGGACAGAGGAGGTTGGAGACCGACGGGTGAACAGAGAGAGCTGTTACAGGCCTTTGAAATGTTTGGCATGCAGTGAAATAATGATCACGGAGTCTGAGGAGTGGTGCACTTGCCGGCGGCCAGTGGCAGGAGTGGTGGACTGAGACCAATAAGTTCTGCACTAGACATGAGGTGAGGGAGAAGAGGGCAGAGTTGGCGGGGACCTCTGGACAGGTGAGACCAACTCAGAGGCCAGTTCATCACCATGTTTTGGGCATGACATGCTGGTTTCAGAGTGCAGTATTCCCGCCAGTGGTGACTCCACTTGGTGGGTCTCATGTGCCTCGGGGTGTAGGCGGCAATACAGACACAGTGATGTGCTGCTCGCCCTGGAGCACTACGGTGCCTTATCAGGGCTAGTGGGCACTATACGGATCCAAATGCAATTGCAGTTACAATGAAGATTCTTAGGGAAAAACATTTAGGTGAATTTATTTGGCACAAAGACACATTCCCCTTTGGCATGTCAGATTGTGTCACATTACTGAAGGGAAATTATGAGGGGTGAGAGTTTTTCAACGTGCTTTCACCATTCCTTTCATCACTGTTGTTTTTTACCTCGGGCTCTTGGTTTTACATTCATCAGTACTGTCTTGTACTTTGCGCTGCTGGCTTTTCTCATGCATCGCTCTACCCTACATGTGGCCTGATGCCTATTGTGCATGGAGCAAATTTGTGATCTGTTGCATCAAACCAAGGATTGTTTTTTCTGCAGGACATGCCCTGAGGACATTTGTTTAAAGGTGTTCTGGTGTATGATGCTGAATGGGGGGGTGGGTGGGGTAGGCTCAGTGAAGTGCAGTGTTTGCCTTGCAACAGATGGTTTAGTGGCACAGAGAAGCCAAGATTATCCCAGATATTCCATTTTCACACTGTGCAGTTTTGTCAATGGATACATGTCTTTTTTCTGAATCAAGGTTTGGTTCTTTGTCCTTAACTCTTGGAGGATGGGATCGGAGCGTCGGACAGGAGACACCGAGTTGTGTTTTTTGGCACAGGGAGATTTGCTCCCATTCGGGGCTGGTTCCCCATGTTGCATGGGTGTCAGCTATACCCACAGGATCATATCGCCTCCTGTGGTTTTTGGACATGAACTAGAGACATGCCCCCCTCCCTACACCCCCCACCCTGATGATGATGAGATTGATGAGCTAATGGGAGGTGACATCTGTTGTGGTACGCACCCTGTGTGGCCTAGATACTCGTTGTACATGAAACAACGTTATTGTCTATTGGATAAAACACAGGAGAGATTTTTATTTGGTGCTTATCCTGGGCTCAAGTGTTTGGGGTTGCTCATGTCTGGTGATGGAAGGGGGAGGCTCACTGAGGTGGAGTGTTTTCCTAGCATCACATGGTTTGGTTGCAAGAGTTGGGGCTGGGATTGGTACCAGGTTTTCTGGTTCCACATTGTGTGGTTCGGTCTTTGGATGGGTGTCTCTTTCACTTGTTTTGCATCATGGGGTTATGCTTTTTATTTTATTCTTGGAGTTGGAGTGTGGGTGGCAGGCAAGGGCCACCTGGGGGCTTGGTTTATTTGGGCTTGAGGGTCAAGGAGGACCTCCGGCTAAATCGAGTATCTAGCTCAGGCCTGCAATGGCTCACCCACTAGCTGGATTCTTAGGTCAATTTGTGAGATGATTCTGCTATGCTTTTGTTGTTGTGTTTTTTTGCAAGCTTTTTTGGACAGAGAGCTGAGTCAAGGTCATGGACTTTGTTTGCACCCCACCACTTTCTAGATGCACCATGTACTATGGAGGGCTGGCTGTCTTTCTAGCCACACCCCTATGGAGGTGAGGCTTTTTCCTCTCTATTTTTGGTTTTCTTTCCTGCTGGGGGACGTAGAAAGAAAGTCGGTTGTGGCTCTTGGAATCAAAGGTTGCAGTTCCTGACAGTCCCATTTGGTATTTCCACTCCAGAGAAGAGATACTAAAGCCGTCATTTGTAGTGGCATCTGTTCCTGCCCCCTCCCAGATGAGTATCCCCTACTATGTGACCATCATAAACACCACTCTTGCGTTCCTGATAGCCAAAGATGTGAAATCCATCTCTGGAGCTGGGCAGTGATGCAAACCGTATTAAACAGTTTACTCTCAGGTAATACAAAGTACTCTTTCACTAAAGGTATCAAACATTTACTTTCACCAGAGAATTATATTTTTAAACTTAGAAGAAAATTCATTTTGATGACCACTATGGTATTTTTCCTCACCTATATAGGAAAACTTATTTTTATTCATGACTAGGCCTGTTCAAGAAAAATTTAAATTTGTCTTCACAGTGAAAACAGCTGGTTTGTAATTGTTCACTGTGAATGCATACTTTTTAAATAACTAGCATGCCACCGTTTTAATTATTGAGAACTCACTCATGTGGACTTCCAATGCACACTTTACTGATGACTTAGCTAATATTTAAAAGTAGTTTTTTTCTAGGTGGCAAAGGTACTATTCCTTGCAATATGCCACCAGAGCAAACTGATGCTCTCTGGAGCTAGATATTTTTGCTATACATGTTAGTTATGTAAATTCACACTGCAGTCCACATATGACATTTAACTTCTGTGTCGTTGGTGCATTTCATGGGCTACCTACTATGGCGTTACTGAAAGGTTAAACAAGCTAAATAATTAAAACCAGTGCACAGTGCTTATAATAGGGAAAAGCATATGTGTTCTGACATTGTTTAGCAGTGCTGTGGTGCACAGAGTCCTAAATCCAGCAGAACAGCGAGGGAAATATTGGGGGCACCATGACAAAAATGAGGTCCTTTCTCACAGACGACCTTAGGGAACCCTGAGAGCTTAGCAGAATAAAGGTTCCCTCTAATCCTTTGGAAATAGTCCTTTCTAGTATGGGTTTGACAATAATGCATGTAGAGTGCTGAAAACTAGGAGTGTGGGCAGTGTGGAAAAGTTACAGTGATACACTTTAGCGACATCATCACTCACTCGCCCTCTACTGGGTTACAACTGTAAGGTAGGCTGTCCCTTTCCTGCGGAAACAAGAATGCAACTGAACCTCTAGACAACAGATTAGACAGCAGAATGGAACACTGGTGTCAAGGGCTAAAAGCACTGTCTGCGCTTCAACACTTAAACGACCACAAGAAAAATTGTAAGTTATGGACTACCTTGAACTGCTTTTACCATTACACAGCGGAAAGGACTGGGACAGACCTGTGACCAGTGTGCGACTCCACCACTTAGCAATCTATATGCAAGCTCCTGCCCCTTGGAGGAGTTAGTGATCCGTTTCAAGAGCCAGGAGTCTGGACTTGGGAGATGTTTGCCACTGATCCACAGACACTAAGCAGCAGGGCATGCTCCCCCCGAACGACTCTTTGCCCTCCTAAAAAGTTTAGAAGAACGAAACACTGGTGTCAAGGGCTATCAGACCTGACTGCTCTCCAATGAAGCACCAATATGAAAAATTGTAAGTTATGAATTTAATTTACCATGATGCACAGGTGAGGACTGGGGCATACCTGTGACCAGAGTGCAACTACCCCCCTTAGCTATGTTGTATTGTACGGGTAGGTTTTGATATTTGTCTTCTTTAACACAAGGTGAGAGGAGAGAATGTGGCCTAACAACTAGGGCGGTCAACCTCAAATCTGGGGAACTGGGTTCGAGTCTCGGCAACGACGCTCAACATCCGGTGATTCTGGTCGAATCACTTAATCTTCCAGTGCCTAACAAAAATGAATGTGTCCTTGTGTAAGGCAACTGGTGCTCATGTAAAGTGCTCTGATGCCTTCGGGTCAAGTTTGCACTATATAAAACTCTGACAAAAAAGAAGGCCTTTGGCAATGGCATACTGTGGGTAATCTTGGCAATAATTTCAAACACTGAAGTCCGTAGCAGTGTTAATGAGGAACATTTAATGATGAGTGTTGTCATCATGTTAAGGACATTCACTGACAATCTTGGATGAAAGGAGACTGGATGATAGACTGGTAGGGAATATTGTATGTTTTGGTGATACTGCAAGTTAAATTAATATAAACTTGATTTATGGATATGGTGTGCAGACAAAATATCGCGTTTTATATGTCGACTTACAGAAATATTGAGTCCTAAATATCGTGAGTGAGAAATATCGACAGCAAGAATATCGTGGTCAAGAATATCGATTTATGGTAAGAAATAACGATTTTAAAAATATGGAAGTGTTTAAAATCGTTTGCAAAAATATAGTTGTTTAAAATATCGATTGTTTCATTAGTGTTATGTATTTTAGTATATATTTTAATTGTGATGTATTTTTTGTGTGTAAGAATTGTTTATATTTTTTAATATATGTGTTACATTTTTAGTAGTTTTTAATATAATTTTAACAGAATTTTGCCTTTTTTAGTTCGGTAGCGGGTTGTGGGTTTATAGGGAATAAGGTGGGAAGTAATTTAATTATATTAAAATAATGATTATTTTTTATTTATTAATATTTATTTAATTGAGATTTTATAGTGATAATTGTGTAAATAAATGTATTATTAATTAATGAATAATTGGTTGTTAATTAATATTAATTAATTAATTATGTTAATTGTATAATTAATTTTAGGTGCACGTTTTGGGGTTTATAGGGGTAAAGAGTGGGAAGTAATTTATTTTGATTAATTAATAACTAGTTGTTAATTGATATTAATTAATTTATTGTAAATTAAATATGGAAATTGTGTAATTACTTTTAGGTGTTTGTTGTGGGGTTTATAGTGGTAAAGACTGGGAAGTAATTTGTGTTTAATTAATTAATAAATAGTTGTTAATTAATGTTAAATAATTAATTGATATTTATTTAGGGTAATTGTTTATTTTTGTGTGTGTGGTTTTTACTTTTAAAGGGGTAAAGGGTGGGTATTAAATACATTTTACTTACCTTATAATTAGTTGTTTAATAGTAATAGTTTTTTATTTGAAAATAAGTTTCAATTGTGTAATTAATTATTTTACAGTTTAACTTTAGCTGTGTGTTGTGGGGATTATTGGGGTAAAGTGTGGGAAGTTAATTAATTTTTATTAGTTTTATTTTTTTAATTAATATTTCTTTAATTGGTAATTATTTTAATTATGGAAGTACATTTTCTGTTAAATTTAGATGTGGGTTGTGATTTGTGTGGTGTTATAGGGTAGGGAATAAAATAAATAAAGTTATGAAATAATTAATGTTTTTTTGTAAACATGTTCTAGTCAAACATATTTATTTGTTTGAAGTTTATTTTTGTATTTTATTTTATATAATATTTGTAGGTATTTGTCATATGTAATTAACATTATAATATTTTTTTATTTTTAATATTAAATATATTTGTATTTATAATTTTAACATATTTATATATTTAATTATTTATTTTAATATTGTTTTGATTTTTTTAGAAAAAAATGTATTTTTATTTTTTAACTGACTGGAGTGTGAATAGTAAATTATATCCCTTTGCTATCCAACACTTTCCCTACTGTTGCACTCACTGGAGTGGGAATAGTAATTTTTACCCATCCGCTATCCAACACTTTCTCTACTGTTGAATTGACTAGAGTGGGAATAGTAATTTTTACCCCTCCGCTATCCAGCACTTTCCCTACTGTTGCACTGACTGGAGTTGGAATAGTAAATTTTATCCCTCCGCTATCCAACACTTTCTCTACTGTTGCTGTCACTGGAGTGGGAATAGTAATTTTTACCCCTCCGCTATCCAACACTTTCCCTAGTGTTGCACTGACTGTATTGGGAAATGTAAGTTTAAATATTTTTAAATAGTTTAATGTTTTAATTTACAATAGAATGTTTTTTTAAATTATATTTTATATTATTGATATATATATATATATATATATATATATGTATATATTCCAACAACAAAGTTGCCTGCAAAGAGAGGGCCCACACAGGTAAGTTTCTTACGCTCAATTTATTGATGGAAGAACGCAATGTTCAAACAGTCGGCATGCCTCGCTGAAAATAACAGTCCTGCCCAACGCGTTTCGAGCTGAATAGCACTTCCTCATGGGCTGCGGGCATCGTTGAGTGAAGGCTACGGCAGTTTCTTGGCACCACTTTGAAATGTATTTAACCCCGCCCAGATGGGCGTGGCCACCACTGTGGCCTGTTGGTCCTTGTAGTGCCTCCTTTTGCCTCTAATGAGTCGTCGTGCCAAACTCAATGTACATATATAAGATCCCAAGTGGGTTGCAGTAAACACATACCGCCGCTGGACATCCCTTTTCTTTCTTCCATCGGCTAACCTGTCCCAAGGCCACCACGTTGACTGGCGCAGCAGCAGGACTGCACCAAGTGCAGCGGTTCACCTCTCGCGGCTCAGGTGGTGCCGCTAACATTCCAACAACAAAGTTGTCTGCAAAGAGAGGGCCCACACAGGTAAGTTTCTTACGCCCAATTTATTGATGGAAGAACGCAATGTTCAAACAGTCGGCGTGCCTCGCCGAAAATAACAGTCCTGCCCAACGCGTTTCGTGCTGAATAGCACTTCCTCATGGGCTGCGGGCATCGTTGAGTGAAGGCTATGGCAGTTTCTCGGCACCACTTTGAAATGTATTTAACCCCGCCCAGATGGGCGTGGCCACCACTGTGGCCTGTTGGTCCTTGTAGTGCCTCCTTTTGCCTCTAATGAGTCGACGTGCCAAACTCAATGTACATATATAAGATCCCAAGTGTGTTGCGGTAAACACATACCACCGCTGGACATCCCTTTTCTTTCTTCCATCGGCTAACCTGTCCCAAGGCCACCACGTCGACTGGCGCAGCAGCAGGACTGCACCAAGTGCAGCAGTTCACCTCTCGCGGCTCAGGCGGTGCCGCTAACATTCCAACAACAAAGTTGCCTGCTATTTGTTAATTTTTATATAATTTAAAAATTATAAAATAAATTAAAATTAATAGTTCATATTTGTTTTAAAGTATATATATATATATATATATATATATACATATATATATATATATATATATATATATATAATTATGTTTGTGTGTTTAACTTTTTTTAATTAAGTTTATTTGTTATATTTTGTTAAAATGTATATTAAATTGAATTTATTTTGTTAAAATTAATTTTAGTATTTAAAATATTTAATATTTCTTTTATTTATTCTTTATATATATATATAAATCGATAGTTTGTTCAACTATATTTTTTGCATCGATATTTTTTGGTCTATATTTTTGTACTTACCTGTCTAAGTATAGGGAGTCGATATTTTTGTACTCCATATTTTTTCATCGATATTTTTTACATCGATATTTGTGACATCGATGTTGTGTCAGTGAACCATGGATATTTCACTGCGGGGCAAACAGTGATGCACTCTAGGCACATATGTTTGCCCTTTGATTATTGACTTATGTTATTTTTTTTTAGGATGAGTGCCCTCGCTCTCTCTTCCTACCCTGCCAACAGGCCTTTTACTTCTTGCATCTTCTGCATTGATTATTTACGTGGTGCTATGCAGGTGGCAAAATGCCCATGGGCAGGAAAGATGCTGTAGAAAGGGTGCATATCTTTCAACTCAGTTTTGCCTTTATTGGTGAAATCAAATTCTTTAGTGACCATATGATGCTGCACAATTATGATAACCCTCTTTGCTAAATGGTGTTTTGTGAAGCAGGTTTCGCTAAAGGGCACTAAGGGGGTCATTACGATGGCGGGCGGAAGCACAACCGCCGTGCTGGCGGATGCAAATACCACCAGTTACCGCCGGCACGCAGCAGTCCACACGCCCGTCCAATTACGATGCAAAAAGTAGGCCAAACACCGCCGGCAAGCCAGCAACACCGTCCGCCATCAAAGTGCGCCCGTACACGTAGCGGCGCAGCTCAACTGACACACACCGTCCGACGAAATCACGTCCCGCCCGGCGTATAAATTACGATGCCGCAAACAAACGGCTCTCACGGCTAAGAGACACCGTACGACAAACCGAAGCGGTAACACGGACGCCGAGCACGGACAACGAAGAAGCGGCACCCCGAGCATGAATCCAGCACTGCAGGCCCTTCCCATGCTTCTGCTGATGCACCACCAAGGACGCAACGTACCGCGGAGACGCAGGTAGGCACACACACAACAAGTGCACGCAAACAGCGCACACAGTGCAAGGGCGGAAAAAGCGGACAACCCCCACCAGCGCGTGTACACTACACATCCACCATTGCATCCACATATGACACACAGGCCAAATCGTAACATCGCGGAACACATGTGTACACACCACCTGGGACTAGGAACCAACCACCCCGTCACGGCCCCAAAGCGCCGATGACGCCGCCACACATGCGCACAACGCAGAGGCCAACCGCAGCGCCATGCATGCGTCGCACACAGACACAGGGACACAACCAAGCAGCACACACATCAGCCCCACCCCGAACGCACATGACACGTGACAGGCCTGCCACAGACATGTCCCCAACGCCCAATTCACGGACAACACCCAACGCCACACAACCGACACACACATGTCAGTGAAGACACGCAACAGCAGGACACACCCCAGTGTAACAAACATGGCGTAGCACACAGCGGCGGCAACACCAACTAGGAGAAGCAGGGCCCCTTCGGGAAGAGGAACGCCAGTACCACACAGAAACACCCATACCACCCTGCACATATGAACAAGACATATAAAACGGAACACCAAAGAGCCCGGGGACCGACAACAGGTGGCCCAAGAATAACATTCACACACAAGGCCCAACGCAGAGCGGAAAGGCAGCCTGCCGCCCACACAAGGGAGAGCAGACAGCACTGAATGACCTTCCATTCCAACTCCGAAACCACAGCCCTACGACAGAAGCCGGTGAATACAGCCATTGTCCAAGAATAGACCAACACAGGCTTGCCGAGGAGACCGACCACAGGGCAGATAGCGCATATCACAGAAGCACACAACGGACGGGGAAGAAAGAAGAAAACACTCCCCCATGTCGGCCACATGCAAGTTAATTGGAAGGAGTCACACATCACTGACCTTGAACTGTCTGAGAAGCATGTGGGATGAGGGCCCGTGTCCTCCAAACAAGCCAACAGAACACAAGTCCTGTCTCCCTACGACTACACAGAGCTCACAGCAACCTCAGAGCGTGCACATTGCAGACTGCACACACAGCCGGAGCACGCCACCACAACGCACCGCTGCGAAATGGCAACCGCAACACACCTACCCAACTACGCCGAACAGCTCAAGCTGTACAAAACCAACCTGTTTCATACATTGGGATGCGATCTCCTGTCCCTGCTGAACGTAAGTTACCGACTGACTTACCGCATCACATTGTTCAGCTGCGTCATGCCCGTCTTCTACTGTCGGAGGTGTCCCTACCAGCATCCCGTGGAGATATGCCTCTCCAACCCGGCATGTCTGAAGGCGGACCTGCTACCACTACTCCTCCCTCTGGACGCACACGACAGGGCCTGCTCTGCCTATGGGGGCATGGCATATGTGGCCAACATCGCACCCGCACTGAAATGGGACCACTGTGCCTCCACACGACGGATCATCGAGAACAGCTACATCGAATGTCACCCAGCATGCCCCATCATGGTCCTCCAAGGGACAACTTACGAACAACACCTTGACAGCCACCATCCGCTACATTGGCTGGCAAACATGTACACCACCAATGACATGGAAGCCCTGCTGGACGGCATCGCATACCTGACAACCTGTAAATACGTCGGACCACAACGCAGGTTCCCCGAGTGACCTATGATGTCCAACCCCGCACCCATGCTTAGCTTCCGCACGGACTGGCCAGTCACCACCACAACAGCCATATCAAACGACCGGCAACTGTAACCACACCATCAACGACATCGCCATGACATCGGATATGACCGGGACATGCACACTGTTCCCCATCACATCCAGGAACACCGCATGCATCGTGGGAGGCAGTGGCATGGGCTCTGTGTATCGCACCCACATGGACGGAACTGCACGAACAACCAGGACACGACATGGATCCAGCGCACATGGACACACACACCGCTCAGTGGACATGATTAGGTCGCCTGGAGTCTGTGGGTGCTGCACCCCTCCCACCCCAGCCCCGGGAATCCCATACCAGGACCTTTGCATGGACGACAAGTGCATACAACAACAACACGACCCCAGTGACTGTGACATGTCCAGTAACCACCACATTGCAACAACAAGTGGCACGCCGCTGCATGCACGCAAGCACATGCCCTGATGTCATCTCACATGCACGCGTGCATGAGGAACAACCGCAGCAAACCTGTCACATGGAACTGAGATGGACTGTGCCCATGATGCCAAGCGGTCTGGTAGGCTACATGTATACCGTCTGTGTCAAAGTCCGCAGCTCCGCAGCTATACGTAAATGTACATTAGCACAGCCTTGGCCAAGCAGATGTAACTCTGAAGCCCACATCCCACATGCAACAGCCAATCACATGTAACCCCACACCCTATCCCATTTGTAATCATGCTCAGTATATCCTCAACATGTATTCCGCTGCCAGTAGTGTCCACTATACTGCATCACAGAGGACAGAAGACTCAATATAATGTTTGAAACCAAAACTGTCTCCGCTGACTCATTTCACAAGTACGAATGAGAGAGGATGAGAGTATGTGAAGTACACGGCAGTCGTGACATGACCATGTAGTCCACTGGTATTGGATGTCAACGCAAATGAGTAGCACAACTGTGGAAGACACACATGTGTCGTGTGAAGTCGTATGGACGCAGTGCTCAGGTGGGTGGGTGTGACGGGTAGATGCGCACATGCCAAGTTGGAGCACGCCGTGTTGGGAGGGGTCATGAACAGTACACCACCGCTTCCCTGGGCATTGTGAGAGGACACCTGTCGGGGGGAGTGAACACGTGTGTGCACAGCAGCCGGGCACACGAACAATGCGGTACCAGGCGCACACGTCAGCCCACCCTCCGTGGACAAGCTGGATCCTGTTGTGCGCACGCCATGCCCCTTGACAAGGCACACACAGCCCCAGTCGACCAGGTGTAACCCCAACATAGTCAATCCGCACAGGCGATACAGGGCACGGGATGGCAGTGGAGCATGGTGTGTGAGAGGTCTCCTCGCGCTCCTCCTGGTCATATCACGCAGGCAATAGAACCTCAACGTCTAGCATGGCACAAGTCAAATGGAAGTGTAGGGGGACGCACCACAGCACGAGCAGCACTGACGTCACGGGAGGTGGCTCGCACCATCCCATCCATTGCCCATCATACCAACCACGCCACATGCCATTGCGACTAAGTGCAAGCGCGTGCGCCACCACCCCGAGCCCTCCCCAGAGAGGCCAAAGAGTGAATGTGTGGGCCATCAGCCACAGACGGACGCGGCATGGCCGCAAGGGCAGCCACAGCCACTGGGTGTCGCAGGTGGCGGATCCGGAATGCGAAGACTGTGATGCATAGTCCATGCAGGCCGGGTCTCCATTTGGGGCACCACGCAGGTGGACGGCGTCCCGCCACACATCATACCCTGAGACAGCCCACTCGTGCAACTGGACCCACACATACACTCCTTGCCCTCTCTGGTGCGAGCTTGGGGCTGCCTGTGCAAGCGCTAGCCTCGCAGGTGAGCATGCATATTGGGGGAGCGAGGGAGGACATGAGGGCTGGGGCGAAGATGACTGTATCACTGTCAGTTAGTACAAGGGATGACCCAGATGTGGAAAGGAAGAGGCGTGTCCCGTGTGTACTGCAACTAGTCGCCAATCCAACTACCCCCATGTCCGGAATGTAAGCCCGCACCTAGGCCCGCCCATCCGCCACATCGAACATACCACCAGCACGACAACCTTCCCATTCGAAACACTGACTGGGGGTGGCGACCAGTGAACAATCATGTGTAGCCTACCCACGCGTACATGTGGGCCCTCCATGATCCATGTCACCTGCGGCAAAGTCATGACATGCGCAATGAGGGAAGTGAGGAGAGCTGTCCGCCCCACGCACAGAAGGTGCATCAGCTCCACAGACCCAGCAGCGAGTCCAGCAGGGGTCACATGTGCAGGGGCAGCTGTGCCTGGTGTGAAGGCACATGCATATAGACAGCACATCGACCAATGTGTAGTCTGCCCACATCCACAGTCCATCATCATGCGGACATAGGAATTGAACACAGGGCAACACATCTTAGTTGGTGCACCCACCGTGACCAACAATGCGCAATCATCGACGTACCCGCCCTGTGCATGGCCCCCCACCCAACGGAGGCACATCCAGTGCCACCATCCCACACACACAAGCCTTCCACGGAACATGCTGTGTCCAATGGTCAGTACAGAGTCAGCGCCCATCTGGTGGATCCTGAACAGGAGACACATGCACACACATGCCAGCTCCCACTATGTACGTCTGCCACCTGGCACGTGCAATGTAACCTCTCACCTGTGACGTGTGACTGCAAGCACACAGCCGTCTTGGCATGGGGCTGTCAATGTGGACACCTGTCAATGTTTCGGGAGGTGTGATCCGTACAGTGCTGTACATAGGGTGCAGTGCTGACACCTACTACTGTCTCATATCCCCTCGTGCCACAGGTCCCACTTGTTTTGGCCGCTCAGCCTGTGCCCACATCGTCGTCGTCGTGTGCCATACTCATCCAGCCTCGGAAGCAGTTCCTTGCTCAGCAGACACTCATGTTGCCGTGGCGTTGCCGCTTGACGAATATGCAGTCAGTCCCCATCAGCACGCCCCGCAAGTCATTGGGGCCTAGATCCCCATGTGCATGCACATGGCAGTGGTATGTCTCACTAGCCATTGCCATTGTGGGAGACCTGTGTAAGTGTATTGTGGCCGTGCCGTCCCAGCTTTACAGCTGGGCTGTGGCTCATGTGCTTGCTCAGTCATGTCAGTGATGTGTATGCGAAATTGCTATGTGTTGTGTTGCTTTGACATGTGTCCTCTGCCATTTTCCCTAGGCGGAGACCGAACATTGACCGCCCATACCAATTGCTGGTGGACATGGACGATACAGAGGTTATTAGGAAGTTTCGGCTGGACAGGCCAACCCTGCATCGACTGTGTGCCATGTTAGAACCCCATCTCCGTCCCCGCAGGGTGTATCCGACTGCTGTCACCCCCACGGCTAAGGTGATGGCCGCCATGCATTTCTTCGCCACTGGGTCATTCCAGCACACAGTGGGCAGTGGAGGAGGGATGTCCCAGCCCATGTTCAGCAAGGTGCTGAGGGATGTACTGGCAGCCATGATGCTGTACCGAAACAGGTACATCCGCTTCCCAGGGCTCGTGAATTGGCGGCAGTGAAGGGTGCATTCTATGCCCTTGGCAGAATCCCACACGTCGTTGGAGCCATTGACTGCACACATGTTGGCCTTGTTCCACCACAGGCCACTGAGCACCTGTACCGCAACAGGAAGCACACGCACTCCCTGAATGTGCAAGTGGTGTGCCTTGCGGACATGGAGATCACCCACGTGTGTGCAAAGTTCCCAGGCTCGGCCCATGACGCACACATAATGCGCAACAGCATCTTGCCACGACTGATGGCCAATCTGCAACAGGATCGTGGCTGTATTGTCGGTGAGTATGTGGAGTGGTGTAGCGTGCTGGTTGTGCGATGCTGTCCCCTGTCCAGTTGGAATAGCAACGGTTCTCTGTGTCCCTCACACCCAGGTGACTCTGCGTACCCGAATGGGGCATGGCTGCTCAGTCCATTGAGGAATCCTCGCACCCCAGCAGACGATCGATACAATGAGGCACATGGGAGGACCAGACGTGTGGTCGAGCGTACCTTTGGCCTCCTCAAGTCCAGGATCAGGTGCCTGGACCGCACCGGGGTGCACTGGCGTACTCCCCACAGAAGGTGTGCCAGATAGTGGTGGCGTGCTGCATGCTGCACAATCTGGCCATTCGGAAGCAGATCCTCCTCATTGTGGATGACGGAGATCAACCAGGGCCCCAGCCCGCAGACCAGGACAGCTCGAGTGAGGAGGACAGCGGAGAGGAGGAAGCTGGGAATGTGCGGCAGCAGCTCATCGCCCGCTACTTCACTTGACGGTGAGTGTCCATGTACGACGGCTGATGTGGCTGTATCTGTGCAGGTGTGTGTGTGCTGTGTCAGGGTGGCCGTTTGTTCACTGCGTGCTGTGTGTCAACGCTCCATGGCCAGGGTAGTATGCCACTGTTGGTGGCTGTGGCATTGTGCCCTATTGCTCTGTGCGATGTGTGTACATTGCTTGTAGTTGTTGACATGTACTGTGTGATGGGTGTGTGACACACTCATTGAATGTGCTCCTGTTCTGTCTCCCACCCCTAGGTCCCTACAGGCCCTCCGGATTCCATTGCCATGCCACGCATCAGGTGCCTTTCCGCCCAAGGTGGCCGTTGTATTCCGTACAAATAAAACACAGGGCACAAACAGCAGTTTGTGTAAGAGGTGCATTTATTTCAAACTGTGACATGTGATTGTGTGTAAGGTGATGACAAAAGTGGTGCTTGCAGTGACAATGAGCTGTCGGTCATGGCTGCGTGATGCTCAGGGTGTACCCACTGGTTCTATGTCCATAGTCCAACACACACATGCCATCCAGATGGCTGTGTGGAGTGGGATCGTAGTCCAAGTCAATGCAGTGGGTGATCAAGGAAGGCTGGCTGGCTGCCTCACTTGCGTTTGGAGCGTGCGAAGTCCTCCCGGGAGATCGGTTTCCACGCTCGGACGGCCCCTTCCACGTTTGCGAGGGGGGTGCCTGCTTGCGACATGCTGGTGGTTGAGGTGTGCTCACTGGCTGTGGACGCAGGGGAACTGGACACTGCTGCTCGACCCTGCGCCCCGGCAGGTGGTGGCGGAGGGGAGCTGCTGTCCCTGGCTGTGTCCTCACCGCCACCACCAGCTGGCCCATGAGGTCCACGAGTTGACCTATACGGGCGTCCATGGACCTCAGCACCCCCAGCACCTCCCGCGTGTCTGAAGCAGACCTGACCCATTGTTCTTGGGCCTCTTCATAGGCCCCAAGGACTCTGGCCATTTGAGGCAGGGCATGGCTCCCAGGGGAGACTTGCGTTTCCCTGACCCTGCTCCTCCTACCAGTTCTGCTGCCACCGGCCTGCCCACTAGCCACATTGCTCACCACGGTCCTCGCTGTGGCACCCAGGGTGGATCCAGTCGGCCGGGCCACCACCTGCGCTGGGGCTGGTGCCAGCGAAGACGTGGTGGTGGTGGCGGCGGTGGTGGTCGGTGCGGCGATGGTGGCGGTTGCGGCAGTGGTAGTGGCCGCAATGACCGTGGGTGTGGCCGCAATGACCGTGGGTGTGACCGCAACGACAGTGGCAGCAGGGGGCTGGGAATGTTCAGCAGCCCTGGATGATGGGTTGGTGGGTAGGAGGGGTCCTGGGGAGCGGCTGGGCCCTGCCACACCAGATGGGCCTGCTTGGTGGTCCGTGTCCGAAGAGGAGGTGAGATCCTCCACATCCGTGTGTCCTCGTTGGGGGCTTGTGGGCTGGCTGTGCTGGCTGCTGTTTCCATCCCCAGCATCCGGCAGTTCGTCACCTGTGGAGAGAATGAGATTTGTTATTGTGTTGCACCTGGCGAAGTATGTATTTGTCGTCTGACATTGACAGTTCGTGCAATCTCGTACATGGGTTTCCCGGAGGCGTGTGTGTGGCTGTAGCATTTGTAGTTGTGTGTGCTTGGCAATGGGACTGTGTGCTGTGCACATGTGGCATGGGACGGATTGGCCATGCCGATGGGTGTGTTGCTGTGCCCCTACTTATTGTGACTCTGGTGTATGCGGGCTCCTGGCCCATCCTGGGTCTGGTTTGTACTTTGCTTTTGGTGTTCAGATGGGACGCTTAGGAACGCATATGGCAACATGGGGGCCATGCCCCAGATTCGCATTTGGGAGGGAATATGCTTTTGGGGTACATGCTGTGAGCCATGGGTGCCGAACGTGACATGTGTTGTGGCAGCATGACAGTGCATGGTTTGAGGTGTGTGCATGCTTGACATGGCCTGCATATTTGCTGTCTGTTGTGATTACTGGACATGGCATTGGACGCATCGTTATGAGTGAGTGATGGTTGTGTGTGAAAGCCAACGTATTGCAGTTGTCCCATCTCCTTGGTGTGCGTGCTGCCCTGTGCCATGTGCATCACTGCAGTGCTCGTGGGGGGGTGTGGCCCATGTTGTGTGTTGTTGCTCACAGTGTGTCGTGCGCTTCATTGACTTCTGGCACATGGTTGGTCATGGGCATGTTTCTTAGCGTGACTGCTGTATGTGTGGCAGCTGTGCGGATGACATGCCTTTCATGAGACTGGGGCTGACGGATGGGATGGATGGGATGTTGTATGTGCATGGTGTGTCTGTGTGTTTGATGGGTTCAGTGGTGTTCGTGTGCATTTATGTTGTTCCGCTCTGTTGCGTCTAGTGTTGTTTGTCTTACATAGGCGTAGTTGTGGGGTGTGTGGTTGACAGGCAGTAGGGGCTACATGGACAGGACTTCAATGGTGTTTCGGTTGTGTGTGATGAGTTGCACAGTGGCTGCCGTGTGGTACTATATTCAGTGTGGCTTGTGTATGCAGACGTGGCTCCTTGGGTGTTGCTATGTCTGTGATGGGTCATGTGGGGTGTGAGTCTGTTGTTCATGTCCGTGTGCACATTGTTCACTTGTTCGTGACGGTGGGCGGTGCTGCGTGTTCATCTGCTACGTGACATGTCCCATGTGTTGGTCGTGTACCGGTCCTCATGCCTCCAGTAATCCAGCCCTGTCCAGTTTCCCACCTGCAGGTTGTTCGTGCGTGCACTGTACTGGATGCCACATGGCTCTAAGCGGGGGTGCTCCATGTTGCAGGTCTGTGGGGGTGGGGGGTGTTGTGGGTCGTGGGGGTGGCTGGACACCCACTGACACCGATTGCTGTGGACCGTGATGTCTGCCTTTCGGCTGTCGTTGTGCACTGCGGTGGCTGACACGTGGCTGTGGTGTGTGGGGGATGCTCCTCCTTGCTGTGCTGTGGGACTAGGGGCCTGGTGTGTGTTGTACTTGGGCTGTCCACCGTCCCACCCACTGCACTTTGTGTTCCTGCCACTTACCTGTTACTTGTCGGTTTGTGCAGCTGTGGCGGACACATGGGTGTGGTGGGTGCTCGTTGTGGCGCTTCTGGCATATTTGGGGACCTGTTGGTGGTTACGTGGCTGGCTGAATGTACACATGTACCCACGCATCTTACTGTTGTTCTGTTTGGGCTGTGTGTGGTGGTGTCTGTTGCATGTGTGTGTCGTGTATTGTGTGCTGGACATGGGGGTGTTTGTCCCTGGGAGCTGTGGCATGGTGGTAGTGCATGTGAGTACATAGCGGTGTGCTGGTATACATTAGTTTGTACTTACCAGCCTCCACTCCCCCTGCTAATCCGGCGAGGATCTCGGGATGTATGATGACTCGCACCTTCTCCTCCCACGCTTTGAAGGTCTTGAAGAGCGCGGGATTCCCTCCGCCAGTGACGGCAGCCAGCTCTCTGTTTTTGCCCTCCTTCTTCTTGACCAGGCTCTTGACATCATTCCACCGTTTGTTAATTTCGACTCTGTTCCTGGGCAGGGTCCCGACTGCATTGACCTGGTCTACGATCCGGTTCCACATTCTGTTTCTGGTGGCTAGTGGTGTGTGTTGGACCATGTTCCCATAGATTTGTGGGTGCACCTTGATGATCTCGTCGACCATGACCGTCAGCTCAATGGGCGTGAACTTGGGCATTCTTTGTGGTGCCATGGTGTTTGTGGTGCTGGTGCGGTGTGTGTTGTGTAATGTGCAGGGGGTTTGTGGTGCCGGTGTTTGGTGGTGGTGGTGGTGGTGGTTGTGATGTGTGCGTTTCTGTGGTGTGCTGCTGTCCTTGCTGTGTCACTGTGTCCTCTCCTCTCCTCTCTGGTTTGCAATGTTGCAAGGGGTTGTGGTCTGTGGGAGTGCTGCTTTTGTACTTACCTATGTGGGTGTGTCCTCATGGTCTGTTGTTTTCAGGTGTGTTGTGTCTGGGGTTCTGGCCTTTGTAGTTTTTGTTTGTCCGGGGGGTGTTTTCGGGATGTGTACTGTGCTTGTGTATTTGTGCGTGCCTTGCTGTGTGGACTTGTTGGCCATGTTGTGTGCTATTGGTTTTGTGAGCGGATGGTTTCTGTGCAGGGACGTGGGCGCCATGGCTTCTGCCGTGTCGATTCTCATCGGCGTTGTTTGCGCTGGCGGGCGGTATATTTGTAGTTTTCCCGCGCTCATGGCGGTGCGATCGTAATTTCACGTGCGGTGTGTCAGCCGTGAGGGCGGGTGGTTTTGTGTTGTCGTGCGTGTTTCCGTCCGTGGCGGGCGGTTTGACTCCGACTCGGACGATGGCGGGCGGTATTTTGTGTGATTTTTCCGCCGATGGCGGTTTTCGGTTTGTGTAATCGTAATGGCGTGGTCGGTGTTCAGACGGTGTGTGCGGGCGGATTTTTGCCGCTTCCATGCCTGGCGGATTTATTTACGCCGGGTATCGTAATGGGCCCCTAAGCTACTGCATAGCACTATTAGTCTGTTTTAACAAGGTTTAGTTTTTAAATAACTTTAAATAAAAACAATTCTCTGTGGGGCATATTATCAAGCCCATCATCGCCGCTTTAGCGGCCGTTTTCGGCCGAAAAGCGGCGATAATGGCATCGCACTATTTGCAAGGACACGCTAGCGCGTGTTTCCTTGTCTCAGCACCGTTTTTCCTTACGCCTTGCATCGCATCTCTAATGAGATGCAAAGTAGGCGTTCCCATGAAAAACAACCTTACAAATATCGCTATGTGTCCTTCGCGGTATTTACAAGCCCGCCCAGGACACCCATAGCGATATTAGAAGCCGCGCTAACCGCGGTTATCGCCGGTATTGTACGTCTGCTAAATTCCTGACTTCACTATCTTTTACATGGGAGGTGGATTGTACAGCTAAATCCACATCTCCCTATCACTAAGGATTCCCCTATCGCTGCAGGTTTATCGCTGGATTCACAGCGATAAACCTGCATTTCACGCTATCGCCGGATTTTTCATCGCCGTGGAGATAAGCATTGTAAATAACGCGATATCTCGGCGATCAAATCCGGCGATAGCCGGCGTTAATCAAAATCGCGCTAAGCGAGCTCGGCGATATTTATCGCTGCTCGTTGATGATATGCCCCTGTTACTTTCAAAGAGGTGGCAGAATGACCAGTGGTCCCCATTGAGTGGATCACACACCTGGACTGTGGCACAAGCATTATAGAACATGTTAATGCAATCTTGCAAAATAAGATTGAGGAGTAGAAAAAGTATGCACCCTTGCTAGAGGAGGTTACCAATCACCCAACATCTGTAAGCCTTAGTCCATTACTCAGTTACTGGTTTCCTGGGTCATGTGCATTCTCCTGAAATATATAGCTTTAGAGGTGTCCTCCCTTATATATAAATGAAACTTCACACACAACAGTCGGGGGTCTTCCCAGTCTGCAAGTTCTATTTAACAATGAGGGGATAAAAGGGGTACTCCAGGGTTGGGCCATTTAATGAGCTGTGTTTTCACCTCTTATATATAAATATTGAAACCAAGCTGTTACCTAGACACATTTCAGGACGTTTTTTTTTAAATTATTCACCGATATCTATTTGGTTAGAGCAGCTATAATCACCATGTTGCTTAAACAGCTTGAAATATGGTACCAAACAACTGGAAACGATTGACAGAACATTCTGTGATTGTCGTTGAAGTGTACATGAGCCGCATGCAAACATAAGATATTTTGGTGCATCAACTGAGCCATGTCCATCAATTTATCCTGTTTACTGCAGTTGTTCACTTTTTCATATCCCATGTAACTAGTTCTTCCCTGTAAGACCCTCCTACACTATCTGCTAATAAGGAGATCTTAGTTTAGCTCTCTACTTCAAGTTTTATTTCTCCAGTGCAAAGTTCTCCTTCTCATGTGCTGCCATCTCCACAATGCCCATACCTGCATCACCTCAACGCCCTGCCCAACCCTTTGTTCCTGATAACCTCCCTGCTAGGAATCCCCCACTACTGAGGCTATCATGGACAGCCCACTGACATAATAGTGCAGAAGGCTAAGCCACTGATCTGCCTTCCACAAAAGTGGTTTAAAAATCCTAGTAGATACTATAAGAAATAATTTTCGCTGCAGTGTAATGCATCCAGCTAGACCATTCAACCCCTTATATATGAAAATAACAAGAAATGGTATCAAAGCAAAAAGGTTGGGTTCCTTCTTTGTTTGGTAAAAATGCTGCTAACGCAAATATGGCCATCTTTGATTGACTCAAACACATTGGCGGCTAACACCACACCACGGCGAACTAGAAGAGCCACACAAAATAAAAAATAGCATCACCTATACCTTATCAGGAAACTACTTATATGTCAAGCCCGATCTTTACACTGAGCAGGTCAGCATGTCGAGACATCAGTGAGCCGCTCGCTGGAGACCCAGGTTACCCCTCAACTGCCACTGCTTCAGGCATATAGGTAGCAATCAAATCACAGCCCATCACTCACCACCAGATGAGCCTTCTAAGTTAATACCCTTCTCCTGTTCAAGCTCCTGCAAATTTCAGTTAGCAGTTACCTCTGTCAAGCAGAAGGCAATTTAGCGCATTAATAAAGTCACCCACAGCCTGGAAAACCCCTCTAATGTAGCTTCTGCCTACAACATGTTTAAAAGTATCAATAATTAATCTAAGCTGCTAACTCGACCATTATCTTCAATAAAAATAGAAGTAGGTGAAAAAGGTCGGTCCTTAGTAGTAGAAAAGAGGGAAGGGGATGTGGTGTAAGGGCCAGAGGTGCCGACTTTGGAAGGGGGGAACCAGGTTCGAGCCTTGGCGTCGGCTCATTTTTCTGGGATTTTGGACAAATTGTTTAATATCCCCTATGCACAAAGCCAAAAAATTAATATGTCCTTGTGTAATGTAATTGGTGCTTTGGTGCTTGTGTAAAGCTCTCCAATACCTTTGGGTCATGTTCATGCTATATAAAACGGCAAAAAAAGGCTTATTTATGGGAGAATCTTAATACAAGTTGTTGTGCAAAAAAAATTCAGAATATTCAATGTAATCAGAAATGGTCAAGAACAAGTGGGTTTACTATGTGGTTGGGTGAAAAGGTAAAAGCTGTATCTGGTTATGAAAGATACATCTTTCTCCTCTCCTTTCAGGCCTATTGGAGTCAATAAAATCGGGCTCTCCACAAGACCCTCTCCCCCAGCTAGGTTGAGAACCTTGAGCCCACACTGTATGCAACTTCTAGTGTGAATCTTCTCTTCATGAGGGGCACATACTTGGAACGTGGAAGCATGTTATGGTCCTCCCCATATTAAAAAAACCTCATTTGGACCCGTCCAACTGGTCCAACTTTAGACCTATCTCAATGCTGCCTGTTCTCTCCAAGGTATTGAAGAAACCTGTCAATGCCCAACTGACCCCTTTTGTGGAGTCCCAAGATGCTCTACACCCTTCACAGTCAGGGTTTAGAGCAGGGCACAGCACCAAATACACCCTTCTAGGAGTCACAGAACATCTGAGACGGCTCCTGGATGCGGGCTGTATAGCCATGCTGATTCTTTTCGATCTCAGCCCAGCTTTATACAGTGTCGCACAACACTCTTGTAGAAAGACTGACTCAGCTAGGTTTCTAAGGGACAGCTCTCGAATGGTTGACTATTACATTTAACCCTGGGCATAATACTTTGCTACGCTGACGGAGCATGCAAAGTTTGTGCTACTACGCAAAATGCACGTAGCAGAGTGAAAAACTGTGCTAATTGGCATAGCATAGCAGCAGTAAAATAAACACCTTCAGATGCTTTGATAAAGCAATTTTCTATGCTAAATAGCATATAACCAATTCACAAAAGTGAACTTTAACAATAAAATATCAAGCAATGAGAGAGGTGATGATTTTGGTGTCCCCCTAACCTAGGGGAGGACCAAGCAGATGCCTTGAACACAAAAAGCATATCATGTGAACAATTCAGTGGTGGTCCCTTCCTCCTAGGACCACCCCAAGCACAGTTATGGGCAAAAATACAATCCCAACCAAAGGCCCTGCAAAGCATTATGGGACGAGATTAGCAGTGGGCAGTGAATATTATAGTGTCCAATATCAAAATAATTCTACAAAGAGCTGCAGTTCAACTAGTCGTTACTAGATGTCCCTCACGAGTCAAATGCAAAAGCATTGAAATTATTAATACATCAAGCTGCAGTTCCACTAGTCTTTACTAGATGTCCCTCACGAGTCAAATGCAAAAGCATTGAAAACCCTTTCATGAAGCTTTTGCATTTGACTCGTGAGGGACATCTAGTAACGACTAGTGGAACTGCAGCTCTTTGTAGAATTATTTTGATATTGGATACTATAATATTCACTGCCCACTGCTAATCTCGTCCCATAATGCTTTGCAGGGCCTTTGGTTGGGATTGTATTTTTGCCAATAACTGTGCTTGGGGTGGTCCTAAGAGGATGGGACCACCACCGAATCATTCAAAAGATGTGCTTTTTGTTTTCAAGGCATCTGCTTGGTTCTCTCCCTAGGTTAGGGAGGATCCCAAAATCATCACCTCTCTCACTGCTTGTTAATTTATTGTTTTCGCTTTTGTAAACTAACTATATGTATTTTTAGCATATAAAGACAGAGATATTTATTTTATCTTAACTTGCACTGTGCAAGATACCTTTGGCAATTATTGTACAGTGCAGTCAAGCACACAGCTACGCACTATGCAATTTGTATAGCTACGTGTAGTTCAAACTGTACTTCGCGTAGCTACGTAAAGTGCTACTACGCAAACTACGCCCAGGGTTAATTATATTCCCGAGTTAGGTCCATGTAGCGAGGCAGCTTATTCCTTACATTGTTCTAGAAAATAACATTTCAGCTGTGACATTTGCACACATTTGCATGTACGACGATGTTGGATTAGTTTCTCTGAAACTACTTTGTTTACACATCCAGCTTCGCACAACATTATCACAATGCCTTAACCATCATGTACTAGGCCCCTCTACGCACTAGGTACAAAAGTCGTTCTGTCTTCCTCCACGGGGCGACAGCGCTATCTACATATCCATCACACCACTAATCTAGTGCGTACACCGCAAAGGCTGCTTTTTATTATAAATACTAGGCATCCCAATAGATTGGTAGAGGAGGCACTTCTGCTGACACTGAAGGTCCCTGCATGCTGAGAAATCACCACGCACCGGTCTGATATTCCGTGAGGGGTGTCCAACTCGAGACCAAGACGGGGCCCTTCACTCTCTCACATCAGGTAATGGGGATTCTTGGCTCTACACCCATACACACTCTAGGTACACTCAGAGTAGGGTCCGCATAGTAGGAGTACGATAGATTACCATATTGCATATATGCCTGCAATTATTCATTCCTTCAGCA
Organism: Calotriton arnoldi; assembly: GCA_963921515.1. Lineage (NCBI taxonomy): Eukaryota > Metazoa > Chordata > Amphibia > Caudata > Salamandridae > Calotriton > Calotriton arnoldi. The sequence goes on from CAWUFW010001901.1 coordinate 2,305,082, forward strand.
CCATGGTAGAAATGTGTCTACTGTTCACTCTTTTGGTAGTTGTAATCTCCTTTATTTGCTTCTGTCTCCTAATCATTGCAGCACACGTATTTTATTCAAGAATAACGTTGGTTCAATAAATATTATTGAAAACATCCCACTGGGTATTCCTTGAATATTTCTCTGAGAATAAGTGAGCACCAGTGACTGAGCGAAAGGTTCTGTACTGATTCCACGACCCTTGAGTGTTCAGGGTCGTCATGTTCAGTGGTTGCCTGAAACTGTTCGCTCCCTCGTAGGTTAAGGGGGCTTACAGTGGCACTGTGAGCTAGCTGGTCTATAGGCCAACATATCCTGTGGTGGTGTACGGAATCAGTCTCGACACCAAGCCCTTAGTTACGTTGTCCAAACAATGCGCAGATCCTACAGATTAGTAGGAACTACACGACATGGCGCCGCTAACATTGGTTAGGCACTTATTTAATGGTTAAATATGAGTAGTTCAGTTGTGCTTTCTCAGAGACCCCTACTCACATTAAACCAGAGACATCCGTAGTGGGAAAAGGGAATCCACCTCGTCAGAGTAGGTACGTCTGTAGGTTTTATCAAGCTTGAAGGATTAAAGAATAATCCCATATTGTACAAACGGAGTCGCAATAAATTCATTTTCATTAAAAACATTTTTCATTCTTACAATGTCCAAACATGGAGGGGACGCTGAAGTACAGGAAGCTACTCTAAATATTTCAGAAAATTGCAGACAGGCAGTTAATATGAAATTATTACAACATGGCCTCCCGGCAATGGGTGGAGATGTTACCTTCGTGGTTGACGCACACGAAGCATTCAAGACAGAGGTATTTTATTCTTGGGTTACATTCACTGCTGCAGACGCATGAACGCAACTGTTTCACACTTAAACTGAAGCTGAGACACCAGAGGAATACTTTCCATATGTGGACATAGAAGTCCTGTTAACTTACCAAAAGCATATAAATTGGTTTAAAGGTGCCCTCCCCCACACCGTAGAAAACATGAGACTCGGTCCTCTCAGTAAAAAAGGAGCGACATGGCCGGTCTTGGCTTCGTATACACTGCATCTCAACATTAACAGGTTAGGAGCAGCAGAAATGTGCACACGATACGAAGATTTCGTGAAAATTTACAGAAGTCTTACACAGTACATAATGCGAACACTTATAGTTCAACCTGTGAGGGCTGCTCAGGCTGAACTATGTCAATTGGCTACCGCAGGTATCAGCCCCAAAACGCTGAATGCCGTAATGGGAAGAATTCCCACCAGTCGGGAACAAGTACCGTTCTGGATAGCACATAGTGCTGGATAGTTTGAATCAGTTTTTCCCCATACGTGCCCACAGGAAAATCACAGAATTCTAACAATTTGCTTGCCAATGAGGATGGCTCCCCCGATAGAAGATTGTGCTACTTGGGGTACAGTCTTTGCGTCCGTTTACACCAGAACTCATTGTACCCCTTCAATAGCGGTAATTTGAAACAAATACAGAATGAGTACCGGGCAGAACCTGCCCTGGACTTAGGGATGAAACTAATAGGCGATTTTGCCCAATTTTCTGCAATTATGTTAAGCAACATAAAAGGGGAGGCAGCCGTGATGGCTATACACCAACGCCTGAGGGAATTCACTCCTATGCAACTGGAGGGAGAGTTACCTAAGATTACCGCAGAAACATACGCTTCCCTGGGAACAGATAATCTTTGAGCCAGACTTGGGAAAGCGGTGGTTAAGGGTAATTCTGAAAAGGATAACTCTAAGCAAGCACCCAATTCTTCTAAAAAGAAATGGGATAATAAACAAAAAAAGTAATAGACAAAATAAACAACAATCACGGAGTGGGTCTCCTTAACAGGAGCACACTGAAAAGAGATACAATCTCAGAAACCGTGATAACATTAGAAAACCTGACAGATATCAGGATAATGATGCACGTTCCTTTCAGGATCAATTTGCGAAACGCTTGGAAGGAACAGGACAGTCAGACCAAAGATCAGAAGAGCGAGTCAAGCCGAAAAGGGAGACACATCGCACTTCAGACTACATCATCAAACAAGAAAATAAACAAAAATCCACAAAACCTCAAATTAAAAATAAAAAAGTATCAGGGATTATGATCAGAAATGCCCAGGCTCTGAGGACTCTGCTTCTGAATGGGGAATGGGCAGTGACGATGATGGACAGCGCAACAGAAGTCACAATAGCTCGCCAGAACATGATGGATTTTCTGGAAGTATTAGCATTGAGTGAGTATAACACGGTGGAAACACCTGATATGAGAGTAAGTGTCCCACATCATTTACATAAAATAACACTTCAGATAGAAGGGGACATACAAAGACAGAGGAAGGGTCTCTTTTGGGAAGACCTGACACATTGTTTACGACATTCTTTTGGCTGAAAAGGATTGGCCACCTGAGTTCATAATAGATTGCCCAGTGGGGGCATTTTACCTGCTTTCTCTGAACTCGTAGAAGAATCAGTAAAAAACGTATATGCACAGGAGTGGGCGTCAGCTTTAGCGCCTGCTCTATACCACAATCATGTTGGGTGGGATGATGAGTCTCCTCATCACGAGATCCCGTTAAAAAAGATCCCTGAACCACAGAGACAGTACCCAATTAAACATGAAGCAAAGAACAAGTCAGAGAGATCTTAGATCCACTTGATTACCAGGGTGTAATAGAGAATTGCACCTCATCTATGAATAATCCTTTGTTTTCCGTAATGAAACCCTTAGATTACAGACATTTAAATGCATCCACACGCGCATTTGCAGTACAGAATGCACACAGTGCAGCACTGATGAATAACATTGTGCTGAAGAAATGCAAAACAACACTAGACATCTCAAATGGTTTTTTCTGACAAAATATAGCACCTTGAAGTAGATAGTTGACCGGGTCTCAGCGACAAATTTGTCGTTTGTCACAAGGGTATAAGAATAGCTGCTAGAAATGGGGGGTCTCTAGTTGGCAATGGTTTGCACCTTTGTCCAAGTAGGGACCCTTGCTTCTAGTCAATGTAAGGGAGTTACTCCCTTAGACAACCCCTGTTCACCCCCTTGGTAGCTTGGCACGAGCAGACAGGCTTATTTCAGAGGCAGTGTGTAAAGCATTTGTGCACAAATACAGTAATACAGTGAAAATACTACAAATGGACCCACACCAGTTTAGAAAAATAAGTAATCTTTATCTAAACCAAACACGACCAAAACGACAAAAATCCAGCATACAGTTATCAAGGTATGACTTTTAAAAGGTTAAAACAATTCTGTCCATAGCAAACTATCGATGCAACACTTTCAACACAAAGTTCCTTGGATACGTCAAAATCATAAAACAAAACAGCTGCAGGTAAGGTGATGCGTCGGTTCCTTACGACAAAAGAGAAAGAGAAAACAAAGGTACCCACTTCACCCGTATTCCTTCAACTTAGCTACTATTGGCAGTTGGTTCTGTTCCAATTATAATAGGATAATTACGTATGTGAAATTTTTCATATGATCATAATTATTATGTTCTTTTCATATCTTTTTCAGAATAATTCATTTACAAGTAGAAAAATTGTTTGCACTGTCTACAAATACATTTCAACAGTTCATTCTAAGTATTGTGACATAGCTATTCTACCAAATATCATGCATTTTTTTATATAAAAACTCAAAATCACCATTACAAAAATGCAACTTCCCTCATAACTCATCCTCTCATTCTAACATACACTCTGACTCAAACACTAACATACTAAACATTCATACTAATGGCCCAGCATATTACACATACATGAAAGCAAGCGTCAACAGTGGTGCAAAAAACTTTTTGTTTTCCGCTGTGGTGTTGTGGGCTGGGATCTTTTGTCCAACAAGGGGTCAACGTACATTTCGGTGTGGGCATAAAATGCCACCTAGCACCTTCTTCAGGACCACACAACAATTATATAGTCATTTTCAGGGGTGGTTATGGAGGGAAGAATCTATTGGGAACAGATAATACATGGAATCAGAACCAACAAAAACACTACAGAAACCTGGAGAAAAACCTTTGCATTTATAATGGGTTCCCATGCGTAGTGCGATTACACCAAGTAAAAACAGAGCATTGATGTGTGAGAAAGAGGAATGCTCCCTCTCCCAGAAATGCAATGGGCCACTGCATAAGGTGCTCTTATCCTATTTACAGTGCAAGGAGTGATTTTTAAAGAAATAATGTGTAAAGTGAAAAGTGAAAAATGAAAGATGAAGGTCAGATAAGCATGCCAACAAAGTATCTTGTGCTAGCTTTTAGAGATGCATATGTCACCTCATGCATCCGTGCAGTTAGCAGTATCGGGGCACTTACTAATATTATCACAGCAGCGCACCATATCACTAGGTGGTTATGACTCTCTAGGTCGTGTCCAGATTCAAAGGCTACTCCTCACTCTTATTTTAATGTGATGGTCCCCTTAAGTACACCTCTGCGCTATAGTTCCTAATTCAGGGAGACAAGTAAGAAATGCAATGTTTAATTTAATTCTATGTTGCGTGAGTTCATGTTTGATTAAATACAGCACTGGATGTTTCCTTAGTCGGATTCTACATAAATTATGGTCATATATATAGATGCCATGATTCTTGAATTTCAAATTAATTGTAAAGACTCCTGATTCAGATAAAGGGTGTACTAATAAGTAAAAGAAAAGGAAGGAATTTATTCTTTAAATGATACAAAAGTATTACTAGAATGCAAAATTTCTGAGAGTATGGGCATTTATATATATAGATATATAGTTGGCCAAACTAATAGGGGTACTGCCGATGAATAATCCATATAGCCCCTATTGCTCTTAAACTGCAGAAAACTTGGTTTGCATATGCTATCTCTATATGGTCACGGATCGTTTAGTTGTCATATGTATTGCTGTCCATGTCTGACTGACAGGGTGACGAGATATTATGATCAACTCTGGTTTTCACAAAAAGGTAAAATATAGATGAATGAGATAAAAATATCTCAGCTAGTCAGAGAAGCGTATAGCGGGAAGAAAAAACAAGGATGTATATAAGTTCTTTTCCTAATCGAATATGATACTGAGCAAACACCCTTGGAGACCAGATCTATCAAGACTGCATTTCACGGGCGAAAATCACAGCGTGTCAATGAAGAGGGATCAGCTGTTATCAGGCTAAGGTATTTTAGATACTAAAACCACTATGGTGATAGCGTACTGATTAGTGCCATCAAACTATGGTAATTTAACTTTTAAAACCACTATAGTGAAAGCGTACTAATTATACCACTTAGCCACAAGCGTCTTACCTGTAAACATATGTGGAAGAACGTCTCTCTCAACGAAGGAGGTCCGCAAAGATAATGGGGCAGGCGCGGCCCGTGGTAGGAGTGCCGGTCGGGCGGTGACGTGGGGCGGGGGAGGGGCAGGGTGGGGGGAAGTAAACTACAGATTAAGGCCGAATACAGGTAAGTGAACATTTAAATAAATAAAACAAATTTAGTTGTGAGCGCTGCATCGCCAAATGCGATGCAGTGCGCGCAACGAAATTCGTTTTATTTATTTAAATGTTCACTTACCTGTATTCGGCCTTAATCCGTAGTTTACTACCCCCCACCCTGCCCCTCCCCCGCCCCACGTCACCGCCCGACCGGCACTCCTACCACGGGCCGCGCCTGTAATGGGGGCAGGCGTCTGATCATCACAGAAGTCTTAAGAACTGTTGAAGTTCGACCTGACGTATCGACGCATGCGGTGGAGACATAAGCATGGCACAAGGCCATCAAAGGGCAAAAAAAATGGCCTCCACAGAAGCGATAAGCGTATCTGTGTAAATAACAGGTGGAATCAAGTCCATTTCTGTGGGGTAATGTTTCTTCACAAAAATGTGTAGAAAAATGTTCTCTCTCACCGACGGACGTCCGCAAAAATGATAGCGACAGGCATCTGATTATCACGGGAGTCTTAAGGACTGATAACGTTCCACCTGACGTCTCGGCGTGTGCGGTGGAGGCATAAGCATAAAACACGGCCATCTAAGGGCAAATGTGGCGCCATCTTGAAATGGCCTCCACAGATGCAATAAGCGTGTCTGTGTATATAAAAAGCGGGATCAAGTCCATCTCAGTAGGGAAATGTCTCTTCAAGCAAGAATGGTAATTATAAATGGAACTATATTATAAATGAAAAGGGAACACAGGGAAGGTGATGCGTTAGTTCCTTGCTCCAGGGGAGGTGATGCCTCGGTTCCTTACTGCCACGCAGGAGAGGTGATGTGTCGGTTCCTTACTGAAGAGGAGGTGATGCGTTGGTTTCTTGCTGTGTGGGGAGGTGATGCGTCAGTTTCTTATTCCGGCCCAGGCGTTGCTGTAGACTTGGCACCCCGGTGCGATGCGTGGGGATTCGGGGATAGGTCAGTTCTCGATGCGGCGGCAGCAACAGCGCTGCGTCGATCTCTCCAGCTGCGGTCCCATGATGCGTCGGTTCTTGCAGTCGCACAGCAGGGCCTGCGTCAGAATCAGTGCGGTGATTTCGGACTTCGGAGATCGATACACAAGACTCTGGGTGTGGTGATTTCGCCAGCCACGGGCAGGTGCTGTGTCAGTTTTTTCAGCAACAAAATGGCGATGCGAGGGAATTCTTCCCGCACTGCGGTGTTGCATCGGAAACGGGTGCGGATGCTTCACGCTTCTTTAGTTGCTTCTCTTTTCTCAGCTCCCAGCAGCAGGAACAACCTCCAGAGGCCTAACACAGGAACAGGCACCCCCTGGCAGGTCAAAACTCCCAGCAAGGAAGTTCGGGGGAGCTGGTGATGAAGGCTTTGTGTCCCTCAGACTTCAGAACAGGAGGCAAGCTCTACTTCAAGCCCTTGGAGATCTTCTTCAAGCAGGATACACAGCACACAGCAAAGTCTTTGTCCTCTCCTTGGCAGAAACAGCCACTGCAGGCCAGCCCCAGACAGCACACAGCAAAGGGGCAGGACTTCTCCTTCAGCTTTCCCAGCTCTTCTCCTTGGCAGATGTTCCTCTTGAGTCCAGAAGTATTCTAAAGTTCTGGGGTCTGGGCCCCAATATTTATACTGCATTTCTTTTTGTTCTCTGGTGGCAGAAGGGCTGTGTGCTCGGTCCAAACCAGTTCTGTCCTCTCTGGTCCACTTCCTGGTAGGAGGTGGAGACAGCATTGTGTAAGGCAGTCCAGGCCTATTCAGGTGCAAGGAAATCTCCTCCCCCTACTCTAAATGCAGCCCAGGTCTATTCAGCTCAGCCCTGACTTATCCAAGAAAGGCAGGCCACACCTAAACCCCACCGACCCCCCCCCCAGTGGCTGTCTGAAGGGAATGCAGAAGGGAATGCACATCCCCAGCCCCTGTCACTCCAAAGCCAGACAGTCAATCCACAAACCAGCAGAGGCACACAGGATGGCTAAGCAAGAAAATACCCACTTTCTAAAAGTAGTATTTTCACACACACAATATAAAAATCATCTTTACTAAAAGATGCATTTTTATATTCTGAGTTCAGGCATACTAAACTCTATCTTCCTACCTTGTCCCAATGGGAAGTTATACTTATAAGATGTTATAAATAAACTCCCATTCTATCCTATTGGACAGATAGCTTTTCCATTGTGAAAAACAAATTACACTGTAGTTCACTATCAGGACATGTCACACACACCAGGACATGTCCTACCTTTCACATACACTGCACCCTGCCCACAGGGGTACCTTGGGCCTACCTTAGTGGTGACTCACATGTAATAAAAGGGAAGGTTAGGGCCTGGCAAGTGGGTGCACTTGCTAGGTCGACATGGCAGTAAAGACTGGGTGCAGACACTGCAGTGGCAGGTCTGAGACCCCTTTGAATGGTTGCTTGTGTGGGTGGCACAATCAGTGCTGCAGGCCCCCTAGCAGCATTTGACTTACTGGCCCTGGACACACACATGCACTGTACTAGGGACTTAGAAGTAAATCAAATAAGCCAATTATGGAAACACAAATCCATAATAACAATTTACACAGAGAGCATATGCACTTTAGCACTGAAAAGCAGTGGTAACGTGCCCAGAGTCCTAAAACCAATACAAACAGGGTCAACAAAAGGAGGCAAAAAAGTCTGGGGATAAACCCGCTAAAAAAGCCAGGTCTAACAATAGCCCTGGGCTGTTTTAAGCCAGAGTAACAGAGTTACTTCAAAGTATTGATGAGGAGGCAGTGCCCTATGTAGAAGATATTTATCAGACGGACGATGAATTAATAGAACATTTGGCTAGAGTAAACAACATAATAATGGGGTTTGCTTACCTGGGCTGCAAACTTAATTTCAAGAAATCAAAAATAGCCCCCTTAGTGTCCTGTTTCTGGGATACGAGTTATCAAGTGAATGCAAAAGCCTGGCGACACATTTTTTAGAAAAATGTGCACTGCTCCAACCTCCACCAACTCTGAAAGGACTACAATCCATTTTAGGATTTTTAAATTTTGGTAGAACTTACATTTTGGATTATGCAGAAAGGATAAATTCATTCTACGACTTAATTAGACTTGACTTTACAATGCAACACTGGACTCAGGAACACACTGATATTTTACATTCTGTACAAACTGGGATGCTTGTTTCCAGGCATTAACATGTGTCAACACAACTAACCTGGTGATCCACGTAGTCGCTGGACCAACCGGGTACACCTATATCACTTTCAATGAAGGTGATACGGTACCTATAGCATACAAATCATATCTGTACACAAACGCTGAAATGCATTTTGCACTCACTGAGAAAATTCTTACAGCTGTACAGACTGCTGTAATGAGAGAGAGAGCCCTGGCTCAGGAAAAAAGGATAATTATCGTTACCCCAGTACTGACCGACTCGTTACTAAAGCGAGCATTCCGAATGCTAAGGGTCTACATCCATGATGGATTCAATGGGCTAACTCTCTCACTGCAACAGATGTAGATTACAGTTTTGACACTACATTACAAACACAAGCATTCATGCAGTACGAACAAGAATATCCTCTGACGAATTAAATTAGGCTTCTAAATCGATATGAATGCATCATTTATACCGATGGATTTACTCAACCTGCTGTAGGATCGAAAGAGCAATATTCTGCGGCATGCGCAATTGTAAAATGGCGCATGCAGGAAGGAATGTTTCTTCCTGAAATAACACACACACAGTCCCTAAGGGACTGCACAGCGCAGCTGGCAGAACTAAAAGCCCTTACTGGCACTACAAAATATGGATCGCGAATTCCCCACACTTATCGTGTGTGATTCCTTTTACTGTGTCCAGTCTCACAATGAATACCTTCGTTATTGGGGCCAAAATGGGCTTCGAGATTCGAAGGGTTGTACAATCAAGCCCAAGATGCTTTGGGAACAAGTGGCGAAGCTGAAAGAGGGCCTGCCACGGGCTCATGTAATTCATACATTGAGTCATCAGCGTGTTGGCATTCCCATTGAAGGGAATTCAAGGGCGGATGAAGCCGCCAAGGCAACAGTGCGAACTGCTGCCGTTGCTGCAATCACTCGTTCTAGTACGAGGATAGATGGAACAACGATGATAGTTGTCAATGCCACACGCAACAGCTCAGCACCGCCAAAAGGCTTTCCACTCAAGTATTCCTATAAGTTAGATGCACAAAATATTCTGTATGCTCAGATTCTAGGAGTGGGGGATAGAGTAATACCAAACACTGATCGCAGACTGGGTTTAATACTAGCTGCACATGAGGGTCTGGGTTCAGCACATGCAGGGATTACTGCTACAGTTTCAATACTGAAGCAGCGCTACTGGTGGCCAGGTCTCACTAAACAGACCAAGGACTTTGTCCTCAAATGCAACATCTGCCAGCAAATGAAAGGCTCCACCGTAGCACATCCACCGCAAACACCTTTATTGATCTCGGTCAGACCTCTTGCATGTGTCTATTTGGATCACTGCAGCCCCTTACACTCTGATGGGGCTTACAAGTACATCTTGGTGGCAGTGGATTCATGCTCTAGATTCCTATGTGCTTGGCCCCATCGCTTGGATGACGCCTGAACTGTTATTTGCGAGTCTTTATCGGGACATATGCAATTGGCACACTACATACTGACCAGGGTCCGGTGTTTAGCTCTCAGGCTTACAAAGAAGCCATAGGAAGTTTGGGTGTGGCCTTGCGGTACTCCTCCCCCTTCCACCCGAGGGAAATTCGGTCACTGAGAGGAAGAAACAGCACTTAAAGCAATCCTTAACAGCTAGGTTACTAGGCTCAGGTGGCAGTTAGGTCAATCACCTATACGAGTCCAGAGGGCACTTAATAACATGGCAAGAAAATCCCTGGGGGTCATACACCCTATGTGATCCTGTTCGGGGTGAGAATGTGGGTACCAGACCTCGAGAATGTCAGCTCGGTGGCGGCTGACACGCCATTTGACATCAATGATTGTTTGGATGTTTTACAGGACTTAAAAGAATACAGAGCTTTACAGAGCAACGTCTAAGTGAAACACACCGCCATTAGGGAAGTGAAAGCAGTATTGGCAAGACCTGCCTGAGTCCCGAAGATTGGGGATCTGGTCAGAGCAAAAATAGTGGACAAGAAAGAATTTGGGCCATCCTACAGAGCGCCGGAACCTGTCCTGGCTGTTGAAGTTACCAGAACTGTACTTCTTCTGCCTCTTGCCGGTCACCGAGACAAAAGGTTTGTCTCCATAAATCTGATTAAACCACACTATGTGGCCGATACTCAACAGTAGGCCACGTGGGCTCCTGGGTAGCCGCCAATCTCCTCTCGCTACCGTGCAGGAAGTTCAGATGGAAGCTTTAATATGAAATGAAGACTCCACTTTCCAAAGAGAAGCAGCAGTAAACAACAATGAAATGATACTTCTCCCTATTGAAATAACTACAACTGTACAGTCAACAGGTACAGAAATTTCAATTCGAAAAACTGACGACGTTTATGTCAACATGCCACAGAACGAGTCATCTCCCAGTTCTACAAAACCTGCTGAGCTGCCAAAAATAGACCAGATGGCATCTGGCTACTTCATGCATTATGATGACTTTTCATCAGATCTAAGTGAACCTGAGCTACCAACACCGCCACTCCCTCTCACGCTGCAAGTTTATTCTCTCTATCTTTGGCTGAAAAAGACATACCTTGTTGCTCCCTGGATACATCTCTGGGTCACAATTGGATTACTTTCCCTGGTACTCTAGATTGGTTTGGTGACTGTCTTTTTGCTACTTCTGAATGGACATTATCTCCCAGAATGCTCTGCAGTCCAAAATGTGAACTTGATACTGAAACCACATGCATCATCGCTCTATGAAATGAGGGACCTGTCCCTGGTGAACATTACAGCAGTTCCAGTTCCTGATGGAATAGTGTGGGACAGGGTACCGTATGATGTGTATGGTCCTACTGAACTTTTGCAAATTCCATATTTGTTTAAAATTTCTTTAAATGATATCATCACCTCTAGTACATTCTCTGATGATTGGGACATTGAAACTGTGCATAATTTGCTTTCAGATCTAGAGCAATCAGCAGCATTTTCTAATGATGAATTGTATGATGGTACAAATAATTTTGGTGATGTGTTCTGTTATCAACATTATGGTCACCATTTTTTACACAAAGCAAGTATCCCACGTGCGGTTTACAATTACACCCAATGAGAACACTGTGCAACACCACCAAAAGGTAGTTCAAAAACATTTGCACAACATTTTGCATATTTTGGGGGTTTTGACACATCAGATCCAGCCTCTTATTAATATAGGCTTGCACCTACATCTGCAAAGACGAATATGCTCACAAACACCAAGCTGATTTACTCTGCTTCCTTTATTTCCCAATTGTCTATACAGGGTTTCGACGTTTGGAAGGACACAATAGACACTAAATCTGTCTGGGGAACAAAAGAATGGCAGGTTTAGGGAAAATAGGCGTTATTTAGAGCATGCCTCATACCACATCAAATGATTTTCCTGAATAAAACAGTGCAACAGACTTCCTGTCTTGGTTTAGCTAAGGCAAAAGATTTGAACATACCTCACAGTCCCACATGTGCACGCTTTGGACACTGGCAACAATACACAAGGTAAAGTGAGGATACATTAGATGCCATGCTCTGCAATGGATCATACAATACATCAGACCACGATCAGCAGGGTTGATTGGTTTGGGCTCTAGACACAGATAAATGTCAGTCTAGATTCCTGGGTAATACCGGAGGGTTTAAGATCAACAGGCCTGACCTACACTATGTAGAAACAAAGCACGCAGGGGTGGTGACATCATATAGTGTTGGGAAGTTATGCCTAGATTGGCTAAAGACCTCAACACTTTCCCAGGTGAAACAACACTTGTCCCTTCTTTCTGATGACCTGGATCTCAGGTATTTTTTATTAGGTCAAACAAGAAACCCACGACAAATGTGCTTCTTGTATGGAATATACAATGAGCTATGGAAGATTTCTCAGCAGGAAGCTGCAGAGAGATTGTGCGAGATCGACAGGGTAAATATGGAAAAGGCTTTCGCTGTGGTTGACAATTGTATGACCATTTTATCATCGAGAATTTATTCACTGGGCAACATTGTGTCATCTGCAATCGACATAATACAGCAGGACATGTCTATTTTGCAACATGGACAGTCACGATTACATTCCATCGTAATACTGAGCTGGACGTTGCAAACACTAAGTTCTGGCCATGTGCCGTGGCATTACATCAACACTACCAGCCTGTTTTCTGAAACTGATCTCATGGAAAGACAGATAACAATGGCATGCAGAGATGCGAAATACACCATGTTGCACATTGAAAAATTAGACCAATTAACTTTTACTGTGGCAGAGACAGCATCCACAGAGTGGATTATCCATGGTTCTATCACCCTACCGGTCACAACTTTCCAATTCCAATATTGTCTCCAATGCCAGCAGGTAGGCAGATACAAAGTGCTAGGGGAAGGTTATGTGCATGAGTATTGGGAATTACCTTTCAGGTTTAAATGCAGGAAAGGGGACACAGATGTTTTTCTGAGTGGTTCCAACTGTGAGGAAGCCTTAAGCGGGTCCTTAGTTTGCAAAGACATCTCTCTTGACGGGGCATGCAATGCTTCTGTTGCAGATTTGTCCTGTTATCTGAAGGGTTCCCCGGCTGCCGTTATACACCCAGTTTTCAAATTGTTCTCGAATGGGAGCTACTTGATGCTGAATGATCAAGGTTGCTGTGGATTGGAACCAGGCATCCCTTATCTGGTTAATTCCTTAGTTACTTGTGGTACACAAGTACTGTTTACACCTGCCCGCAAAATTAGGGAGGCAGCGCTGTGGCCTTCAATAAATGTTTCCAACATATACTTTGATTCCCTTAGCAGACTGAAAGCCATGCTTTTTCAACAGGATATAGCCTTAACTTTATCCAGAGAGACATTTGATCTCCGGGTTGCAAGGTCCTCGTCGGAGATACAGACACTACTCCACACTAGCTTCCCGCTGCATTTTGGGGTGCTAGACCATCGTATCTTTAACATTTCTGATACTAAAGGTATTGTTGTCCCCAGCCTCTCCCGTTTCTGATGAATGCATTTCTTGAGCCACTCTGGGATTCTTCGGCTCCTAGTGACTTGCAAAAAGACTGTACCATACGCACTCAGGATGCAGTCTCTCCCTCAGCGGCTACTGTGGGAATTGAATGGAATGATCTTTGCTCCATAAATCTGCTTCGAGGTGCGCCTCTGGGATCATCGTCTGCGGTTATGGACAACAACAATGTTGTGACTGCCACCTCGAACACATGAAATAATTGGCCTTTTTCCGTGTGGGAACAATCCGGCTTGTTTTATAAACTAAATTTGTCCAAAACAGTTATGTTATATTTTTATTTTTCTAGGCACCTGGGCTTTCGGAGTGCTTAGGATTTCAAACAGTATAATGACTTTAAGGCTTTTATGAATATTTTAAAGGGAAGCTTGCTTTTAGACGATGTTAAGAAGACCTTTCATTACATTTAATGATAAGCTAATATACTGGCTTTTTTGATAGCTTTTATATATCGACCCTTAGGATGAGGAGTGAGTGTTATATTCCTGAGTTAGGCCCATGTAGCGAGGCAGGTTATTCCTTACATTGTCCTAGAAAAATAACATTTCAGCGGTGACCTTTTGCACACATTTAATGCACGACAATGTTGGATTACTTTCTCTGATACTACTTTGTTTACACATCCAGCTTTGGACAACATTATCACGATGGCTTGAACATCATGTACTAGGCCTCTCTACCCACTAGGTACAAAAGTCGTCCTATCTTCATCCACAGGGCGACAGCACTATCTACATATCCATAACATCACTAATCTAGTGCATACATCGCAAAGGCTGATTTTTATTATAAATACTAGGCATCCCGATAGATTGGTAGAGGAGGCACTTCTGCTGACACCGAAGGTCCCTGCATGCTGAGAAATCACCATGCACCGGTCTGACATTCCGTGAGGGGTGTCCAACTTGAGACCAAGACGGGGTCCTTCACTCTCTCCCATCAGGTAATGGGGATGGATCGTTCCTGGGGGGAGTTCTTGGCTCTACACCCATACACACTCTAGGTACACTCAGAGTAGGGTCTGCATAGTAGGAGCATGTTAGATTACCATATTGCATATATGCCTGCATATATTCATTGCTTCAGCTCCATGGTAGAAATGTGTCTACTGTTCACTCTTTTGGTGCTTGTAATCTTTATTTGCTTCTGTCTCCTAATCATTGCAGCACACATATTTTATGCAAGAATAACATTGGTTTAATAAATATTATTGAAAACGTTCCACTGTATATTCTCTGTATATTTCTCTGAGAATAAGTGAGCATGAGTGACTGAGCGAAAGGTTCTGTACTGTTTCCAGAATCCCTGAGTGTTCAGGGTTGTCATGTTCAGTGGTTCCCAGAAACGGTTTGCTCCCTGTTAGGTTAGGGGGGCTTACAGTGGCACTGTGAGCTAGCTGGTCTATAGGCCAACATATCCTGCGATGGTGTCCAGAATCAGTCGTGACACCAAGTCCTTAGTTTAGTAGGAACTACACAACAGATCGAACTTTCCAGGTTTTCTTAACTAATGCAGTGTTCACTTCACACACCCTTACCTCAGGAGGCCAGAAGGGTTCAGCCCTCAGCCCTATGTCATTTAACATATGCGTCCGCTCTTTAGCAGACTTGGTGGAAAGTTGTGGCCTCCCCCTTTTCTCCTACGCAGATGACACCCAAATCATATTTTCCCTGTGATCTGATCAGGAATACAACTCTGGTGATCTAAACTCCTGCCTTGGTCTTGTCTCCACTTGGATGAACACCAACTCTCTAAAACTAAATGGTGATAAGACTGAGGTAATGGTATTTGGCAAGAATCCCCGACTCTGGGGACCTCATACCTGGCCTGCTATTTTAGGGGAGCTTCCTGAACCAACCCATAAAGTGAAGAATTTTGGGCTTCTGGCTGGACTCCACCCTGTCAATGAAACCACAGATGGTTGAAGTAGCCTCTGCATGCTTTGCCTCCATGAAATAGCTTAAAACGAACTTGTGGATGCTTCCTTTTTCACCCCAAAGGACAGTCATCCAGGCCATGATCCTATCAAGGCTTGGTTATGGAAATATCCTGTATTTAGGGGCAGATAAGCCATGATACGATGCCTTCAAGTGGTCCAAAAGTCTGCTGCCAGGCTTCTTTTTTGGCTCCCTGAACATACTTCCATGTCTGGCCTCTTCTGCAACCTTCACTTGCTCACAGTGGACAAGGGAATCCAGTTTAAGGCACTCTGGTTCATGCACAAAATCAACTCACGTTCTGGACCTTGGTACCTCTCAAAGCTGGTGGTTCCTTACCACCCCTCCCACACATTGCGCTTGAGCAATCGGTCCCTTTACACAGACCCCAGATTCAAACGCACATGGAGGGGTGGCCGTTCCTGCTCCTCCTTGGGTCCCAAGCTATGGAACACTCTCCCTGAGGCCCTGAGAAGCTGCACTTCTCTAACTACCTTCTGTAAGGACCTGAAAACTTTGTTATTCTAAACCACTTGTGCCTAATTTGCCCTGCCTATTGCGTACGCACTGCGAATCCCTCTCGGGTAGCTATGCGCTATAAGATTTTTAATAATAATAAAGTCCCTGTTTAATCAATCTGGGAAAGCTTTAAAAAATGATCAATGATAAACATCAATAGTTTTCCTCCCTCCATCACTTACTTGATGCCAAACACCCAGAGGCTGTTCATTCAATGCCTTTCTCCAAGACCTCCATCTTGCCATTAATGCAATTGATATGGCCACCGAGAAGCTCAGTAGCAGCCAAATGTTTAGTTGACTCCATCTGTGTGACTCGGTCCTTCAGCTTGGCTACTCAAGGGTTAATTTCCTCCAATTGGTGATTAATCCAGGTCTGAGATAAGTAATCTCTTTTCCCTCCATAGCTTTAAACTGCCAGCAAGCAAATTAATCGAATGTTGTACTTCTTTTTAGGGTATGCTTTGGTAAAACACACATTAAGTTAGTTAAGGGGTCGATTCCGATTCGGGCCGGAAAAAGCACCGACCGACTCAGATCCGGAAATTATACCGACTGACACGTACCTGTGGCGCCCGACACGCCAAGTACGATGAAAGGCGTGCAAAATCCGACCGACACGTACCGAACCCAAGTCGACCGACCGAGCCGCACGGAAAACAGCAATCCGGTCGGAAAAACACGCGAATCCAACCGACCGACACGCACCCGGAACAAATCCGACCGAAACGTACACGCGAACTCCAAACCGCAAAGTACGATGCAAGGCGCGAAAACCACGAGCGAGTCGGACGGAGGCCAAGCCGTACGACCGACACGCATACAAAACCGAGCCGAAGCAATACAAAACACCGCGACCGACGCGTACGCAGCATAGAATACTTCACAAACACAGCGTGAACGAAACGGAGAACACCGTACGAAACAAATGCAGGGTCCGACTCGGTCACAAGAACGTTTCCAACATACACAGACAGTACAAAGGAAAAATCACACAAAAAAAGGCCAAACAAGCAATTACTAAGCCAATAAATACTGGGGGGGGGTGGGGACAGAGAACAAAGACACACCCACAACTCCACCCATATAAAGGACACAAATCACAACCATGATCCTTTGCAAATGCCATTCCACTGCCAGCACCCAAGAGAAAGCAACCACACACCCACAGCTCATCCCTCACACAAGCCACACACCATCAGCACACCAACAAATACCTACCTCACATACACCCAGCAAAACACACACTCACACACCCTCACCTGCACACCAACACACACATCACTCACCATCACCACCCATCACCATGCCCCCCAAGAAGAATCCCAAGTTCCTAGATTGTGAATTGGAAGTCATGGTAGACGAGATCCTCAGGGTAGAGCCACAGCTGTTTGGCACACTGGTCCAACAGACCCCCATCTCCCAGAAAACCAAGATGTGGGAGAGGATCATCAACAGGGTGAACGCACAATCACCATGTCGGCGCACAAAGAGCGACATCCAGAACAGGTGGTATGACGTGCGCAGGAGGGTACGGGACCTGCTCAAGAAAGACTACATCAACAGCCAATACACCGGCAGTGGCCCTCCTGCCAAGCCAATATACCTCAGGCCCTGGGAGGAGAAGGTGCAGGCCATCCTTCCGCCAGTGAGCGAATATGGACTAGAGGACATCCCAGAGCCTGGTGAGTACACAACAAATGTACACAATATACTGCCACAAAACACACACACATCACTGTCAAGGGGAGAGTCAAACCATGCACTCATAGCAATTACACAGCAACCAGAACAGAATCATCCCAAAATGTGTATGTCAGTCAGATAAACACAACACATGCCATCAAAAATGTCACATCCAACTGTGCCATCACATGTACAAACACAACTACAACTACAGCTAGGCAGTGGCACAAATAGAACTAACAAACACATCCAGACATGTAGCCACCACAACAACACCAACACACAGTGAAGACCACTCAAAGGAAGGAATTCTGTGTATGCTGGCCAAGTCAGTGTAGCCAATAGCATCATGGGAGTCGCAGTCACACATATTGCCCCCCCAACTGTCCCATCAACACCACCATGAACCATGCGCACATCACAGGGAGTGGAGAAGGACTCACAAGATGGCTGACACTGGCAACTGCTGTGGGGAGCACAAGGCCCTGCTGGCAACTGTGCACCAACAAACAGCAGGACACCACTGACTGACATCCTGAGAGACAACTTCCACTCCCTGCAATGCAAGCACGTTCCATGGTGGGATAACTGGCTGGCTGGGTGGGTGGGAAGGAGGACTTGCAGCACTGACCATAGTCACAAGCACCTCCCCTCACACACACCCCAACACAAACTCCACAGAACCCACCTGGTAGAATGCAATGACCCCCATCCTAACACAAGATCCCACAAAGAACCACCACCCTGGGTTATGTTGTGTGAAGCACAGGGACACTCTTGGGACTCTTAGCCAAACAACTGCCAGGACAACACTCCCAGCCATCCTGTCAGCACAGCCAGCCCACCCCACAGGGAAGCAGAATCAAAAGGAAGGAAGCATGGGCAGGCTGGGAAGGGGGGTGGAGGCAATAGCATGATGGGAGTCGTAGTCACAGACATAGCTCACCCCCACAACTGTCCCATCAACACCACCCTGAACCATGCTCACATCACAGGGAGTGGAGAAGGACTCACAAGATGGCTGACACTGGCTACTGCTGTGGGGAGCACAAGGCCCTGCTGGCAACTGTGCACCAACAAACAGCAGGACACCACTGACTGACATCCTGAGAGACAACTTCCACTCCCTGCAATGCAAGCACAGTCCATGGTGGGATAACTGGCTGGCTGGGTGGGTGGGAAGGAGGACTTGCAGCACTGACCATAGTCACAAGCACCTCCCCTCACACACCCCCAACACAAACTCCACAGAACCCACCTGGTAGAATGCAATGCCCCCATCCTAACACAAGATCCCACAAAGAACCACCACCCTGGGTTATGTTGTGTGAAGCACAGGGCCACTCTTGGGACTTTTAGCCAAACAACTGCCAGGACAACACTCCCAGCCATCCTGTCAGCACAGCCAGCCCACCCCACAGGGAAGCAGAATCAAAAGGAAGGAAGCATGGGCATGCTGGGAAGGGGGTGGAGGCAATAGCATGATGGGAGTCGTAGTCACTGATATTGGTCACCCCCACAACTGTCCCATCAACACCACCATGAACCATGCTCACATCACAGGGAGTGGAGAAGGACTCACAAGATGGCTGACACTGGCTACTGCTGTGGGGAGCACAAGGCCCTGCTGGCAACTGTGCACCAACAAACAGCAGGACACCACTGACTGACATCCTGAGAGACAACTTCCACTCCCTGCAATGCAAGCACGTTCCATGGTGGGATAACTGGCTGGCTGGGTGGGTGGGAAGGAGGACTTGCAGCACTGACCATAGTCACAAGCACCTCCCCTCACACACACCCCAACACAAACTCCACAGAACCCACCTGGTAGAATGCAATGCCCCCATCCTAACACAAAATCCCACAAAGAACCACCACCCTGGGTTATGTTGTGTGAAGCACAGGGCCACTCTTGGGACTCTTAGCCAAACAACTGCCAGGACAACACTCCCAGCCATCCTGTCAGCACAGCCAGCCCACCCCACAGGGAAGCAGAATCAAAAGGAAGGAAGCATGGGCATGCTGGGAAGGGGGTGGAGGCAATAGCATGATGGGAGTCGTAGTCACTGATATTGGTCACCCCCACAACTGTCCCATCAACACCACCCTGAACCATGCTCACATCACAGGGAGTGGAGAAGGACTCACAAGATGGCTGACACTGGCTACTGCTGTGGGGAGCACAAGGCCCTGCTGGCAACTGTGCACCAACAAACAGCAGGACACCACTGACTGACATCCTGAGAGACAACTTCCACTCCCTGCAATGCAAGCACGTTCCATGGTGGGATAACTGGCTGGCTGGGTGGGTGAGAAGGAGGACTTGCAGCACTGACCATAGTCACAAGCACCTCCCCTCACACACCCCCAACACAAACTCCACAGAACCCACCTGGTAGAATGCAATGCCCCCATCCTAACACAAGATCCCACAAAGAACCACCACCCTGGGTTATGTTGTGTGAAGCACAGGGTCACTCTTGGGACTTTTAGCCAAACAACTGCCAGGACAACACTCCCAGCCATCCTGTCAGCACAGCCAGCCCACCCCACAGGGAAGCAGAGTCAAAGGAAGGAAGCATGGGCATGCTGGGAAGGGTGGTGGAGGCAATAGCATGATGGGAGTCGTAGTCACTGATATTGGTCACCCCCACAACTGTCCCATCAACACCACCCTGAACCATGCTCACATCACAGGGAGTGGAGAAGGACTCACAAGATGGCTGACACTGGCTACTGCTGTGGGGAGCACAAGGCCCTGCTGGCAACTGTGCACCAACAAACAGCAGGACACCACTGACTGACATCCTGAGAGACAACTTCCACTCCCTGCAATGCAAGCACGTTCCATGGTGGGATAACTGGCTGGCTGGGTGGGTGGGAAGGAGGACTTGCAGCACTGACCATAGTCACAAGCACCTCCCCTCACACACCCCCAACACAAACTCCACAGAACCCACCTGGTAGAATGCAATGCCCCCATCCTAACACAAGATCCCACAAAGAACCACCACCCTGGGTTATGTTGTGTGAAGCACAGGGCCACTCTTGGGACTTTTAGCCAAACAACTGCCAGGACAACACTCCCAGCCATCCTGTCAGCACAGCCAGCCCACCCCACAGGGAAGCAGAGTCAAAAGGAAGGAAGCATGGGCATGCTGGGAAGGGGGTGGAGGCAATAGCATGATGGGAGTCATAGTCACAGCTCTACATCCCCCACCACATGGCCCAGCAAGCTCACACTCACGCATGCACATCCCACAGAGAGTGGAAAGGCCCATCAAAGATGTCTGACACTGTTGCTGTGTTGTGGGGAGCACAAGGGCATGCTGGGAACTGCACACCAACCAACAGCAGGACACCACTGTCAGCCATCTTGCCATTGCTCTCACACCCACACACACTGAACTCCCCACAAAAGCAAGTAAGTATGGGAATGCTGGGAAGTGGGGTGGAGGCAATAGCATGATGGGAGTCGTAGTCACAGACATAGCTCACCCCCACAACTGTCCCATCAACACCACCCTGAACCATGCTCACATCACAGGGAGTGGAGAAGGACTCACAAGATGGCTGACACTGGCTACTGCTGTGGGGAGCACAAGGCCCTGCTGGCAACTGTGCACCAACAAACAGCAGGACACCACTGACTGACATCCTGAGAGACAGCTTCCACTCCCTGCAATGCAAGCACAGTCCATGGTGGGATAACTGGCTGGCTGGGTGGGTGGGAAGGAGGGCCGGCTGTCAACCAAACACAACCAATGCAGACCATGTTCACACCCCA
Source organism: Calotriton arnoldi (assembly GCA_963921515.1). Lineage (NCBI taxonomy): Eukaryota > Metazoa > Chordata > Amphibia > Caudata > Salamandridae > Calotriton > Calotriton arnoldi. The sequence goes on from CAWUFW010001901.1 coordinate 2,326,630, forward strand.
AAAAATACATAGAAATGCCCAAATAATGCAGGACAATGTGCCACACCAATATCAACCCCTGACTGTGACGACTTAGGACAATGCAATGTACAGGCCCGCACCCAGAGGCACAGTCACAACTGTCATGTGTGTCAACCATTGATGCCTGCAGAAACATAACATACATTGTGTGTGTCTCCCAAAAACAGGTGATGATGGGGACACAGCAGCAGACGCTGAGGAGTCCCAGTCCCAGGCTCAAGAGGATGCGGAGCTCACTGGCGTCGTACAGCCTCTGTCCTCCTCGGACGAAGAAGACCAACCTGGCACATCCGGTGCAAGTCTACATGCAGCACCAGCAGGACCACCAGCTGCAGCACCAGCAGGACCACAAGCTGCACCCCCTGCACCCACCCCTCCAACGACTGTCACCACAAATACCATCCCTGCCGACATGGACAGAACAAGAAGCAACACCAGCACAGGGACCCTGGACCAACCTGGGGCCATGGACACCACCACCACCACCACCAACCCCCAAGGTGGACCAGGGTCATCTGTGCGTGCCACTGCACGCACTGCACATATCAGCAGGGGTGGTGGGAGGGGTGGGAGACAGAGGTCGCTGCTTGCAGAGGTTGCTGGTGTGCATGATGACCCACAACTGGTACGCATAGCTGATGCGTACCAGTCCAGCACCGGAGACCTCAGCCAGGTAGTGGGGCTCCTCAGAGACATGAAACAGCAGCAGGCTGCCCATCATGCCCGCTTGGACTCCCACATGTCCCACGTGGAGTCACACATGTCCCGCATGGACTCACACATGTCCCGCGTGGAGTCCAAGTGGGATGCACTGCATGAGATGACGGCGGTGCACAGGGACATCTTACAATGCCTCCGCCAGATGAACAGCAACCAGTCCACACCTCCCTGTGTGCCAACAACATCTGGTGCCGAACAAACTGCAACTGCCACAGGGAGGGAGGATGACTCTGGCGGAGAGTCCCCTGCACCGCAGCAGCCTGTACTTGAGGGGCCCCCCCAAGAAGAGGGGTCGTCCGAGGAGGGGCAAGTGAGAGGCCGATGGCCAAGCGCAACTCCCAGGAAGCCTGAACCTGTTCTGGATGTTCACCTTTGTGCACAGACTGTTCACCCTGTTGACGGCAACACTACTCCCACACATTGCATGGGGAGTACAAGTTGGACCAATGTGTCAGACAACTGTGGCCCCGATACTGGGGATTCTGTCTACCAGGACTTTCAATTCACCTAGGAACTTCGGATTGCAAGATTTATGTACAGCACTACCCATCCTATGCACTATTCACACAAATGTATCACAATAAACACACTAATACACCATACTTGCCTCTGTTGTGATTCCAACGTGGGTGCTGTTATGGGGATGATGAACTGCTAAATTACACTGTGTATGCGAACTGCAACAGCAAGGACAACACAGGCATGTGAGTAAAGGCAACGTGACACATATGAGGGAGACACACCACCAGGGCTACACAACACATACACACCTAGGCCATCTGACTCATTGCCTACACTGATGTTGCCAGGGAAGACGGTGCAATGCACAGACACCACACCCATTCCCAGTTGTAGTCAAGTAGCCCACAGGTGCAGTAATCAAATGGCAGTCAAATATGTGACCGCAGACAACGCACATCACAAAGTGAAGCACAGGTTTATTACACAGTTTCAACATGTCGTAACCACTACAGATGCAAGGTAATCCCACCTGGCAGCGGGCACACAGTCAACAACTGTAGACGGAAGGAAGTCCATGGGTGTGGCGCACATCACCTGTAGGGACACAACATCTACCAGCCTGGAAGTGCAATCACGTCGTCGGTGGACACAGTTGACCAAACGAATCTGAAAGTACCCTGTGAAGGACAGAAATGACACACAGTCAAAAGCAATGGAGTACAGGACAGAACAGCAAAACTCATGCACAATACATGTTACAAGATACCCACCCAGAACCAAGTTAGCATGTCAACACTGTTGGGGAGTACAGCCCACCTGTAAGCACACATCGCAACACACATCCAGTCAAGTAGCCCATGGACACACTCCAACAGCACCAGAGCACCACCTACACATCATGCCAACTCACATCATTGACATGACACCTCAGGATACTCACATTCAGCTAAAGAAGTTGGTGATGAGCTGTGTGCGGACATCACCATCATCATCATCATCATCATCATCGTCACTGGCATCGTGGTCCAGGCCAGGATCCTCCACAGGTGGCGGATGTTGGTCATTGTCATCCTGGATGAGAGGCAACTCCTTCCGCACTGCCAGGTTGTGGAGCATGCAGCAGACGATGATAATCTTGCGCACTTTCGCAGGGGCATATGGGAGGGACCCTCCGGTCTTGTCCAGGCAGCGGAAGCGGTTCTTCAGGAGACCAAATGTCCGCTCAATCACTCTCCTGGTCCGACCATGTGCCTCATTGTAGCGCATCTGGGCTGGTGTCACAGGGTTCCTGAGGGGTGTCAGCAACCACGGCATGTTGGGGTATCCCGAGTCACCTACGGACAGACAAGTGCACATTAGCTGACTTGGAAAAGTGGGCGGAATACTACAGATCAGATCACACACAATGGCACAAAGTCAGTACACACCGACAAGCCAGGCACGCTGGTTCTGCATCTGTGCCATCATCCTGGGGATGCGACTACTCCTCATCACAAAGGCATCGTGTGCTGAACCAGGGAAACGGGCACACACGTGTGTGATGGTCATGTCTGCAAGACACACCACCAGTGCATTGACCGAGTGGTAGTGCTTGCGGTTCCTGTAGGCCTGCTCCTGGGCCTGTGGTGGTACCAAAGCCACATGTGTCCCATCAATGGAGCCAATGACATGCGGCATCCTCCCCAGGGCATAAAAGTCACTCTTCACGTCAGTGAGTCGTCGCAGTCTAGGGAAATAGACGTACCGGTTCAGGAATAGCAACATTGCCGCCAAAACATCGCGGAGCACACGGCTCAACATGGTCTGTGACATCCCACCAGCAGTCGCCACAGTATGTTGGAAGGTACCGGTGGCAAAGAAGTGTAGGGCTGCCATCACCTTCACCTTGGGGGTCAGCGCTGTAGGATACGGCCGGCCAGGCTGCAAATGTGGGGACAACTGCACTGCCAAATCCTCAATCAGCTGCCTGGTGAAGCGGTACCGTCGGATGCTGTCCCGTTCCACCATCGTTGCCAGGTCTGGGAATGGTCGATGGACAGCAGGAGCCCTGCAGTGCAGAGGAGAAGTAAGCAAGATTGTCAGTCACCCCACATATGCGGCATTGAACACACTCAATATCCCAACATACATCATTATGAGGCACAACTACATGAAGTGTGCAGTTCCGTAAGGACATGTATGGTACATACATGGCCAACATCTGTCAACACGGTCCAACAGGTGGCATCAATTAGTCCCAGGTTGGCCCATTGGATGTCATGAGGCCGTGTCACAGTTCCCATCTCCTGCTGCCGTGTCACAATCACCCCCCACAGTGACATGTGAGGACAGATGTGCCCCAGGCACCACAGCTCAACGACAGGTACATTCCCAGGGACCCTGTATTGCCACATGGACACTGGCATTACATGGAGTATCATGTATACACCACAGCAAAACAACCATGACCCCCACAGGTAGTGGTCCCACTTGCCACGGCAGGACAGACATGGACGTCTGTGACACACACACGCACAACATCAAACTCCATGCACACACAACGTGGATGTGGAGACTGTCTCCCATTGTGCACATGAAATCAGAGACATTGTAAACACTACATGCACAAAGACTGTGGAGGACCATCACTATTGTGCCACTGGGACACCCTGGCTCAAACATACCGTCCCACATGGGACTCACAGGGTATGTGACATGAAATACACATACACCACCGTGAAATGTGACCATGGCACATGCACAGATATGAACAGTTGAACATCACAGTGGTCATGTACACGTAACACCCAGGATCCTGTCCCCATTAACACGTGCACAGCTTGGGGGTGGCTGCCCACAGGTGACACCCACAGGACAACATGTACACCAACATACACACAATAGGAAATGCAGCCTTACATGCCTTATGATAAAGTTTGGACAGGCTGTCGTGATGTAGGTGTGCCCCTCACTCCCTGGGAGCTATCTGTGGCTGGCATATGTCCATCTGAGACAGGCATGCTGACATATGCCAGTCACATGTACAGTGATGCGTTGAACAGCAATGGACCGATCGGTGCCCCCGGCCGGCCCATTGCATTCAATGTATGCGGGTACGCGTTGTACCCCTGTACGCGTTGTACCCCTGTACGCGTTGTATCCCTGTACGCGTTGAACTGCAATGGACCGATCGGTGCCCCCGGCCGGCCCATTGCATTCAATGTGTGTGGGTACGCGTTGTACCCCTGTACGCGTAGTACTGCAATGGACCGATCGGTGCCCCCGGCCGGCCCATTGCATTCAATGTGTGCGGGTACGCGTTGTACCCCTGTACGCAGCGTTGTACTGCAATGGACCGATCGGTGCCCCCGGCCGGCCCATTGCATTCAATGTGTGCGGGTACGCGTTGTACCCCTGTACGCGTTGTACTGCAATGGACCGATCGGTGCCCCCGGCCGGCCCATTGCATTCAATGTGTGCGGGTACGCGTTGTACCCCTGTACGCGTTGTACTGCAATGGACCGATCGGTGCCCCGGCCGGCCCATTGCATTCAATGTGTGCGGGTACGCGTTGTACCCCTGTACGCGTTGTACTGCAATGGACCGATCGGTGCCCCCGGCCGGCCCATTGCATTCAATGTGTGCGGGTACGCGTTAGTACCCCTGTACGCGTTGTACTGCAATGGACCGATCGGTGCCCCCGGCCGGCCCATTGCATTCAATGTGTGCGGGTACGCGTTGTACCCCTGTACGCATTGTACTGCAATGGACCGATCGGTGCCCCGGCCGGCCCATTGCATTCAATGTGTGCGGGTACGCGTTGTACCCCTGTACGCGTTGTACCCCTGTACGCGTTGAACTGCAATGGACCGATCGGTGCCCCGGCCGGCCCATTGCATTCAATGTGTCGCGGGTACGCGTTGTACCCCTGTACGCGTTGTACTGCAATGGACCGATAGGTGCCCCGGCCGGCCCATTGCATTCAATGTGTGCGGGTACGCGTTGTACCCCTGTACGCGTTGAACTGCAATGGACCGATCGGTGCCCTCGGCCGGCCCATTGCATTCAATGTGTGCGGGTACGCGTTGTACCCCTGTACGCGTTGAACTGCAATGGACCGATTGGTGCCCCCGGCCGGCCCATTGTATTCAATGTGTGCAGGTACGCGTTGTACCCCTGTACGCGTTGTACCGCAATGGACCGATCGGTGCGCACCCATTGACAATGGCCTTGCCTGGCAACGGACGCGTTTTCGAATTTCGAACGAGTCGGTTGCTGGAAAATCAGTTGGTCACCCACAACAATGTTGCAAAATCATGTATGTCATGAAGTTGAAGATTTGAAGGATGCTGTGGGCGTGTTTTGGTGCTGCTATTCCATGGATTGGCCAGATTCAGAAGATGCAAACGACTTGGACCTATCACTTTGGACACAAGGGACAGTATCTGCCTCTCCAGCACATATATATTGCTGGCTGTTCCCCTGAGAGCTCACTTGCCTGCACTACATGCTCCAGGACGACATCTGCCACTGCACTGCTGCTGTCTCTGCCCCTCTGGACCCTGCAATGGCACGTACTGTGGAGAGAGCCCCAGCCTTCAGCCTTGAGGAGAACCAGGCCCTGCTGGACAGCCTACTTCCACAGTACAGCAAGCTGTATGGGACACCAGGGGAGCAGGTGAGTGTTCTGTGCACTGCCTTTCTGAATGTGCATATTGTCTGACTAGCAAGGCTGAAAGTCTGCACGCCACTGGCTAGCAGGCTCACTGAGTAGTTGTCACCCCCCATAGTGTGTAGTGACATGCACTGGACAGGTATGGTGCAGTGACAGTGCATTTGAACAAGGTTTTACTTCCCATGCAATGATACCATGTAGTGACGTCTGGCAAACTGTCCATGGGCAGCTTTGCACTGCCTGTGTACATCATGTGCCCCTGTGATTGAGACATGTATATACAACTGTGTCATGCACGGATATGTTGCATGTGTAGTAATGGCCTTTTCACTTTGTCATCCTGACAGGTTAATGCCCATCGGAAGCAGGAGATCTGGAAGGACATCGTCCGGGCTGTCCGGTCCGTGGGGGTCTACAAGCGCCGGATCCGCAACTGCCAGAAGAGGTGGCAGGACCTTCGGGGCTGGACCCGGAGGATTGCACGGGTCCAGTTGAAGCTGTCGCCTCCTCGCAGGAGGGGCGGAACACGGACCCTGACCCCCCACATGCTCCAGATCCTGGCGGTGGTGTTTCCAGACCTGGATGGGCAGCTGAAGGCCAGACAGCAGCAAGGAGGGGGTGAGTCAAAGACTGCACTGTGAACTCTGTATTACATGCTTTGTGCCCTCCTCTGGCCTGGTTCAACTGCCACAGTGCAGCAGTCATGCTGTCCAGGAGCCATGTCCCTCTATTGTGCACTGCCCACTGCTCATCTGATACCCAGGTGTGGCCCTTACATTCAGGGAATTGTGTCACTTGGGACTGTGTCCTTGCAGTTTGCTTCACTAAAGGTGGGGGACAGCATCTGTTTCCCTAACTCTGTTGTGGGCATCATGGGTGGGTCCATTGTTCACACAACGCCTGTGTTCGGACATGTAATCTGCGTGTTGCTTTGATATGCGGTCCACTTGCTGAGCTGAGCCACCACATGTGCCTGGGGTATGTGGCACACGCCCATGCAGCGGGTGGGAACAATGTTTGGGCCCCAGGAGTGTGCAGATTACGTGTGTCACACATACATAGACAGCTATCCACTGTCCAGGGCTCATCCCTCATTCATGTGGAGCAGGACAGTCATGCCTACTCCAGGCCATGCAATGCACTCTGTACTCCCAATCCCGTGTATCAGCTGACACATTGTGCGCAGTGATTTGACCCCTCAGGTGTCTGCCTCTGTGTCAGTGTGCTGTGGATTACTTGCCAGGACTGCTGGGGTGTTTCTTGGTAGGGGCTCAGCATGCCACTGGAGATGTGACCATAGGAGACGATACTTGTGTGTCACATAGGTGTTTGATCAGCTGCCCGTGCAGACTGGGGTATGCGAATGTGAAGTTCAGGCAGCTGTTCCCCATTCACAGCAGATTGTGAGGGGCTCAGGTTCAGAGGGTAGTGTCACAGGTCTCCCATATGTCCAATAGGTATGACCTGGACAGATGAGGGTTAAGATGATGTGTTGTGTGGGGGATGTACATGTGCACTTGTGCAGCTCCAGGACTTGCATTCACCATGACCTACTATTGTGACACAGTGCATAGTGTTGTTGTCTGGCTGCCAAGTCATACATCACTGAGACAGTGATGTATGACTTAGCAGTCACGCCTCTGCCATGGCATGTGTCTACTTATTGGTGGTCTTGCAGGGGAGCAGGGGAGCTACATGCACACCATTGTGGCGATGGCTATCAGGACATGGGTGCATCATGGTGTCTGTCGCTGGTATGCATCACATGCATTTCCTATTTGACTCTGGGCATCCCTTTCATCCGGAAACCTGTACTGACTCAGTGGCAAGAGCTGTGATGTGTGCATGTCCACATGCCACACCGTGTCCTCTGCACTGTCCAACTACTGTGTACTTGGTGCATGTGTCCACACTGGGGTGTTGCAATCCAACAGACACCAGACAGATGGGTGCAAGGCCATGTGGGATGTGAGTGCCATGCTTGGCATCAGACTGACAATTGGCTTCTCCTGTTCATTAGGGCACTTTTAGCAATGTACAACTAATGATGCCAGGGCTTGCTCTGTAATGTGCTGTGCTCACAGTGGTGTGTGCGTTTGGTGCAGGTGACTGATGTCTGTCTGTTTCCCCATTGTTTGCAGATACATCCACGGCCACGGAAGGGGACAGCTCCACGGACCAGGAGGAGCCAGAGAGCCAGACTGGGTCAGCAGCCGAGGAGTGGTCGGAGGGACCCAGTGGCACGGAGGGCGAGGGGAGCCACACCGAGGAGTCCTCAGCACCATCCACCTCAGCTGAGGACCAGAGCAACTCGGAGGATGACTCCCTTATGGAGGCGGGTGTCAGCAGCCACCACACCCCAGCTAGTGTTGCTGTCCCCGCCACCACCAGCACCACCACCGCCCTCCCATCAGCTCCCATTCCCCAGGTCCGTGGAGGCTCCCATGTTCGGGAGCGTGTCTCCTTTGGGCCAGGCACTGCACCCCCTGCCCCTGTGTCCCCTGCTGCCCTGAGTGAGGAGTCTGTGTACCTCCTTCGCCAGCTCCATGTAGGGCAGACAGCCATGCTGAGTGTCCTCCATGCGCACACCGCTCTGTTGACTCAGCTGGTGTCGTTCATGGAGGGCATCTCATCGGGCATGTCTGACCTACAGAGGGGCAAAAGGTCCATGGACTCCTCCCTGACGGCAGCAGTGTCCCTCCTCAGACAGTCCCTCACCCCTCCTGCCTCTGCTCCATCCACACTCCCCAGCACCTTACCCGTCCCAAGCACACACACACCGGCACAGGCACACACCAGCACACACACGTCCAGCACACAGACACACACGCCACAAACAAAACGCACACGCACGCACAGTCAGGGGACTGAAACCAGACTCACAGGGGATGGGGCCCTGGTACACACACACGCATCCACAGGCACTGCGCAGTCCTCAGTTGCCTCTCCCTCCAAAACACCCTCCCTTGCCTCACCTGCAACCCCAAAGACCCAGCGCCTCTTCCTCAGTGACCTCGGCCTCTTCCCCTCCGATCCAGCTGCTCCAGCATCCAGGGGGAAGAGGAAGCCCCCCACACGAAGCAGAGTGCCCCTCGCCCCGGACACCCTCCCCCAGGCGCAGACAGACTGAGGCCCCCACCCGCAAGTCCCCCGGAGTGGTAAGAGCAAGACCCCGCCGCCGCCCTGCAGCTCAAGCACCAGGTCTCTTTCCTCCATCCCTCAGGCCCCCACTCCACAGGTGCCCCCACCACACCCTGCCCCAGGTTCCCCCACCCACAGATATACCATCCCCAAGAGGATCCGGCCTTCTCCCCTGCCACTTGCTCTCCCGGCACCACACCCCCGCTGCGCTTGTCTGTGCCACTGATGTGGTGAGGGTGTCCTCCCCTCTGTCCAGCCCACCTTGCCTGTTCCCCATTCTCCTCCCCTGGTGGTAGGCACTGCAGTGGAGTCCACTACCACCCTGTCTGACTTGGGCACTGCAGTGGCGGACCTGTCCACTCCATCTGCAGGGTCCACTGCAGTCGTGCCGGCACCCACAACATCTGAGCCATGCCCCCCAGTTGTGCCGGCACACACCATGTCAGACACCTCCACTGCAGTTGTCAGTGGCTCTCCAGCACCCACCACCCCTTCCCTGCTTCCTCCTGGTGAGCCCTGATCCTGTCCCTGCGGTGCCTGGCCTACCCCCCGGTTGCCCCTCCTAGTGGATTGTCCCTGGTTTTGTGCAGGCATGTGTAGGGTGGCATCTGCCACTGTCACCCACTTGTGACTTTGTTGATGGACTGGCCATTGGCCTTTGTTTATTTTCTACCGGACTTCTACTTTTAATGCCACATATGCTGAATAAAGCAACTTTCTGTTCTCTAGTGCTTTTGCTTCTGATGTACATGATGTTGATGATGCTAACCATGCCCTTGCTGCAGTGATGGTGATATTTGGTCTCATGATAATGAAGTGTTACTGTGCAGGAACCCATGTGGTCCAGGGGGAATGTGTCCTATCCTGTGGTGTATCCATGTCATCCATAGCAGCATCTGAGGGTGTCATGTGTTCAGTATTTGGCAATGGGATTTCCTACTTAGATTGCCTATTTCACATCTGTGGCTTCCACCCCTGCACATCTGTTGTGCCTGCCATTGTTCAATTTGTCTACTTCCCTGACCGTGTGGCCATCTCCAGTGGACATGCAGGTTTGGGCATCAATGGGGAAGGACTCATCTGTGATGTCAGTGCAACATTGCTATACAAGTGTGTTGGATCTGTGCTGATTATTCCGTTGGCACTTCCATGACCAGGCTGATGTTACGGGAGCCCTCATTTGGTGCTAATTGTTGATTGTGTGACCAAGTGCTCAGCTGACATGATGGGGCCCTACTGAGGCAACATATGGCACAGCTTTCCTCACACAGGAGTGGAGTCCCCTCATGGCAGTGTGTACTCCTGTGACATTGCCTGCGCCCAAGGTGTGTGTTGTATGTGCATGTCTGTGTTTTCACTTCCGTTTAGCTGTGCATGCTGTGATCCCTAGTGTTGTACCTGTTTGTGATGCTAGCTGAGTTGACCTATGTTCCCCAAAGTCTTCGCCCTGGGTTCTCTGTGATGTGGGTGCATGGCACATTACTGGTCATCAGGGTGTCACCCATAGGTGTGTTTGCTGTCAGGGCTGAGTTTGTGTGCAGACGCAGATGGGTCACAGTCAGGTTTCCCTTGGCACTTGTTGTTTGCCCCTGTCATGTGATTTCCAGTTTGTGCTATCTTTCAGTGATTGTGACACGTTGTGTGTGTGACTGCTGGCACTCCTCAGGGTCCGGGCTGCAATGTTGGTTGTTGTCTATGTGTGTTCTTTGTGGGTGACCTTGGCTTCTTCATTGGTGTGTGACTGTGGATGGGATCCCATTGGTTGGTGTGGTATTGCCGTCATGTCCATGTACAGCGTAGTGTGCAGTGTGTCAGACATTCAGGAGTCTTGTTGAGTGGCCATGTGTGATGTGTTTCTGCACCTTGGTTCCCACCCACCACCCTGGAATAGTCATGGGTGCATGTGCAATGTCACCAGTGCATGTGTGCTTCACTGCTGCACATTGTTGGAGGTCGAGGGGTGTGGTGTTGAGTGTGTGCAGATGAGAGTTGTTGCCCGGCTAGGCCCCTGCCTCCATGTTGGCCTTGGCTTACTGGCCATGCTGTTTGATTTGTGCTTGTGTAGGTGTGATGGTAGTTAGTTGCTCAGGACACATGACTGTGGTTCACAGTGTGAACCACATTTAGCTTTGTCATCACAGTGGGATTGTAATGCAGCCCAGGGTCACCACATTGTGGGGGCCCTGGGGGTGGTGCTGTGGTGTGTCTGTGTCTTGCTGTGTCAGTTGCTGTCCCTACGTGCCTGTGTGACATGTGTGATTTGTGCTCCCTCTCATCTGACAATGCCTGCTTGCCCACATAGGGGATTTGGATCCATGAGTTACCTTTGTGTGGCACTGTATGCACATCTGTATGATTGGTATTCAGGTCTCCTCATGTGTTGTGTGGTTGCCTGGGGACACTGGCCCCCCCTCACCTGTTGTGTATGATGTGCAGTGTGGGTCTGCCTGTTTGTGTTTGTGCATCTGCACCACTGCATTGGCATATCTTGGGTGTGCCATTGGCTGTATGTAGTTTGGTGGGTTTCCCCTGCTGTCCCTGGGACTCCTAGGTCATCGGTCAGCACAATGATCATGGTTTGTGTGTCCCATTGCTGCCATGGTATGGTATCTGTTCACCTCACATCTGCAGTCTCCACAGGGTATCTGCATTTGTGTGCCCATTGGTGCAAATATGTGGGTCTGCATTCTGATGGTCACTTCTGTCATTGTGTCATTGATGATTGTTGACGGTGTCAGCCCCCATGGGTGTTGTTTGTCTGCACATGGCCAAAGGTATGTCTTATTTGCACTGCAGTATTTGGCTCCCCAATTTATGTTGCAATGGGACACATACACTACTTTGCCACTGATGTGTTTGTTGTTCTGTGACCAGGAATCATCCATGCAGTTTGGCAGTTGCACCTCTTTCTTTGTCAACACTTACCTTTTGGTCACTGTGATGATGGGGGTTTGGACCCCATTGCCACAATGTTCAAAATGTGCTTCAGCTATGGACCCCACACTTACCTTTTGGTCACTGTGGTGATGGGGGTTTAGACCCCATTGCCACAATGTTCAAAATGTGCTTCAGCTATGGACCCCACACTTACATTTTGGTCACTGTGATGATGGGGGTTTGGACCCCATTGCCACAATGTTCAAAATGTGCTTCAGCTATGGACCCCACACTTACATTTTGGTCACTGTGATGATGGGGGTTTGGACCCCATTGCCACAATGTTCAAAATGTGCTTCAGCTATGGACCCCACACTTACATTTTGGTCACTGTGATGATGGGGGTTTGGACCCCATTGCCACAATGTTCAAAATGTGCTTCAGCTATGGACCCCACACTTACCTTTTGGTCACTGTGGTGATGGGGGTTTAGACCCCATTGCCACAATGTTCAAAATGTGCTTCAGCTATGGACCCCACACTTACATTTTGGTCACTGTGATGATGGGGGTTTGGACCCCATTGCCACAATGTTCAAAATGTGCTTCAGCTATGGACCCCACACTTACATTTTGGTCACTGTGATGATGGGGGTTTGGACCCCATTGCCACAATGGTCATGGCCTGCTTAGCATTGTGGGTGCCACACACATATATGTGTGGCACATGTGCTAGGGGTCACATTGTATGTTCAAAGTCATGTTCGGTGTTGTAGGCATTTGACACAGTCTACACACGCTTGTCATGGTGTTGGGGGGATGTCTTCTTCTTGCATTCCCTAGGTTGTGGTGTGCTGGTTGTGTCATGCATTGTCCATCCTATGAGTGGGGGTGGTAGTAGTGGTAGGCATCTAGCCCCCCCTGGCTGAGGGTGGTAGTAGTGGTAGGCATCCAGCCCCCCCTGGCTAAGGGTGGTGGTAGGCATCCAGCCCCCCCTGGGTGAGGGTGGTAGTGGTGGTAGGCATCCAGCCCCCCTGGGTGAGGGTGGTAGTAGTGGTAGGCATCCAGCCCCCCTGGCTGAGGGTGGTAGTAGTGGTAGGCATCCAGCCCCCTGGCTAAGGGTGGTGGTAGGCATCCAGCCCCTCTGGGTGAGGGTGGTAGTAGTGGTAGGCATCCAGCCCCCTGGGTGAGGGTGGTAGTAGTGGTAGGCATCCAGCCCCCCTGGGTGAGGGTGGTAGTAGTGGTAGGCATCCAGCCCCCTGGCTAAGGTTGGTGGTTGGCATCCAGCCCCCTGGGTGAGGGTGGTAGTGGTGGTAGGCATTCAGCCCCCCTGGGTGAGGGTGGTAGTAGTGGTAGGCATCCAGCCCCCTGGGTGAGGGTGGTAGTAGTGGTAGGCATCCAGCCCCCCTGGGTGAGGGTGGTAGTAGTGGTAGGCATCCAGCCCCCCTGGGTGAGGGTGGTAGTAGTGGTAGGCATCCAGCCCCCCTGGCTAAGGGTGGTGGTAGGCATCCAGCCCCCCTGGCTGAGGGTGGTAGTAGTGGTAGGCATCCAGCCCCCCTGGCTAAGGGTGGTGGTAGGCATCCAGCCCCCTGGCTGACGGTGGTAGTAGTGGTAGGCATCCAGCCCCCTGGCTAAGGGTGGTGGTTGGCATCCAGCCCCCTGGGTGAGGGTGGTAGTGGTGGTAGGCATCCAGCCCCCCTGTGTGAGGGTGGTAGTAGTGGTAGGCATCCAGCCCCCCTGGGTGAGGGTGGTAGTAGTGGTAGGCATCCAGCCCCCTGGCTAAGGGTGGTGGTAGGCATCCAGCCCCCTGGCTGAGGGTGGTAGTAGTGGTAGGCATCCAGCCCCCCTGGCTAAGGGTGGTGGTTGGCATCCAGCCCCCTGGGTGAGGGTGGTAGTGGTGGTAGGCATCCAGCCCCCCTGGGTGAGGGTGGTAGTTGTGGTAGGCATCCAGCCCCCCTGGGTGAGGGTGGTAGTAGTGGTAGGCATCCAGCCCCCTGGGTGAGGGTGGTAGTGGTGGTAGGCATCCAGCCCCCTGGGTGAGGGTGGTAGTAGTGGTAGGCATCCAGCCCCCCTGGGTGACGGTGGTAGTAGTGGTAGGCATCCAGCCCCCTGGGTGAGGGTGGTAGTAGTGGTAGGCATCCAGCCCCCCTGGGTGAGGGTGGTAGTAGTGGTAGGCATCCAGCCCCCTGGCTAAGGGTGGTGGTTGGCATCCAGCCCCCCTGGGTGAGGGTGGTAGTGGTGGTAGGCATCCAGCCCCCCTGGGTGAGGGTGGTAGTAGTGGTAGGCATCCAGCCCCTCCTGGGTGAGGGTGGTAGTAGTGGTAGGCATCCAGCCCCCCTGGGTGAGGGTGGTAGTAGTGGTAGGCATCCAGCCCCCTGGGTGAGGGTGGTAGTAGTGGTAGGCATCCAGCCCCCTGGGTGAGGGTGGTAGTAGTGGTAGGCATCCAGCCCCCTGGCTAAGGGTGGTGGTTGGCATCCAGCCCCCCTGGGTGAGGGTGGTAGTGGTGGTAGGCATCCAGCCCCCTGGGTGAGGGTGGTAGTAGTGGTAGGCATCCTGCCCCCTGGGTGAGGGTAGTAGTAGTGGTAGGCATCCAGCCCCCTGGGTGAGGGTGGTAGTAGTGGTTGGCATCCAGCCCCCTGGGTGAGGGTGGTAGTGGTGGTAGGCATCCAGCCCCCTGGGTGAGGGTGGTAGTAGTGGTAGGCATCCAGCCCCCCTGGGTGAGGGTAGTAGTAGTGGTAGGCATCCAGCCCCCCTGGGTGAGGGTGGTAGTAGTGGTAGGCATCCAGCCCCCCTGGGTGAGGGTGGTAGTAGTGGTAGGCATCCAGCCCCCTGGGTGAGGGTGGTAGTAGTGGTAGGCATCCAGCCCCCCTGGGTGAGGGTGGTAGTAGTGGTAGGCATCCAGCCCCCCTGGCTAAGGGTGGTGGTAGGCATCCAGCCCCCCTGGCTGAGGGTGGTAGTAGTGGTAGGCATCCAGCCCCCTGGGTGAGGGTGGTAGTAGTGGTAGGCATCCAGCCCCCCTGGCTAAGGGTGGTGGTAGGCATCCAGCCCCCTGGGTGAGGGTGGTAGTAGTGGTAGGCATCCAGCCCCCTGGGTGAGGGTGGTAGTAGTGGTAGGCATCCAGCCCCCTTGGGTGGTGGTGGTAGTAGTGGTAGGCATCCAGCCCCCTGGGTGAGGGTGGTAGTAGTGGTAGGCATCCAGCCCCCTGGCTAAGGGTGGTAGTGGTGGTAGGCATCCTGCCCCCTGGGTAGGGGTGGTGGTGCGCATTCAGGCCCCTGTGTGCATATGTGGCATTGGTGATGGGCATCCCGCCCCATGGTGCTGCTGCTGCTGGTGTAAGTATATTCTGCATCCCTCTGTGTGTGTGTGATGTGTCGTGGTACGTGTTGTATGTGTTTTGTGGTTGGTGTCTGACTTACCTTCTGCGCCGTACGCGTCCGTGCCTGTTCCGGTAGTAAATGTAGAATATTGGTATGATCGGGACGAAGGGATTCATGGTTGGTTCGTGTCGTTCGTCCTTCTCGTTGCTTCGCGTCGTCCTCGTCGCTCGCGTCGTCCTCGCCGCTCCGCCTCGTCCTCGTCGCTGGCGTGTTCGTCTCGTAGCCGTGGATCGTGTTGTGGCGCGAATCGGAGCTTATGTGCGCCTCTCGGATGCTTTGACGTGCCGTGCGTAGCGACGGGTTCGGCGTGTACGGAAAGCGCATCGTACTCGTTCGGCCGGACGGAGCTGCATTTTCCCTTCCGTGCGACTCGATTCGGCGTTTCCGGATTCGCCTCGGTCGGGGAACAGGACCTGGTTTGGGTGAGTACGGCTCGGCCGGATTCTGTGCTGTTGTGCGCATCGTACTTACTCGTTCGGTGTGTTGAATGGATCGGTCGGGAAACAGGCTTTCGCATGGCTTTTTTCCCGACCGAATGGTATTGGGTGCGCCTCCGACCGAGATCGGAATCGGCCCCTAAGTATATTAGATATTTTAAGCATTAGATTCCCTACTTTAACTATTTTAGAAGATGGTAATGGATAACCAGAATTAATTCAAAAGTGGAAATGGGGTTGCATTTCTTTGGCAATATTCAGTTTGTAAAAGAGTTGTTCCCCCCCCCCCCTTCCCCATGTCTCCTGAAGTTACTGTCTGATTTTGGAAGTCAGGCATGTTTCTATAGGAGTATAGAGGAGCAGACCCAATGTCATGATTCGGTGGGGTCTCTGCACCTTCCGTTGGCTCTTTGACACTAAGCATAACTTCATCCTTACTTAGTATAACTTCAACTTTCTCCAATATTGTGTTGTTCCTTCTTTTGTCTGACACCCCTGAAACCAGAAATCCTCAACCTCCTCAGTCATACCTTCAACATTAACATCATTTGATTCACAAAGTACCCATCCCTGTACTGTATGGTTTCTGATGGATTCATCCATTGAGTAAGTAGAAGATAAACAGTAACATCTTCTGCTTATGATTAACCCTGGGCGTAGTTCGCGAAGTAACGCTTCGCGAAGCTACGCAAAGTGCAGTTCGCACTACGCGAGCTACGCGTAGCACTACGCGAACTGCATAGTGCGTGTTCGCAATGATTGCACAGTGCCGGATGCTTGTCCGCACTGTGCAATCATTGAAAACGGCATCTTGCACAGTGCGAGCTGTCTTTACTGCCGCCGAGTAGATTTTTACTCGAGCGGCAGCTTTCTCAACGCGGACTGGTAGTTTCTCATCGCGAGCGGTCGCGAGCATACGCGACCACTCGCAATGAGAAACCTGACCTCCCGCGTTGAGAATCTCGCCGGGAGGTTTATTTTCCACGCCGCGATCGGCAAATTGATGTTGCTGATCGCGAACGAGGGAAAAGTCTCGCCGGATAGTCATTTAGCTTGCTCGCGGTCGCCAACTTGACGTTGAGGACCGCGAGCAAGCAAAAAATGACCGCTGCACTACGCTACGCTATGCGTGTTTGCACTGTGCTACGTGCAATTCGCGTAGTGCGAAGTAGCGCAAACTTCGCAAACTACGCGAGCGTAGCGTAGTTTTCCGCCCAGGCCTACTTATGATCCATTTCTCACTGAATCTACCACTTAATTGGATATTGTACTTCGTTTTAGAGGGTGCATTGGTAAAACATCAATGAAGCATATTTCCAACAATGAATCCCAAGCGTCAAGATACTCTTTTCAGAGTGAAAGTTGCGCTCTACAAGTAATCATCAATAAATGAATAAACAAATAAATAAATAACTAAATAAAAATATTCAGGGGCCCAAAGATTTTTAGGAGCCCACTGCGGGCACTGTTCTATGCCCGGGTTGCTGAATACCAAGACTACCTTATTTTGATTCCACCTCATTTCTCTTTCTTCCACTCACCTGTCTCTTCATCTCACTTTTGTAGATACTTTGTCATTCCTCTTTCTCACTTTGCCATTGTTTTCCTACCCTTCATGTTCTCCTTCTTTCTCCTTTTTCTGTCTTGTCAGTTTCCATTAAGGGCAATGTCTCTCTTCGCTACGATCGTGACCATCCTGATTAGATACCATTCCCCCAGCATTGCCGATGTCATCCAGGACTCCTAGTAGAGCCTCTTTTGGCGGCAGGGTGAGTGTGTACCCCTAGTCTTGGGAGAGAGAGGACATAATGTGTTGCCAGTAAGTGAGGATTAGAGGGCACAGCCCTATCATGTGGAAGAAGTCTACACCTGGACTCGGACAGCGAAAGCAGGTGGGGGACTGCACTCTACCCACATGCCATAACTGAAGGGCGTGATATAGGTATAGTGAAGGTAGTTCAATTGAATCAATCGTAAGCCGGCAGATATAGAGATCTCAGAGGGAGCCATACAGGCCAATTGCCAGTCTGTGTCATCCATGGGACCTATCCAGGCTTCCCACTTCCTCCTCAAGAGGGTAAAGACGTCAGGAGTTATATTAATCATAGTGCAGTAGATGCGTGATACCACATCGTGATGACCCAGTTTCCCCTTCGGTAATTGAGCTTCCAACGGATTTTATTTCAGGAGCGTGACAAGCTCTTCCTTGTATATGGCAAGAGCATGTCTGACTTGCAAGTATTTGTGAAATTGGGTCTTGGAGAGTGTGCATTGTGTCTGGAGGCCCTGGAAGGACTAAACATGGTTCCCAGTGCAAATGACACTCAAACTTGATATACCTATGTTAGCCCATGCTTGAAAGCCTTGGAGGATGGAAGTATGCTCGAGATGGCGACCCTGTCACAGTGGTGTCTCTTGGGTATGTGTGTCCTGGCACTTCTTGGACCGCAGTGCCCCTGAAAAATCAGGAAGACCACTTCTCACACCACTCATGTCACCTCCGGGAGACATTTGATGACTGGGCATTCATAGAGCATACCCATGACCCTATCTAAGTTTAATAGGGTTTAGTTCGACCCTTTTTGCTGAGTTGTCCCAGTTACTGGTTAGCCAGTCATTAATCTTGAATAATTGTGTGGCTCTGTAGTATATTTGAAGATCCGCCATTGCCATACCTCCGCCATATGTTGATAGTCGACACATATACCATGCTATGCTGGGTGGTTGGTTAGACCATAGGAAGTTACGGATCGCGGAGGTGAGCTCATGGAACCATCAGTTTCGTTATCAACAATGGGAAATTGTGGGGGACGTAGAGGTAGCACCGGAGGTCCATCATTTTATGCAGTGCTAAATGGCCTAACATGTTGAGTGGGAGGGCAGCCCAATGCTGATGGTCCTCTATCATCTTCATGAGGAGGGGTGTCATGTTAAGGCCCCATGTCAGCTTGGGGATAAGGTACCTATGGACCCCAAGATATTTGAAGCTCAGCTGCTTCGTTGGTATGGAGGATTGCCACTGCGTGGTTGCACTACCTCCGTGATTCGGCACAAACAGGGGCTTACCGAAGTTCACCCTGAGGCCGGAAGCCTCTTCGTACAGTTCAAGGAGGCAGAGGCTACGCGGTCCTGTTAGTTTAGGGTCTGCCATGTAAAGGAGGATGTCATCTGCGTAAAGTGCAATCCTGTCCTCGAGGAAGCCCCTCCCACAGCCCCAACCTCTCATCTGGGCATCGCATCTCACTAAACATACAAAGGGTTCAATGGTGAGTGCAAACAGGAGGGCTGACAAGGGGCACCCCCCCCCCTCAACCTATGGGGAAGAGGTCTGAGAGAACGCTGTTGACTGACACCCAGGCAGTGGGTTGGAAATAAAGTTCGATGTAGCTATGGATTTGGGGACCGAGACCCATATGGGTCAATACTGCCTTTATAAAGTCCAAGTCAACCAAGTCAAAAGCCTTCTCGTCTCGTCTTAAAGTCAAGGAGTGCGCATGGTTTAGGCAGCTCTTGGGCTAAGGCCAATGCAACCTGTAATTGGCGGATACAATGTCTGGCACTTCTTTGTGCATAAACCCACACTAGTCTGGGTGGACCAGTCTAGTGATAATGTGTATGAGTTTGGTAATGATGATCTTCGCGAAGATCTTCACCTAAATATTGATGAGGGATATGGGCCTATATGACCCACAGTATGGTGATGGTTGACCAGGCTTGGGGATCACCACAATCGTGGCCTCATCCAGCTCCAGTAGGTACTGGCCCTTCTGGGGTGCCTCTAGGTAGCGATTGAGTAGATGGGTGAAAGTACGTCTCAAACCTGCTATAATGTTCCAATGAACAGCCATCCCGTCCATGGGTTTTGCCTGAGTGTAGGTCAGAGATGGCCTCCCGTACTTCCTCAATCTGAGATGAGTTTGTCTAGATCTATTCGGTGAAATCCATGGGAGTGGTATGTCCACCAGAAGTGGTTGGTGCTGTTCACAGAGAGCGCAAGGCTGGCCCTCGTATAGCGAACGATATTACTCACTGAAAGTCGCTGCGATTTCCAGGTGAGTCTAGAATCTTGGGGATTATCCTATTAGCTGCATCCTTTTTGGCTGGCCAGTAAAGGAGTTTGCCGGATTTCTCCCTAGCCTTGTAGATCTGCTGAATGGAAGCCCTCTAACATTGTCAGCCTCTTCGAGAGCCGTCTGCCTGAGCGTGGACCTGGTTAGCACCAAAAAACATCTGGTGTTCTAGGAGTGGTGGGACACATATTGTCAGACCAGTGTGGCAATAAGGGCCTCCAACTTTGTCATGTTTTGCCTCTTGGTCTTTTCAGTTTGTCATATGTAGCCCTTGATGACTCCACTCACAGTGGCCTTTACAGCTACCAAGAGCATACTCGCAGAGACAACCAAACCGGTGTTAGCCTTGTAGTAAGCCTGCAGCTTATCAGCAAGGTGCTCCGTGCAGCAGTCATCCTGTAGAAACCAGGCACTGAGTTGACACATGGGGCGCGCCATGCAAGTCTGGTCGCCGAATCGTAGCTCGTTAGAGGAAAGATCAGAGATCCCTCTAGGGAGGAGGCCAACCTGTGTGACATGGCGGGCATTGGTCATGGGCACAAGGAAAAGGTCTATGCATGAAAGCGTCTTATGGCTGCTAACGTGTGGGTATATGTTTCTTGTACAGATGCAAAATTCTCCATATGCAACAGAGGCGTAGGGTATCTAACCACCCTGTAAGTCCCTTTGTCAGAATCAGGCAGTGTGTTGTTGGAGATCCGGTAGCATCCACATCGGTGTCTAGTGTAGAATTAAAGTCTACCCCTATAATGGTAGTACAGTGGGAGGTACAGAAAGCACCTCAGAGAGGGCTGCCAATTTTGGGTGGGTAGGTGTTGTAAAACATTTACGCTCAGCATGTTGACGGGCGACCCTCAAGGAGACCATCCACTCCCACATATCGTTGACCCAGGGGGACTGTGACCATGTGTGTGACTAAGAAAGGAAAGGACTTGTGCAAGAGTATAGCCACCCCTCCAGAGCCCCTAGTACATCCCACATGGGAGACCCTGCTGTAGCCACTGTGTTTGAGGAATGGGCAATTTGAACCCAGGATGTGAATTTCCTGCAGCAGTAGGATAGAGGGGCGGAAGTGCTTGGCTTATCGAGAACATCTGTTCTTTTTATGCAGTCTAGGAGTCCATCAACATTCCAAGTTAAGGCTGTGTAACTCATCATGCATCGTCAGTGTGAGTAGCCTGCAATACCACCCCACGGCTGATGACTGCAGGAGACAAGTGGCGGCCAAAGGGCTGCGCATGCCAGCTTGGGCTGACATCGTATAGGCATCATGTGTGTGGCGGGTATCAGATCGACGAGATGGTCAGAACAAAAACTCCAACATAACAAATTCCCCACCCCCAATTCACCCACCCCATACTTTCTCTCTCGAAGCATCTGTCACCCCAGAATATATATTTGAGATCCAGCACCCTGAACTTTTGTTTAACTTCGAAAATGGCCTTTGCTGTCTTTGTATTTCTTGAATGTAATCAGGGAATATCATAAACTGAGATGCTTGGTATGTTAGTAACCCGAGTATAAAGACCTGCCAGAGGATGGAGTCCCTGTCCCGAAAATTAAGGATCTTGGCTATCAGCGGGGATGCCCTCAGTGGGGGATGCCGGGCCACCGACCTGTGCACCCTCTCAATCACAAACCATGGTGAAAGGGTACCTCTGGTAACCACGGCAGTAGCCAGTCCCATAGTAGGTCCACAGGAACAGAGGACTCTGGCCCCTCTGGGAACCCCACAAACTGCAAGTTATTGTGACATGATCTCTTTTCAGGATCTTCTGCAAAACATTCAAGAGTGGCTACATGGAAGAGCAGTCCGGCCACGTTCATCTTTAGTGCAGCTACGTCGACTTCCACGGTAGAGATTCTCTTCTCTGCTTTGGTGACTTGGTGGGCCATATTGCAAAGGTCTTGATGGACAAGCAAGAAGTCCACCTTAACCTCCCCAATCTTGGTTTCAACCGCCTCCCGAGACACCTGAATGGCCTGCAGTAAGGTGGCAGAGTCCGGGGCTCTGCCAATCCGTGGTTAGGGGTATGCCCCCCTGCTGCCCGGCAATCTTAGCCTAGGTAGTGGTAATCCTGTTTACCTTGGGCTGGCCGGGGGATCTGAATCGACAAGTTTTTTACAGGCTTTGCTGGCCTGCAGCCCTCTTGTTGCACCCAGCGGGAAATAGAGCGGCTGGGCCGCAGTCGTGCCTAGAGGGCAGCCAAGGCCTCGCCAGGGGAAAGGTTGTCTACAGTCGGCATCTCCCACTGTGATCAGCCAGCGCCACTGCCCGCCTCACGCTCCGAGAGCCCAGGCTGTGAGGCCCCAGGCCAGTTCACCCAGGCCGTACACATACCACATCACCAGGATGGGTTAGCTGGCCGGATCATGCAATCAATCAATCAATCAATCAGAACATTTGTAAAGCGCACTACTCACCCGTGAGGGTCTCAAGGCGCTGGGGGGGAGAGGAGGTGCTGCTACTGCTCGAACAGCCAGGTCTTGAGTAGCCTCCTGAAGGTTAGTAGGTCCTGGGTCTGCCGTAGGAGGATGGGGAGGGTGTTCCAGGACTTGGCTGCGAGGTAGGAGAACGATCTTCCGCCGGTGGTCGCTCTTCGGATGCGGGGGACGATGGCGAGGTCGGCGGAGCGGAGCTGGCGGTTCGGGGTGTAGAAGGTGAGTCGTCTGTTGAGGTATGCCGGTCCGGTGTTGTGGAGTGCTTTGTGTGCGTGGGTGAGGAGCTTGAAGGTGATCTTCTTGTTGACGGGGAGCCACTGCAGGTCTCTCAGGTGGGGTGAGATGTGGCTGTGGCGAGGGATGTCGAGGATGAGGCGTGCAGAGGCGTTCTGTATGCGTTGCAGTCGTTTCAGGAGTTTGGCCGAGGCTCCCGCGTAGAGGGTGTTTCCGTAGTCCAGCCTGCTGCTGATGAGGGCCTGGGTGACCGTTCTTCTTGTTTCGGTGGGGATCCACCTGTAGATCTTGCGGAGCATGCGTAGGGTGTTGAAGCAGGAGGACGAGACGGCGTTGACCTGCTTGGTCATGGAGAGTGTCGAGTCGAGGATGACCCCCAGGTTGTGTGCGTGGTCAGTGGGTGTCGGTGCTGCTCCCGGTGTGGTTGGCCAACAGGAGTCATCCCAGGCTGATGGGATGGAGCCGAGGATGAGGACCTCCGTCTTGTCCGAGTTCAGCTTCAGTCGGCTCTTCTTCATCCACTCGGCGACGGCCTTCATTCCTTCGTGGAGGTTGGCTTTGGCGGTGAGGGGGTCCTTGGTGAGGGAGAGAATCAGCTGGGTGTCGTCGGCGTAGGAGATGATGTTGAGGTCGTGCAGTCGGGCGACGTGGGCGAGCGGTGCCATGTAGATGTTGAACAGTGTCGGGCTGAGGGATGATCCTTGGGGTACGCCGCAGATGATCTCGGAGGCTTCGGAACAGAATGGGGGGAGGCGGACGCTCTGGGTTCTGCCGGAGAGGACGGAGGTGGTCCATTCCAGAGCCTTGTCTCGGATCCCTGCGTTGTGGAGGCGTGTGCGTAAGGTGCGGTGGCAGACCGTGTCGAAGGCGGCTGAGAGGTCCAGGAGGATGAGGGCCGCGGTTTCACCGTTGTCCAGCAGGGTCCTGATGTCATCGGTGGCGGCGATGAGGGCAGTTTCGGTACTGTGGTTGCTGCGGAACCCGGACTGGGATGGGTCCAGGATGTTGTTCTCCTTGAGGTAGCGGGTCAGTTGTCTGTTGACGATCTTCTCGATGACCTTCGCCGGGAACGGGAGCAGGGAGATGGGCCGGAAGTTCTTGAGGTCTCTCGGATCCGCCTTGGGTTTCTTGAGTAAGGCGTTGATCTCTGCGTGCTTCCAGCTCTCCGGGAAGGTCGCGGTCTTGAAGGAGATGTTGATGACTTTGCGGAGATGGGGTGTGATGGTGGCGCTAGCTTTGTTGAAGATGTGGTGCGGGCACGGGTCTGACGGAGAGCCGGAGTGGATGGTGTTCATGATTTTGATGGTGTCGTCGTCGTTCACGTTGGTCCAGGTGAGCATGGGGTCGATACGGATGGTGGCCGGGGGGTCCGTGGTGTCGTTGGCTGTCAAGGCGGTCAGGTTGTTGAAGCTGTCGTGGATGTCTGCGATCTTGCGGTGGAAGAAGGTGGCAAGGGAGTCGCACAGGTCTTGCGATGGTGGGATGTCGTTGGCGTTGGAGCTGGGGTTGGAGAGTTCCTTCACGATGTTGAAGAGCTCTTTGCTGTTGTGTGCGTTGTTGTCGAGGCGGTCCTTGAAGGGGTGGCAGGGATGGCCGGGAGCACACTCAAAAGTCTGACCATCATCTTGAACAGGCAAGTCACACCCGTAGGTGTTTTGACTGTATCAAGGGTTGGACATGATAGTCACCTCTATTTGATGTTCCTTGATTGCCTGAGGAAAGGCTGACTGCTCCCAGCAGCCACAGTGCCACCCTGCACAAGAGTAATTTATTTAAGGTGTCAGGTGCCCCCGTAGAAGAGTCTTAAGGTGTGTGAAAAAGCTCAAAAGGCATAAAAACCATCTTTGAAATACAGGGAACACAGTTTTTGAAGCAAAGATAGTATGAAGAAAGGCAAGCCTAACAAAATAAAAAATAGCATCCCATATACTTTATCAGGCAACTCTCTGTATGTCATGTCAGATCTTAACACTAAGCAAGTTGATGCATCGAGACATCTGTGAGCTGCTCGCAGGAGACCCATAATATCAGCGGCTTCCACTGCTCCAGAGCGCATGGGGCATCAGACTGCCTTTCCTTATAAATGGAGAAAGTCAGTGTGATGCATCTCCTCTGCTATCGCTTGATGCAGCTGCTGCCACGCAGCTTGCCGCTGCTCTTCATAAAAGACTATTGAGATCAGATTGGCTGTTCTGGTCAGCAGCATGCTGTTTTCCTCTCCTGACTGGGGCTATGTTCCAGCAGTTGCCAGGTGCAATAGTTAGCCCAGGTGAGGTAAATATCTCTTATTCTGAGTTTGCAACTTGAAACTGAGCATAACCCACAGAATCATTATCTAAAGACCAAATTACAAATGTTTTTCTGAACCTTTTCCAGCCCTTAATCTTGGCAGGTTTGACTTGTTGGAATCTATCAGGGAAAAACAGTGAGGGTGTGATAATCATCACCAATGCGTAATTTCGATCACTGTACAAACTCCTGCTTGCGCAGGCATCAGAATTTAGCCCTGTACTCATAATCATGGCTAAAATGTGAACTTTTCTTTCAGTCTGATGTACCGGTCAGTTTCGGAATATCAGTTTGGGAGTGAAACAGGAGGCTAAGAAATGTAGATACTTAGGGCTTGGGTCAAGGGTAGACACGGGTTGACGCCATCTTCTCACTATTTTCAGAGGATAGACGCTGTCTACCCTGCAGCAAAGCTGGTCACTATCAGATTGTGCCAGATTCCTTTCCCACTTCTCCAGGAATTCAGTACACTTTCAGCAGTGCCTGAACGTTATCTGTTTTTGTTCTGAGCAACGTGCAGTCATGGAAGGGGCTAAATATATTCCAGCTTTGCCCATAAGAAAAGCCGGAGTTAAGGGGCCATTAGGCCTCTTTTCGTTGGAGTATCTTGGCTGGGAGTTATCGGGAGCCTCACACCTAGATGCAATGGAGGGGAAACAAAGGCTCACATCTTATCACTTCACAGGTACTTAAGAGAGAAATGCTTTTGACTTTGTTCAGTCCCTGTTTATAAGAGATATGAATACACTTTAAGAATGTCAGATGTGTTGGTCACCCCAGTATTTACAAAAGTAACAATTGAAATACCACTGTTTAGTTTTAATTCTTCTATAGTGCTTTAGCACTATTCATCCCAATGCTAAGTGTCAGAGCGATTTACATCACACGTACAGAGTATACATTGGTGATAAAGCATATATGTCTAAATCAATGTGTAGGATGTGTTACATAAGACAGTGTGGGTTATAATGTGTAGGAGCCACGTGTTCTTCATACCTCACTTTGCTATATTAGAAGGATTACAATTTTTGAACTGCAAACAACATCTGTGTGTTACATAATATGCTTTGCAGGAGACATATATACCCTCTTTGCTACTTTGATTCAAAACTAGGACGAGTCAAAACACAGATCTCTCCAGCAAATATGTTATCCTCCAGAGTTATCTTCCCATTATTATTATTCCCTGAGATTTAGCTGGCACAGAAAGTTTTCTGCAGCATGAGTCTTCACACCATAAGTTATATTTTAAAAACAGACATTGCAACCAATTAAGCAGAACAGAATTACTGCCACATGTCTCCTTGTTGCCAATTTCTTTAGTCCAGCGTTAAAAGAAATAAATGTAGAAGTTGAGGCCCAGATTTTGCGTCTGGGTTGTGTCAATATTTTGGCACAATCCTAGAGCAAAATCTAATTTGTTAAATATTGTAATGCGCTCCTATGTGCTCATGATAGACCTGCTAAGCATATGTGAGGTCTTAAGATAAGATGCCACTTCCTGTGAAGCCATAGGTTGTGGTGCCACTTCCTGTGATGCCACATGTGATGTCACACTTGGTGATGTCACACCCATTCTGCCTAACTTGGTGAGTTCCCCCACTTCTTTTTTAGGACTTGAGCTCTGTAGATACATAATGTAAAATAGCCCTTATGCCAATGAGGTGGCATTGGGTGAACAGCGAAACGAATAAGAGCAGGAGTCCAAAATGAAGGATACGTGGAAGGAAGAATAAGGTACAAAGGAGGGCGAGACCATGTGAAAAGCAAAGTCTTCTGTTTAAATTAATTATGTAATAAAAGCTTTTTCCATCGTCAAGACTGTTTATTTTCGATGATTTCTGATCTCCCTTAATCAGTTGTAGCAGTAAATCACTCGAGAGGCCTGAAATTCGGCTCACAAGAGACTCCCAGTTTCCTAGGAGACGGGAGACGAAGCCGTACCTGACACTTTTTATCTGGCGAGGTGAATACGTGTAAGTGAAAGTAATTATCCTTTATTCCCTTCTGATAAACAGAACCACCGAATCATAACATCCAAGCAAGAATGCCCCACAGCCATTCTCTTTCTCTCCCCATGCCACAGCCAGTGTGGCGCTGCTATGGATGTTAGCAGTAAATCTCCACTTGCTTGAGCACTGCTGTTGGGGTCTAATGCAATGTCAAGCCAAACCCTTCAATAATGACGTAAATGTTCGATACACTGGTCTAGTCTCTACAAAGTTTTGTGAGTCTGCCACAAGGACAGGTGGAGGAAATCGGGAAGAGGTAGTGATTTTCTGCATTATAAGTAGTCACATTTAGAGGGAGAGGAAAAGGGAGTAAGACATATAGCTACACTGCACCCACCTAGCCTGAGAGGAAGCAGAGAGCTGTTGTGTGCATGTGCACAAAAAGGGATGGGAGTAATACCAGAGAAGATCCATCGATATGACAGCGATGCTGTCAAATGAGTCCAAGTGGGCAAGGATGGGAGTTGATGGCATGAGCAGTACCAATGTATATTTTTAAAGACAAGGCTGCTGCCTATCCCATAGAAATATATCTTTTGAATGAGGAAGACAAAGTTCCATCAAGGTTGGTAACCTGAGCAGAAACGACGATCTTCAGTGGTCCAGATTTCACCTAACCTTGCTTGGCCGAAGGAGACCAACGTCTGAGCAGGGGTTGCACCCCAAACCCCTCTCATGGCACCAAATGCAATATAAAATACCAGAAATGCCACATCAGTCTTCTGTCCTTAGTGGTCTCTAAATTGAGAACCAACAGGGTCATCATCATTATAAAATCTTTATTCGGTTGACAACAGCAACCATAAAAGAACACAATAATTATCATATGAAATCATCGCAATATTGCACTTTCACATAAATTACATCTCATATAAAACCCATAGCAGTAAAATATAGAAAAAGAAAATCAATCCGGTCTCGATCTCCTAGACTGCAATGCAGTTTGTAAAAAACATAAAACAGCAAATGATACAAGTTAATTTGGTAGCATCTGCAAGTATAAACAATATTAGGTCTGATCCACGAGAGCAGTGAGGCATACTTATTCAAGACTCCTGGGGGTTGTTAATATTTTTCAAAAACCCTTTCCAGTACAGTTCCGGTTAACAATCCATGAACTGGTTAGTCGTTACTGCTCGACTTTAAAAAGATTTGTCAATAACCACATTAAATACACATACACCCTGGTTGAAATTAATGTGTATACACAACTCAAAATATGAAAGAATTTAGAAAAAATGTGTGAAAAGGCTAGAAAGCACCTCACATGCGCAAACCCACAGGGCTGCTGGATGGTACTCACCAGTATGCCCATGTTATCATCATCGGTCGCTTTCTAGCCACAACAAAAAATAAGTAAAGCAATAGAGGTGTGTGTGAAAATTCTTTAGAGGTGGAAAGTCAAACAACATAAACAAGTGTGTGACAGACAACACTGAAATTCTGTAGCTCTCTCAGTGTTCTCTCAACCCCAACCGTGCAATGAGAAAACGATTCTCAAGTTAAAATTGAGGTACCACTCACATACAGCACGTCCTTTATTAGTTGTTGTGAGCGTCCTCAGTTTAAAAAGCAGGCATGTCACTGGCCACTTTTAACTGCAAAAGACCAACATGTTTCGTTGCCATACACTCTTGGCAACTTCTTCAGGGCTGTTGGGGATTCAATCTTCACATCAGTCCATTATCCACACCCAATCTATGGTCATTGACAAAAATAAAAGTGGAAGGAATATACCGATCATGAACCAACTCAATATACAATGGGAATACAACACCCCTTTCTCCCAACCTTACATTTACCTAGTGGCTGCTTGTGTCCAACGTACAAGCAACCACCATCATTAAAAGAACCTGCGCCAACTGGTCGCGTTCCACCTTGTGGACTGCAAATGTCAGTCATCGTCTGAAAATCACATACAACATAACTTATTCATAGAGGGTCATATATCGCCACACAATCACATTGCAAATAACCTCTACTTCTCCTCCTGTGTAGTGCCCACCAGTGTTCACAGGTCCCCGACCGGTTCCCAACTTAAAAGTCAGCTTGCTCTACTGTGAGTTTCAAAGCTTAACTTCGCATTTGCCGCTATGTCTAAGTGGCTTCTAACAGTTATCATGCTCCGGTAGTACTCAGTGCACAGTCGTGCTCACAAATCCTTAACCTGACTACAGTGTAAAATCACCGACTTGCTCTATTGTCAATTTCAGGTGCTGACTTAGCGTTTGCAGCGTTCGCTGTGCGATACATGGGAACTATCACGCTCCATTCACTAGCCAGTATTTCACATCCCCTGAGACTGCCACCCTTATGAGGCTTACAAAACCAGCGCTTCTACTTCATGCTACCTCCACACGGAACCCCCTTACCGCACTCCGGAGTTTCCTCCGCGTTCTCTCGTCCCGCACGAACGCCCGGCTGTGGCGCTGCTACAGTTTTGAAGACATCACGTGTTGTATAAACATGACCGGCAAATCCTATGCATGAGGCGGCCATCTTGGAACGGAGCACTATTCAATCTCTCTTGCTCCTGGCCCCTTTAACAACCGCTATAAGCTTTTACTCACACATCATGCTACTGAGGCTGGAACCCAGAATTCACAAGTAATATATAAATGCCCACTCTGTTCCTCAATAATACGGGCATCCAGAAGGAACTATTTTGTAGCTCTCTATAAAGCGATTTTATTAGACAGAAATTATTCGACAGCTTTTTATATACAAGGGAATAATTGCAAAAGCAACATCCCGCCCTAGATGGCGTGCCAGATATTATTAAATACAAGCCAGAGGGTAGTGACTACATTGAGGATACCACACAGAGTCAGGGAGCTATTCTGTTCCATTCAATGGAATCGTTTAAACCATGACGGTCCACTCTCTCGGTAAAAATCCATTATATTATATTTTTCTCCCACAACACATTCCAACACTGTCCATCTCAGATCCCTGAGATCATGTTTAAGTTCACGGAAATGTTGGACAAGGCGTGTGGTTAACTTTCCTGATCTCAAGGTGCTCAAATGCTCCTGTATGCGTACTTTGACTTTGCGAGTTGTAAGACCTATGTAATGCAACCCACACACACACGTAATCCTATAGATAACATGTGTGGTGTTTCAATTACTAAACTTGTTAAGGTACCATGTTTTCCCACTAACAAGGTGAACACTTTTTGTTGCTTCTGTAAGCTCGCATACCGAACATCCCCCACAGTGGTAATGACCTGTGGGTAGATTTGATTCTCTCTTTTCCTGTCCCGGGCGTGTATGGACTAATTTGTCCTTCAGATTCGAAGCCCTTCTGAAGGCGAATCTAGGAGGTGGCATTTTCCTCCCCCCAGTATCCAGCAATGGCCAGTGTTTCCGTATCACCTGTCTAATTTGAGTAGAGAGAGGATCAAAGGTAGTAACTACCGGTATACACTGGTCTTTTTGTTTGTCCATTCTTTCTAACAGTGCTTCACAAGGTGTGTTCAGTGCACGCTTGCAGGCCCTTTTGATCACATTATTATGGTACCCTCTGTTTTTCAACTTCATGACTGGGTCATCAGATTGTTCCATAAAAGATTCAGTCCGAGGAGCAATTCCTCCGATATCTCAAAAATTGCCCCACCGGCAAATTATCACGGAGGGCTCTGGGATGAAAAGACCGATAGTGTAACACAGAGTTCCGGTCAGTGGGTTTCTGGTGCACAGTTGTCACCCATCCATTATTTTCAGCTGCGATGTCAACATCCAGATACACAGCAGTATCTCTGCTTATATTCCAAGTAAACCGCAGGCACTCATCTTGTGCATTCAGCCAAGAAAGAAATTCCAAGAGCCTGTCCTCTGATCCAGTCCAGATACAGAGGACATCGTCTATGAACCTCCTCCAGAGAGAAATATTCTCTGGGAAGGGGTTCAAGACGTGGTGTACCATGTTCTCCTCAAACTGGGCCACATAAATGCAGGCCAGACTTGGCGCGAACGTGGCACCCATTGAAGTTCCTGACACTTGGAGATATATCTGGTCCTTGTAAGAAAAAAAGTTTCTAGTTAGAGCGAGCTCTATACATTGTAATACGAATGTTTGAGGTACATCGTAAAACCATTCCAGTGCCCCAAGAGCACGCGCTGCTGCCACCAGCGTGGCATTCTGGGGTATACTGGTGTATAAAGACTCTATGTCTATTGTTACCAACAATTGTGTAGATGGATTGTATTCCACTTCCTTCAGAATATTCAACACATCTAAAAAACGTAGTCTGAGGCAACCCATACTCTTCCTGCAGTGCAAAAAACGACCGGAACCCTTGCCCATCATATAGTTGACCGAGTTGTTATATACCCCTGCTTTGCCACCTACTTCCAGTAGGATCATGGAATATTTTTGGCAATGCGGGATTCCCCATAGCCTAGTGTATGCATGCCAGTATGCAAGGGAGTATACTTTGGAAATGTCTTGCCATATCTTAACAATATCCCTCACAATCTTATATCGTACCATTTTGTAGTAGTTAGGATCCATTGTTTTGTACAACAAAAACCCCGCATCGGGGCCACTCGCTATTTGATATGAGAGCCAGGTACTACCGCTATTAGGACCATTAAACAGGCTTTGTATACGACCAAAAAAAGCAGCCCAAAAATATAATTTAAAATCTGGGAGCATAAAACCGCCTCGGGAATATGGTAACTTAATAAAGCGCAAAGCTCTCCTAGCCCGTCGGTAGCTCCAAATAAAGCTCCCTACAGCACCCTCCAAGTGTTTAAAAAATGAAAGGGGGACCCTGTATGGAATAGTCCGAAATAAATACAAAAACTTGGGCAAAATATTCATTTTAACGATATTACATCTCCCCACAATACTAATGGGGAGCCTATGCCAACTGCGCATGTTTAAGACAACCCTCTTTAGCAATGGTTCATAATTCAGCGCAATTACCTTGTCTACTTGACTGCAAATGCAAACCCCTAGATAAGTTGCTGTTTGTGTAACCCCCAAAGCCGCCGGAGCCACATTTGATTGATAGTTCAGTATAGTTTGAGTTTTGTCTAAGTTTAATTTATAACCTGCAAATGACCCAAAGCGCTGGGCTTCTGAAGTAATTTCAACTATAGAGTCTTCAGGTGTGCTAGAAAAAACTGCTATATCGTCTGCATATGCAGTCAGTTTGAGCTCTACGCCATTAAAAAAGACTGGTGAAATCCCTACATTACGTAACAAGTGTTGTACAAAGGGCTCAATATAATGAGCGAACAACAGCGGGGATAGGGGACACCCCTGTCGCGTGCCCCTTTGGACTGCAAAGAAAGGTGAGGCGAGACCATTAACTTTAACCGAGGCTGTCGGGTTGCTGTACAGTTTCTGAGTTTTAAATATCTACAAATAAGGGACTATATGCTACGCGGCTTGGGCCTAGCACAGTTACCAAGTCCCTCAGGAGTACTCTGTACTTTTTCAGTTCCGTGGCCGGGGGTTAAGTGGCAAAGCTTATAAGAAGCTTTTAGATACTGCTAGTGATGATGGCTTACAAGTTGCAGCAAAATTAAGTCGGGCTTTCCAAATTAATATAACCAGCAACGAAGTACAGGAATCTATGGCGACTATAGATACAGCAGTAGCATCGGTTAATTTGAAGTTACAGCAACATAGGGTAATTTTTATGCAGTATTATACTCCAGAGATAATCTCTAAATGGGCTATGAATCACACATCTTCACTTAAAGTATATTGTCCAAAGTGTCAAATGTATGCTGCTGATTTATGTCATATGTTCATTAAGTGCCCTGTGTTGAGTGTATTTTGACTTAAAGTTAATCATGCTCTTTCAACTTTGGCTGGACACAGTATTCAAATGACAGAGAAGGAAATTGTGTTGGGGGCAATTCAGGATCGAGGCTGTCTTTCGGGCCCATTAGTATCAATTTTAATTATATGTGCTCGATTGTGTATTGCCCGGGTCTGGATTAAAAAACAGGGCCTAGTGTTAATGAATTTTGGTCTTTACTTCGTGAGATATACGAAATGGAAATAGCTCTTGCGAAAGCTAGAGGTCCACCTTCGTGGAGAAAATTTAAACGGATAGGGTCTGGTACTCAGTGGGATTAGAACTGTGTGCTTTGTATACTTTACTGGGGCTTATATTTAGTATTTAGCATGATGTATTTGAACTTATAATTAACTTTTGTACCCCCTTGTTCTCCCTTTTTATGTTTATTTCTGTTAGAAATTTGTCAATGTAATTTCCTGATGTGCTCGTCTTCAGTGTATTGATTTGCATTTATGGCTAAAAAATAAAAACAAGAATATTCAACACATCAGTGGTATCCTGCACAAATGATGGTTGGGTGATCACAGATTCCCTGAGAAAGAAGTCCGCAAATTGGGACAGGGGCTCCAATACCGATTGAATCCCCGACACGATCGGGCGGCCTGGTGCCGGGCGCTGAGCTTTATGTATCTTCGGCAGAATGTAAAACGCCGGCATTCTAGGTCTCACATTAACAAGAAACTCTGCCTCTTTGTGTGTTATCCATTTCTTCTCCCTAGCATCCACCACCAGGGTCCCAATAGTCTCTTGGAGTTGGGGTGTGGGGTCACGTGCCAGTAGTTGGTAGTTGGTGCGAACCTCCAGAAGCCTCAAGACTTCTTTTTCATAGTCCTGTGTGTTTAGGACTACCACCGCACCACCTTTGTCGGCTTGTTTAATTGTTATCTGTTTATTATCCTGCAGTGACTTGACCGCCAACCAGTCCGTTCTATTCATATTGCATGGATGAGTCATTTGGTGCAGCTCTTCCAACGCCTCAATGTCTTGAAAGACCCGTTGCTCGAACACAGCAACCTCTGGGCCAACAGCTGAGTTAGGGGGGCAAAAGCGTGACGGGCGATGTAAATTGGTGGAAAATAGTGACGGTTCTTGAACTTCTTGATTTTCAAAGAATTTACGGATCTTAATCTTTCTCATCAGTTCAAACAACTCGACTTTACATTTAAAGGTATCATGCTTGGGTGTTGGGACAAACCCCAATCCTTTATTCAGAACATTGGACTCCTCGACAGATAATGGATAGTCAGACAGATTCACTACAATGTCCCTAGTCTGTGTTAAGGCAATATGCCCTCCCCCTTGTCCATTAATCACAGGGTTGACTGCTGCGGTGTCCTGCCTCTGCTGCATGTTATCCAGGGTGAGTATGCCTGCCATGTTTGTTGCTGTTGGTTGGCCCTCCCCCTGCCTCTTCCCCTTTGTATGCCTCCTCCCCTGTTGCTTATCTGGCCCTGGCCTAAAAAAGATCTTAAAAGCGCCCCAGGTCCTCACCTGCTCTGTTCTGTGGTGTAAATCTGACCCTATTCTGGTTCGAAGGCTGCTCACCCAAGTCCTCCTCCTCACTGCTAGTGTTATCGAATGTCCAGTTATAAGGAATTCTCCTTGCCTGTCTACGTCCCCCTCTCTGGAATCTCTGCACCTGTTGCTGTTCTGGCGCCTGGTAGTGTTTATCCTCAACATACGGAAAAGCCCACTCGTGTGAGAATCGTTCTAGATTTCTTTTGAGGCCCTTGATTTTCTGGTTTACCATGTATGTTTTGTAATCTGCCAAATCACTTTGTATGCGTTCTAGTTGCTCTTTGGCATCAGTGATTGTTGTATCACCCTTGATAGCTTCCTCTAGATCAAATATCTCTTTCAACAGCTACTCACTGAGCCTCTTAGCAGTGTTAATGATTAAAATTAACCAATCACGAGTGCACTTATTGGCTATATAGCTCCAGTCCACTCGGAACTGTTTATCTTCAAGGAAGATTTTAGGTTCTATCCTTACGAGCAGGCTTGGTGGTGCTGCACCTGCCCGAAGGTACTCGGTCATCAATGCCCCATGAAGGGCCACCCGAATCTGGCGCTTCCTAGTGTTAGTTAATTGTTCCCACTCTTCCCTAGCTGTTGTGGTACTAGCTAATGGTGTCTCTGGAAATAATGAGGGGCCGGCCAGCATCAGCGCAATCTGTTCATCAGTAAAGGCTAAACAATTTCTAGACATGCCTCAACAAACCAATCTCCTATAGGGTTAAGTTCAATCCACCCGCTAGAAATACCAATGGCTCTAAATGTTTCCTAACAAAAGGCTCTAAATGTTTGCTTGCAAAAGAGGGATTCCCATAATTCTTAATCGGTACGATCCTCCAGATAGATTATATCAATTATGCTCTCACGGCTGAGCCGCCGTACAAAATCACATTCACAATGGGAGCAACAGGGGGAATAGGGAGTCAGACCGCCCCCCACTCAATCAATTATAAACAATATTAGGTCTGATCCCGAGAGCAGTGAGGCATACATATTCAAGACTCCTGGGGGTTGTTAATATTTTTCAAAAACCCTTTCCAGTACAGTTCCGGTTAACAATCCATGAACTGGTTAGTCGTTACTGCTCAACTTTAAAAAGATTCGTCAATAACCACATTAAATACACATCCACCCTGGTTGAAATTAATGTGAATACACAACTCAAAATATGAAAGAATTTAGAAAAAATTTGTGAAAAGGCTAGGAAGCACCTCACATGCGCAAACCCACAGGGCTGCTGGATGGTACTCGCCAGTATGCCCACGTTATCATCATCAGTCACTTTCTAGCCACAACAAAAAATAAGTAAAGCAATAGAGGTGTGTGTGAAAATTCTTTAGAGGTGGAAAGTCAAACAACATAAACAAGTATGTGACAGACAACACTGAAATTCTGTAGCTCTCTCAGTGTTCTCTCAACCCCAACCGTGCAATGAGAAAACGATTCTCAAGTTAAAATTGAGGTACCACTCACATACAGCACGTCCTTTATTAGTTGTTGTGAGCGTCCTCAGTGTAAAAAGCAGGCATGTCACTGGCCACTTTTAACTGCAAAAGACCAACATGTTTCGTTGCCATACACTCTTGGCAACTTCGTCAGGGCTGTTGGGGAATCAATCTTCACCTCAGTCCATTATCCACACCCAATCTATGGTCATTGACAAAAATAAAAGTGGAAGGAACGTACCGATCATGAACCAACTCAATATACAATGGGAATACAACACCCCTTTCTCCCAACCTTACATTTACCTAGTAGCTGCTTGTGTCCAACTTACCAGCAATCACCATCATTAAAAGGACCTGCGCCAACTGGTCGCGTGCCACCTTGTGGACTGCAAATGTCAGTCCTCGTCTGAAAATCACATACAACATAACTTATTCATAGAGGGTCATATATCGCATCTGCAAGTAGACAAGTGCAGGGCGTACTTGAGAAAAGTTCAGGGATTTCAGCAGAGGTGCTAAAAATAGCTTCCTGGGCCAGCTAAATTAACAACAACACATTACAAAGTGTAGGGTGTCCTGCGGAGACCTATTGTCACAGCCACAGGGTGTCCCACTACCAGATTGGGACCAGCCACTTGAGGCCAATCGATGGTGTAACTGGTTAACCTAACCTGGACAGTAAAAACCTATCTTGCTGATGGCGCACATGCACTAGATATGACTCTATACCAGGGGTCTCCAAGAAGTAGCTCAGGATCTACTGGTAGCTCACCAGCACCCTCAAAGTAGCTTTCAAAGGTGTAGACAAGCATCTCATTCAGGGAGTCTGTGCATATTAAAGAAGGCAATACTGGTATCCTCAAGACGTTTAGTGTGACAACCAAGCAAACCAATGACACGCCTCATGATAATCAGATACACTCTCTGGCTAAGTATCAAGAAGTTTGAACATGTTGTAGGCCCTCCTCTAACAGTCACACACTGTGTGTGAAGAATGGGCCATGAAAGAAAAGTGACAGCAGTAGCCTGAGCAGTAACCAGTGCTGACCAACGTAAGTGTCGGACAAAAGAAGCCAGAGTGAAAACATTTATTTAGGTGCATGATCAGTGAAAGAGAAGAGAAAAACAGGGTATGGATTCAGAGCGGAGACACTTAAGAGCCCCATCTGGGTGTGTGTATGTATGTGTGCACATTTATGTGTGTCTGTGTGTGTGACATTGTGTCCCTCCTTAATAAACAGTATTTCTCCCTGATAGCTTTGCCTTGTTTCAAGAACAACAGAAGTATAAGCTACCCTCCCCATCATAACGGGCTAATCTCTGGCACAATTGTGTTTGTTCATGCCATAATAGCGCGTATCCCATAATAATGGTTATCCTTCAATCAATTAATCAATCAGGGTTTGTAAAGCGCGGCTAGTCACCTGTGAGGGTCTCAAAGTGCTGTGGGGGTGGTGGCTGCTGGTCCGTCTGCGCTTGGGTGTTCAGTCGGAGAGCCAGGTCTTGAGGTCCTTCCTGAATTGGGTCAGCAATGGGCATTTTCTAAGTTGGGTAGACAGGGTGTTCCAGGTCTTGGTGGCACGGTAGGAGAAGGATCTTCCTTCAGTTCTAGTCTTGTGGATTCGAGGGAAGGTGGCCAGAGCCAGCTAGGCGGAGCGGAGGTGTCTGGTGGGGACGTGGAATGAGACGCAGTGGTTAAGGTATGCTGGTCCTGCATGATGGAGGGCTTTGTAGGCGTGGGTGAGGAGCTTGAAGGTGATTCTTTTATTGGCTGGGAGCCAGTGGAGTTCTCTGAGGTGTTTGGAGATGTGGCTGCAGCAAGGTATGTCGAAGACCAGCCTGGCTGCGGCGTTTTGAATGTTCTGAAGTTTCTTTAGGAATTTCTGGGTGTCGCGGGCATAGAGTGCATTGCCATAGTCGAGTCTGCTGCTGATGTGTGCGTGGGTGACTGTTTTTCTGGATTCAGTGGGGATCTGAATGTCTTTCAAAGCAGACGGAGCATGTGGAAACACGATAAGGTGACGGTGTTGATCGGATGGTTCATTGTGAGCAAGTCCAATATGATGCCGAGGTTACATGCGTGGTCTGTGGGGGTGGGCAGGGTACCCAGTGTGGAGGGCCACCAGGAGTCATTCCATGCTGAAGGTGAGGCCCTATGATTAGGATTTCGGTCTTGTCTGAATTCAGTTTGAGGCAGCTGTTCTTCATCCAGGTGGCGATGGCCTTTACTCCGCTGTGGAAGTTGTTTCTGGCAGCTGTTGGTTCGTTGGTGAGGGAGAGGATCAGTTGGGTGTCGTCGGCGTAGGAGACGATGTTGAGTCTGTGATTCCTGATGATGGTCGCGATGGGGGCCATGTAGATGTTGAAGAGGGTGGGACTCGGGAGGAGCCATGGGAACTCTGCAGCTGATCTCAGAGAGGAACGGAGGTAGCCTAACTTGCTGTGTTCGCCTGGTGAGGAAAGAGTGGATCCAGTCCAGTGCCTTGTCGCGGATGCCGGCGTCATGGAGTCTCTCAATTAGAGTGCAGTGAGAAACAGTGTCGAAGGCGGCTGAGAGGTCCAGGAGGATGAGGGCTGTGGTATTGCCTCGGTCGAGGAGTAAGCAGATGTCATCGGTGGCAGCGAGAAGTGCAGTCTCGGTGCTGTGGTTGCTCCTGAAGCCGGATTGGGAGGTGTCCAGGATGTAGTTTTCTTCAATGAACTCGGCGAGTTGGACGCTGATGGCCTTCTTGATGACCCTGGCTGGGAAGGGGAACAGGGAGATGGGTCCGAAGTTCTTGAGGTCGGTCGGGTCGGCAGATGTTTTTTTTAGTGGAGGGTTGATCTTGGCGTGTTTCCAGTTATCAGGAAAGGTGGCGGTCTTGATGGAGCAGTTGATGGTGCGGCGGAGCTCGGGGCGATGGTGGTGCTGCTCTGTGGAAGATGTGGTGTGGACATAGGTCTCAGGGGGCTCCGGAGTGGATGCTCTTCATGGTCTTGAGAGTGTCGTCGGTGGTGAGCAGGGTCTAGTTAAGCAGGATTCTTTGGGGGGATGTGTGGTTGGGTCAGTGGTGTCAGGCTCGGTGGGAGGGTCTTGGGTGTCAAAGCTGTCGTTGATCTGCCTGATATTGTGGTGGAAGAAGGTGCACAGTTTGTCACAGAGGACTTGGGAGGATGGGACGTCCATGGTATTGCTGTTGGACATGGCGAACTCCTTGACGATGGCAAAGAGTTCTTCACTGTTGTGTGTGTTGGCGTGTATTCTGTCCTGGAGGGCCATTTTCTTAGTGGTTTTGATGGGTAGGTGGTGTGCGGTGATAGCAGCTTTGAAGGTTGTGTGGTTCTTCGGGGTTTTGTTGTTCCTCCATATCTTTTCTAGTCATCTGCAAGTGCGTCTGGACTCGTGGGGTGGGGGTGAACCAGCTGGCTTTCTTGGAGTGTTGCTTGCCGGGTGCCTTCTTGAGGGGTGCCAGAGTATCTGCGCAGTTGGTGATCCATTGGTGGAGGTTGCGTGCTGCAGTATAGGCGTCAAGTGTTACAGCAAACAAATGATGGACGGAATGCTGACAATGCAAACATTCTCCCCCAGTCAAAAGATCTGGGTTAAATCCATCGTTCTTTTGCCCACTACGCCACCCCAGTTTGGACCCAGCCATATGCAAATCAGTCTTGACCCTGTGCCCCATGGGAACAGTCCAGACCGAACTGCCAGGCCAGGTCCTCCCTGGACCGGAAACAAGCATCCTGGGACCGGTTGCAGGGTATGTCACCCTTCTTCAGCCAGGCTAACTTGAATCCAGTGGCACAGTGAGCAAGGGACCCACGTCTGGGCATACCCATCCCACTTAGAACTGGAATGGCATGGTGAGCAAAAAAACGATGGATTTAGGCCCAGATCTTTGTACTGGGGTGAATGTATGACATTGTTCTGAATTCTGACCATCAATTGTTGTTTTTGCATTTGTCACCCCGAGTGGTACGGGTATGCCCAGACGTGGGTCCCGTGCTCTCCATGCCACTGGAGTCAAGCTAGTCTGGCTGATGAGGGCTGAAAGCCCGAAACCGGTCCTAGGATGCTTGTTTCCAGTCCAGGGAAGACCTGGCCTGGCAGTTCGGGCTGGACTGTTCCCATTGGGCGCAGGGTCAAGACTGATTTGCATATGGCTGGGTCCAAACTGGAATGGCATGGTGAGCAAAAACGATGGATTTAGGCCCAGATCTTTGTACTGGGGTGAATGTATGACATTGTTCTGCATTCTGTCCATCAATTGTTGTTTTTGCATTTGTCACCCCGAGTGGTACGGGTATGCTCAGACGTGGGTCCCGTGCTCTCCATGCCACTGGAGTCAAGCTATTCTGGCTGATGAGGGCTGAAAGCCCGAAACCAGTCCTAGGATGCTTGTTTCCAGTCCAGGGAAGACCTGGCCTGGCAGTTCGGGCTGGACTGTTCCCATTGGGCGCAGGGTCAAGACTGATTTGCATATGGTTGGGTCCAAACTGGAATGGCATGGTGAGCAAAAAACGATGGATTTAGGCCCAGATCTTTGTCCCGGGGTGAATGTATGACATTGTTCTGCATTCTGTCCATCAATTGTTGTTTTTGCATTTGTCACCCCGAGTGGTACGGGTATGCCCAGACGTGGGTCCCGTGCTCTCCATGCCACTGGAGTCAAGCTATTCTGGCTGATGAGGGCTGAAAGCCCAAAACCGGTCCTAGGATGCTTGTTTCCAGTCCAGGGAAGACCTGGCCTGGCAGTTCGGGCTGGACTGTTCCCATTGGGCGCAGGGTCAAGACTGATTTGCATATGGCTGGGTCCAAACTGGAATGGCATGGTGAGCAAAAAAACGATGGATTTAGGCCCAGATCTTTGTACTGGGGTGAATGTATGACATTGTTCTGCATTCTGTCCATCAATTGTTGTTTTTGAATTTGTCACCCCGAGTGGTACGGGTATGCCCAGACGTGGGTCCCGTGCTCTCCATGCCACTGGAGTCAAGCTATTCTGGCTGATGAGGGCTGAAAGCCCAAAACCGGTCCTAGGATGCTTGTTTCCAGTCCAGGGAAGACCTGGCCTGGCAGTTCGGGCTGGACTGTACCCATTGGGCGCAGGGTCAAGACTGATTTGCATATGGCTGGGTCCAAACTGGAATGGCATGGTGAGCAAAAAAACGATGGATTTAGGCCCAGATCTTTGTACTGGGGTGAATGTATGACATTGTTCTGCATTCTGTCCATCAATTGTTGTTTTTGCATTTGTCACCCCGAGTGGTACGGGTATGCCCAGACGTGGGTCCCGTGCTCTCCATGCCACTGGAGTCAAGCTATTCTGGCTGATGAGGGCTGAAAGCCCGAAACCGGTCCTAGGATGCTTGTTTCCAGTCCAGGGAAGACCTGGCCTGGCAGTTCAGGCTGGACTGTTCCCATTGGACGCAGGGTCAAGACTGATTTGCATATGGCTGGGTCCAAACTGCAATGGCATGGTGAGCAAAAAAACGATGGATTTAGGCCCAGATCTTTGTACTGGGGTGAATGTATGACATTGTTCTGCATTCTGTCCATCAATTGTTGTTTTTGCATTTGTCACCCCGAGTGGTATGGGTATGCCCAGACGTGGGTCCCGTGCTCTCCATGCCACTGGCGTCAAGCTATTCTGGCTGATGAGGGCTGAAAGCCCGAAACCGGTCCTAGGATGCTTGTTTCCAGTCCAGGGAAGACCTGGCCTGGCAGTTCGGGCTGGACTGTTCCCATTGGGCGCAGGGTCAAGACTGATTTGCATATGGCTGGGTCCAAACTGGAATGGCATGGTGAGCGAAAACGATGGATTTAGGCCCATATCTTTGTACTGGGGTGAATGTATGACATTGTTCTGCATTCTGTCCATCAATTGTTGTTTTTGCATTTGTCACCCCGAGTGGTACGGGTATGCCCAGACGTGGGTCCCGTGCTCTCCATGCCACTGGAGTCAAGCTATTCTGGCTGATGAGGGCTGAAAGCCCGATACCGGTCCTAGGATGCTTGTTTCCAGTCCAGGGAAGACCTGGCCTGGCAGTTCGGGCTGGACTGTTCCCATTGGGCGCAGGGTCAAGACTGATTTGCATATGGCTGGGTCCAAACTGGAATGGCATGGTGAGCAAAAAAACGAAGGATTTAGGCCCAGATCTTTGTACTGGGGTGAATGTATGACATTGTTCTGCATTCTGTCCATCAATTGTTGTTTTTGCATTTGTCACCCCGAGTGGTACGGGTATGCCCAGACGTGGGTCCCGTGCTCTCCATGCCACTGGAGTCAAGCTATTCTGGCTGATGAGGGCTGAAAGCCCGAAACCGGTCCAAGGATGCTTGTTTCCAGGGAAGACCTGGCCTGGCAGTTCGGGCTGGACTGTTCCCATTGGGCGCAGGGTCAAGACTGATTTGCATATGGCTTGGTCCAAACTGGAATGGCATGGTGAGCAAAAACCGATGGATTTAGGCCCATATCTTTGTACTGGGGTGAATGTATGACATTGTTCTGCATTCTGTCCATCAATTGTTGTTTTTGCATTTGTCACCC
The DNA here is from genome assembly GCA_963921515.1 of Calotriton arnoldi. Lineage (NCBI taxonomy): Eukaryota > Metazoa > Chordata > Amphibia > Caudata > Salamandridae > Calotriton > Calotriton arnoldi. The sequence goes on from CAWUFW010001901.1 coordinate 2,368,679, forward strand.
CGAGTGGTACGGGTATGCCCAGACGTGGATCCCGTGCTCTCCATGCCACTGGAGTCAAGCTATTCTGGCTCATGAGGGCTGAAAGCCCGAAACCGGTCCTAGGATGCTTGTTTCCAGTCCAGGGAAGACCTGGCCTGGCAGTTCGGGCTGGACTGTTCCCATTGGGCGCAGGGTCAAGACTGATTTGCATATGGCTGGGTCCAAACTGGAATGGCATGGTGAGCAAAAAACGATGGATTTAGGCCCAGATCTTTGTACTGGGGTGAATGTATGACATTGTTCTGCATTCTGTCCATCAATTGTTGTTTTTGCATTTGTCACCCCGAGTGGTATGGGTATGCCCAGACGTGGGTCCCGTGCTCTCCATGCCACTGGCGTCAAGCTATTCTGGCTGATGAGGGCTGAAAGCCCGAAACCGGTCCTAGGATGCTTGTTTCCAGTCCAGGGAAGACCTGGCCTGGCAGTTCGGGCTGGACTGTTCCCATTGGGCGCAGGGTCAAGACTGATTTGCATATGGCTGGGTCCAAACTGGAATGGCATGGTGAGCAAAAAAACGATGGATTTAGGCCCAGATCTTTGTACTGGGGTGAATGTATGACATTGTTCTGCATTCTGTCCATCAATTGTTGTTTTTGCATTTGTCACCCCGAGTGGTACGGGTATGCTCAGACGTGGGTCCCGTGCTCTCCATGCCACTGGAGTCAAGCTATTCTGGCTGATGAGGGCTGAAAGCCCGAAACCAGTCCTAGGATGCTTGTTTCCAGTCCAGGGAAGACCTGGCCTGGCAGTTCGGGCTGGACTGTTCCCATTGGGCGCAGGGTCAAGACTGATTTGCATATGGTTGGGTCCAAACTGGAATGGCATGGTGAGCAAAAAACGATGGATTTAGGCCCAGATCTTTGTCCCGGGGTGAATGTATGACATTGTTCTGCATTCTGTCCATCAATTGTTGTTTTTGCATTTGTCACCCCGAGTGGTACGGGTATGCCCAGACGTGGGTCCCGTGCTCTCCATGCCACTGGAGTCAAGCTATTCTGGCTGATGAGGGCTGAAAGCCCGAAACCGGTCCTAGGATGCTTGTTTCCAGTCCAGGGAAGACCTGGCCTGGCAGTTCGGGCTGGACTGTTCCCATTGGGCGCAGGGTCAAGACTGATTTGCATATGGCTGGGTCCAAACTGGAATGGCATGGTGAGCAAAAAACGATGGATTTAGGCCCAGATCTTTGTACTGGGGTGAATGTATGACATTGTTCTGCATTCTGTCCATCAATTGTTGTTTTGAATTTGTCACCCCGAGTGGTACGGGTATGCCCAGACGTGGGTCCCGTGCTCTCCATGCCACTGGAGTCAAGCTATTCTGGCTGATGAGGGCTGAAAGCCCAAAACCGGTCCTAGGATGCTTGTTTCCAGTCCAGGGAAGACCTGGCCTGGCAGTTCGGGCTGGACTGTACCCATTGGGCGCAGGGTCAAGACTGATTTGCATATGGCTGGGTCCAAACTGGAATGGCATGGTGAGCAAAAAAACGATGGATTTAGGCCCAGATCTTTGTACTGGGGTGAATGTATGACATTGTTCTGCATTCTGTCCATCAATTGTTGTTTTTGCATTTGTCACCCCAAGTTGTACGGGTATGCCCAGACGTGGGTCCCGTGCTCTCCATGCCACTGGAGTCAAGCTATTCTGGCTGATGAGGGCTGAAAGCCCGAAACCGGTCCTAGGATGCTTGTTTCCAGTCCAGGGAAGACCTGGCCTGGCAGTTCAGGCTGGACTGTTCCCATTGGACGCAGGGTCAAGACTGATTTGCATATGGCTGGGTCCAAACTGCAATGGCATGGTGAGCAAAAAACGATGGATTTAGGCCCAGATCTTTGTACTGGGGTGAATGTATGACATTGTTCTGCATTCTGTCCATCAATTGTTGTTTTTGCATTTGTCACCCCGAGTGGTATGGGTATGCCCAGACGTGGGTCCCGTGCTCTCCATGCCACTGGCGTCAAGCTATTCTGGCTGATGAGGGCTGAAAGCCCGAAACCGGTCCTAGGATGCTTGTTTCCAGTCCAGGGAAGACCTGGCCTGGCAGTTCGGGCTGGACTGTTCCCATTGGGCGCAGGGTCAAGACTGATTTGCATATGGCTGGGTCCAAACTGGAATGGCATGGTGAGCGAAAAACGATGGATTTAGGCCCATATCTTTGTACTGGGGTGAATGTATGACATTGTTCTGCATTCTGTCCATCAATTGTTGTTTTTGCATTTGTCACCCCGAGTGGTACGGGTATGCCCAGACGTGGGTCCCGTGCTCTCCATGCCACTGGAGTCAAGCTATTCTGGCTGATGAGGGCTGAAAGCCCGAAACCGGTCCTAGGATGCTTGTTTCCAGGGAAGACCTGGCCTGGCAGTTCGGGCTGGACTGTTCCCATTGGGCGCAGGGTCAAGACTGATTTGCATATGGCTTGGTCCAAACTGGAATGGCATGGTGAGCAAAAAACCGATGGATTTAGGCCCAGATCTTTGTACTGGGGTGAATGTATGACATTGTTCTGCATTCTGTCCATCAATTGTTGTTTTTGCATTTGTCACCCCGAGTGGTACGGGTATGCCCAGACGTGGATCCCGTGCTCTCCATGCCACTGGAGTCAAGCTATTCTGGCTCATGAGGGCTGAAAGCCCGAAACCGGTCCTAGGATGCTTGTTTCCAGTCCAGGGAAGACCTGGCCTGGCAGTTCGGGCTGGACTGTTCCCATTACATGGACCTCTCCAGTCAGCAGCCAGCCATCGGAAACGATAAAAAAATGGAGTCGGAACTGGTCCAAACTCTCCTTGGAGTCTTGGGCATCAATCCTTGATAACACTAGACCCGTGTTGGAGGGCGATCCGGAAACTGCAAACAGCAAGTTCAACAACTGGATTGACTCCTCTTTAGATCAGTTGATCCCCAAAAAGTGGATGACAAAAAAAAGGGCCTTAAAAGTATCGCATGGTACTCCCCCAGCTTAGAGAGCTGAAGCAAAAATGCAAACGTCTGGAAAGAAGCTGGAGGGAAGACTTCTCTCATGCTAAGAAAATCAATTATAGAGAGGCCATTAAAGCTTATAAACTAGAAATTAGAACTGCACAGTCATTGTACTATGAAAAAAAGATTACTTTAGCATCCAACTCCCTCGCGAAATCTTTCAGATTGCGAAATCTCTCGTCAATCCCCCCGTTCCCCCTTTGCCGTCTGATGATACTCTGGGACGATGTAATAATTTGGCAAAGTACTTTTTAAAAAAAATTGAGGATATCTACTCCACTTTTCCCCTACTTCAGTATCTTTACACATTCCGCATCTGGACGATCAAATACTAATCACAGTTTCCCGCCTTGAAATAATTCCTCCCTTGGATCTAAAATCCCTAAAAACTATTTGATCCAACTGAAATCTGGTTCTCCCAGTGATGTGGTTCCCCCACTATCCTCTGTCAGGTCGCTGACTCGGTGGCGATAACCATATTGGACCTTATTAATTTATCACTCTCCTCTGGATCTGTTCCCTCTCTTTGGAAACAGGCTAGGGTTAAAGCCCTTTTAAAAAACCGAGCCTGGACCCAGAAGTATTTGTAAATTATCGACCAATTTCACTTCTGCCAGGGATCTCAAAAATAGGTGAAAAATATGTTAATTGCGTACTCTCCGCCTTTCTTGAAAAGAATGAATGCCTCCACGCCTCTCAAACTGGTTTCAGACCTAAACAGGGCACGGAAACTGCCCTGCTGGCGGTGGTTGAAGAAACCAGAAAAATTCTTGATGTTGGTGGCTCCGTGGCGATTGTTCTGCTTGATCTTAGCGCAGCCTTCGACACGGTTAACCATCAACTATTGATTGTGAGACTCAGAGAGGTTGGAGTGACTGGAACTGCACTAAAGTGGCTTGAGTCCTTCTTGGACAATAGATCTTTTCAAGTATTCGAGGATAACTCTACCTCTGAAAGTATGCCTCTGAGATGCGGGGTGCCTCAGGGCTCCTCCCTGAGCCCCACGCTTTTTAATGTCTACATGAGCCCCTCGCCAAGATTGTAGAACCTTTCGGTATCCAGATTGTCACTTACGCAGATGACACCCAGTTGATTGTGTCATTGAATCAATTTGATAATGTGAAAATTAATCTGGCCAACTGTTTGGAGAAGGTCTCCGCATGGATGGATGGCTCTTTTTTAAAACTTAATGGGGCAAAAACGGAGTGGATGTTTTTGGGTAATACCTCACCCAAAGATGGTAACCTATTTTGGCCGAGATGCTTAGGTCCAATGCCACCTCCTAAGGATCAGATTAAAAGTCTTGGTGTATGGCTGGACCACAATCTGAATTTCAAGGAGCAGGCGCGGAAGGTGGCAGGTACCTGTTATGGGATCCTGAGGATGATTAGAAAAATTCTCCCTCTGCTGCCTTTCATTGCAAGAAAACTGCTGGTACAAGCACTAATCCTCTCCAGACTGGACTATGCTAATGTGCTGTACTTAGGCTCTCCATGCTCAACCATTAAAATTTTACAAACGGTACAAAATTGTGCAGCCCGCCTGCTTATGCGGGTCCCTAACCGGGTATCCGCAAGACCACACATTGCCTCTCTTCACTGGCTCCCAGTTGCGGAACGAATTCAGTTCAAGGCATTATGCATTGTCCATAGAACTTTCTCGACTGAGGGCCCACCGATCCTTCGATCTATTATATCCCCTTACCTCCCTAAGAGATCTCTCCGCTCTGAGAATAAACATCTAGCAGTAGCTCCCAGGATATATAGATCACGGAGCGGTGGACGTATGTTTGCATATACCGCGGCAAGGTGCTGGAACCAACTTCCCAATTACATACGCCTGGAGGACAACTATTTGGCTTTTCGTAAATTTCTGAAAACTTTTCTGTTTTCATGACTCCTGACCATTGCACGGTGATGTTACTGCCTTTTAGCGCTGGGAGGCCTTATGGTAGCCATGCGCTCTAGAAATGCATATTCATTCATTCATTCATTGGGCGCAGGGTCAAGACTGATTTGCATATGGCTGGGTCCAAACTGGAATGGCATGGTGAGCAAAAAAACGATGGATTTAGGCCCAGATCTTTGTACTGGGGTGAATGTATGACATTGTTCTGCATTCTGTCCATCAATTGTTGTTTTTGCATTTGTCACCCCGAGTGGTATGGGTATGCCCAGACGTGGGTCCCGTGCTCTCCATGCCACTGGCGTCAAGCTATTCTGGCTGATGAGGGCTGAAAGCCCGAAACCGGTCCTAGGATGCTTGTTTCCAGTCCAGGGAAGACCTGGCCTGGCAGTTCGGGCTGGACTGTTCCCATTGGGCGCAGGGTCAAGACTGATTTGCATATGGCTGGGTCCAAACTGGAATGGCATGGTGAGCGAAAACGATGGATTTAGGCCCATATCTTTGTACTGGGGTGAATGTATGACATTGTTCTGCATTCTGTCCATCAATTGTTGTTTTTGCATTTGTCACCCCGAGTGGTACGGGTATGCCCAGACGTGGGTCCCGTGCTCTCCATGCCACTGGAGTCAAGCTATTCTGGCTGATGAGGGCTGAAAGCCCGAAACCGGTCCTAGGATGCTTGTTTCCAGTCCAGGGAAGACCTGGCCTGGCAGTTCGGGCTGGACTGTTCCCATTGGGCGCAGGGTCAAGACTGATTTGCATATGGCTGGGTCCAAACTGGAATGGCATGGTGAGCAAAAACGAAGGATTTAGGCCCAGATCTTTGTACTGGGGTGAATGTATGACATTGTTCTGCATTCTGTCCATCAATTGTTGTTTTTGCATTTGTCACCCCGAGTGGTACGGGTATGCCCAGACGTGGGTCCCGTGCTCTCCATGCCACTGGAGTCAAGCTATTCTGGCTGATGAGGGCTGAAAGCCCGAAACCGGTCCTAGGATGCTTGTTTCCAGGGAAGACCTGGCCTGGCAGTTCGGGCTGGACTGTTCCCATTGGGCGCAGGGTCAAGACTGATTTGCATATGGCTGGGTCCAAACTGGAATGGCATGGTGAGCAAAAACCGATGGATTTAGGCCCAGATCTTTGTACTGGGGTGAATGTATGACATTGTTCTGCATTCTGTCCATCAATTGTTGTTTTTGCATTTGTCACCCCGAGTGGTACGGGTATGCCCAGACGTGGATCCCGTGCTCTCCATGCCACTGGAGTCAAGCTATTCTGGCTCATGAGGGCTGAAAGCCCGAAACCGGTCCTAGGATGCTTGTTTCCAGTCCAGGGAAGACCTGGCCTGGCAGTTCGGGCTGGACTGTTCCCATTGGACGCAGGGTCAAGACTGATTTGCATATGGCTGGGTCCAAACTGGAATGGCATGGTGAGCAAAAAACGATGGATTTAGGCCCAGATCTTTGTACTGGGGTGAATGTATGACATTGTTCTGCATTCTGTCCATCAATTGTTGTTTTTGCATTTGTCACCCCGAGTGGTACGGGTTTGCCCAGACGTGGGTCCCGTGCTCTCCATGCCACTGGAGTCAAGCTATTCTGGCTGATGAGGGCTGAAAGCCCGAAACCGGTCCTAGGATGCTTCTTTCCAGTCCAGGGAAGACCTGGCCTGGCAGTTCGGGCTGGACTGTTCCCATTGGGCGCAGGGTCAAGACTGATTTGCATATGGCTGGGTCCAAACTGGAATGGCATGGTGAGCAAAAAAACGATGGATTTAGGCCCAGATCTTTGTACTGGGGTGAATGTATGACATTGTTCTGCATTCTGTCCATCAATTGTTGTTTTTGCATTTGTCACTCCGAGTGGTACGGGTATGCCCAGACGTGGGTCCCGTGCTCTCCATGCCACTGGAGTCAAGCTATTCTGGCTGATGAGGGCTGAAAGCCCGAAACCGGTCCTAGGATGCTTCTTTCCAGTCCAGGGAAGACCTGGCCTGGCAGTTCGGGCTGGACTGTTCCCATTGGGCGCAGGGTCAAGACTGATTTGCATATGGCTGGGTCCAAACTGGAATGGCATGGTGAGCAAAAAAACAATGGATTTAGGCCCAGATCTTTGTACTGGGGTGAATGTATGACATTGTTCTGCATTCTGTCCATCAATTGTTGTTTTTGCAGTATAGGCGTCGGCAAATGTTGGTAATGTGGTAGTGCTGAGGAAGGGGGTGAGCTGTTCTTGGGTGACCTTGGGTGACCTTGTTCCAGCTACTGTCAAGGGAGTGGTGATGGTGTTGGTGTATGGAGGGTTTGGTGAAGGCGAAGTGCACGCAGTGGTGGTCGGTCCAGAGGAATTTAGTGGTGTGGCTGTAGTTAATGTTTCCGCAGGCGGAGAAGATGGGGATGAGTGTGTATCCTGTTGCGTGGTTTGCAGTGGCAACTAGCTGCTTGAGTCCTACGTTGGCGAGGTTCTCCAGAAGGGATGCGGTGTTCTGGTCATTGGGGTTGTCCAGCAGAACTTGAGGTCACCGAGTAGGATGTAATCGGTGGATGCAAGAGCCTGGGGGATGATCCGGTCGATGATGGCTTCTGTGAAGGGTGGTCGGGGCTGGGTGGTCTGTAGATGAGGTGGGGATCCGGAAGTGGAGGTGTTCCATAGTTGTTGTTGACCATTCGGGGCATTTTTAGTCTATCTGTGGCATTCTGGAAGCCATCATTGACCTATTGATGTGGTTATGTCCTTTGTTCTGAAGGGCACATGATGCTTTGGCTGTTATTTCATTAATCAGGGAGTGGCATTCAATACTGATAACATTTATCCTGGTGTTTCTAGTGGTAACTTCACCTGTATTGCTTGGGTGGTCACTACTGATAATCCTGCCTAGGTTTTGTCAAAGCAGGTCACTCTTGTACAGTGATAAAATATGCTAGTAGCTCTTGAGGACTTTCCTTGATCAGAAGTAACTCTCACTACAGAAAAGTTTGGAGACTCCTGCTCTATACCCTGAACAGTCTTTTAGAGCATATGACCTTACACTGAGGGTTTCTGCAGATCGAGCTGTTCTCTTGTTAACTGAGCTCCAGGAACAATTTCTTTATACAAATCAACTCTCGAGAGGACGAAGAAAGGGGAGCAGTGAAGATATCCGATCTCCCAAGAGAGGCAAAAGCTGCCTTAACATACTCTATCCATGTGATTTTATGCACCAGGTTGAGGGCCATGCATTCCAGGAGAAATGGTCCATTAAGCTTCAAATTCTCCCTGGACCAGATCTTCATCCAGCACAGCAGTGGACTAAGGGCTACTGTGTCTACTATATAACTTAAACCAAACTCCGCATGCACTGAAAATGCAGAGGTGCTTTTCGGGACCTGCGACAATCATCGCACAAACTGTTTTTCTGCTACTTGTAGTTTGTCTGTCTTTACAAACCCCCAGACCTCACTTCCATACAGTAACTGGGACATACATTTTGCCTGATAAATTTTTAGGAGGACACTCGGAGACCAAGAGCCCAGCCTACGTGCAAAGCTGAACACCGCCTCAATAGATTTGAGGAACTCAGATCTCTTTCCCTCTATAAGGGGTTTCCAGTTATTCTTCACGTCAAATAGAACCCCTAGACAGGGAAAGATCGAAACTTTGCCCAGGGTGTGCTTGGCCACTTGAAAAATCTTGGATCTAGTAGATTGCGGGCCAACAACCACAACATAGGACTCTGAAAAGTTAACAGGTAAGTCCAAACTCCCCATATAAGAGACAAACTTGTCCAAAAGTAAGTCCAGACCACTAGCCATGTGTGCCATAAGGACCGCATCACCGGCATATAACTGGGAGGGGTCTGGTTCCCACCTTCGGGCAATCTGCCTGGGCAGATAGAAGGGCAAGCTCAATGTTCACATATAGGGTGAACAAGAATGGCACAAGGCTACACTGATGTGATACTCTCCCAGGGTTGGTAAGGGCCAGGATTTCAGAAACTCGAGACTCAATGTGGATGAGCCTGGACATGAATGGGTCTAACTTGTCATTTAATATCGCCTTGAACTAAGATAAATGTTCCCTAGGGGGAAGGTGCCCCACTCAAAGCAAGAAAGATTAAAATCAGTTTGGGCAGTCTCATTAACATGGGAACTACTCTGGGAGCTACGCTGAGATGCAGTAGACCACCAACTTTTCCACTTTCGTCTAGGGCTCACAACGGGAGATAAGGAGGTGGGATCCTGCATGGTCCCCCTCACCCTGACCCTCGCCGTAACATGTTGAATCGTCTGGTTCACTCAGTACACTGGACACAGCAGGGGCCATGCTGCCAAGGGGTGAATGAGGGGGGCAAAGGGGGACTATCCCTTGACAAGGAGAGCCTTCTTTCTGCCAACTCTATTTCTTTCGAAACTACCACCACCACCTTATTTAAAAATTCCTCAATAGTGGAAACACAAGGGGCCATGGTCAGGAGGGGGGCGCCTTGGCGGGTAGTACCTTTTTCTTTCCCATATTTATGAACCTTTCGGTAGCCCCCCAACACCCCTCCTTCTTTCCCGCTTCTGGTAGAATAGCAAGCCCACAGCCAGAATCAAGCAACAAGTACAAACGTCCCCTGCAACAACAGCCCCCATGGTGGACCAGATTTAAACAATTTCGAATAGAGCCCAAATGCACGTGGCAGAAATAATGACTTACTCCATAAGCCACAAGCCAGGTCCAGAACGGAGGAAGAGCAGTTTCCATCAGAATCAGGACCCCCTGTAGAATATCGAGATAGGCAGGCCAGTCCTAGGAAGGCAAAAAACCCTTCGCCAGCGGGACGTGGCAAGGGGGGGTGGCCCGCCTCTTCCTGTCGCTGATGGGTGCAGGACAGGGCAGCCCTTGGCCCGGGCTTTGCCCAGGCGTGGCCCACACGTGTCCCGCACCACAGGGGGGGAGGGAGGCAGCGCTATAAGTGCAATGACCACACCTCCCCCCCGTGACAGCTGTGGCAAGTTGTGGTCACGGTGCACCATGGGACAGATAGTCCCACCAGCGTGCATTCAGGGAGAAATAGGGCAGCCCTCAGCCAGCAAAGCGTTCAACAGGGTCATAGTAACATATGTAATATACAGCGCGAGGAAACAGCAAAATTGCAGTATGAGGAGTTAAAAAAGCAAGTTATTATCAGGGCTGTGGCCTTTTTCGCACAATTATAGACTTGTCACATAATCAATCATTTGCTGCATAATCTGCAGATTCTGACAAAAAAAAATTGGTTTCTAGCTCAAACGCTGCAAAAGTTACTAAACACGTTGCGGAGTGGAAGGCCCTCTGCAAGGGTTAACTGGCCACCTTTCTGTTGCTTACTGCTATAATTGGGTGTTAAACGGGTACTAATGCGGTGCAACCAATGCCGAGACAGTGTTAACAAGTGTAAAAATTACAAACTAATGAAGTAATACTATCACACAATGTACCACTTTGCGCCGCATAATTTGCCTTTTCTTGCCGCATAATTTACTCAACTCTGCCGCATGATTTGGCCCTCCCCTGCTGCGTAATTCCCGTGGCCCTGGTTATTATAGCACATAACACTGAAACACCGTAATGAGCAGTTTACTTACATTCGTATGTAAACCAAGTTCATGGACCCAACTCGCCACTAGGCCGCGCAATGCACAGCCTGCGAGCTTATGTGTTTTTGTGGCTTCGGATCACTCCCGGCCCATTTGATCCAGCCCACGTAATGTTTTCGCCATGGTGGCAGCACTGCGGCTACACGGGCCGGTGAATGAGATGCACGGAAAGAAGGGGTGCGTGGGAGGCTCTGCGAGCGCTCGCTGGCCCTGCTGCTGGCTGCAGCGAGGTGCTTAATGGCTCACGAGCGCGAGAAGCATCAGAGGAGATGCGTGGGACATGTCAGCTGCCGCGCTGCTCTCTGACTCTATTAGCGCGAGGGCACCGGAGAGGGGGCCTGAGAAGGTGGCATCTTCTGCAAAGACTACTCCGCGGGTGATGAGCAGGATAAGGCAACAGGGAAATGTGCTCAAGTGAGCTCAATAATCATTCGGCCTTCGTGTTTTTATTATGTTTGCATCTACGTGTGGATGTTTTTTCCTTGGTGTCGCTCGTCAAGACCGCTTTTAGAAGGACCTGATACATACAATATGGGTCATTCCCATATATTCACATACATATCTATAGCATACATCATACACAAAATCTCCTTAGGAAGATAATATTGTATAAAGGATGCAATTAGTATTAAGCAAAATAAGTTATAACTATAAGAAGGATACAAAGATATGTGGGATGGAACACCCTAGACAGACCTCTCCTTATCCTCCATTTCCTTCTCACTATATGGAGCATCATGCGTATGAAGACATGTACAATACTGCACATTGATGACTTGTACAACGGACATATACATACATATATACGTTGATATACATGTTTCCCCTCTGCTGCTATCTCAATAATAACAATTGTCTTTTGACAATCACATTTTACACACAGCACCATGCACTTTATTTATGGTTTTAGGATTAGGAGGTGACACATTCTTTTTATATATATGCACGATTTGTATGGATTTTATGGAGACTATTTATTATCTGTATTTTATCTTAACTTCATTGCAATCATAATTGAAAAAAATTCTTTTACTGCAAATGTATAATTATATATATCATAAAATGACGACAATACACATTTATGTATGTATTTACACAATTGTTCAAATGCATTTAAGCGGTTATTCAAATTCCTATGATATTTTTAAATACAGAGCAATGGTGGTAATACACATATATTATATATCATATTATATATTTTACCTTTGATGGCCAGAAATACTCCTCGGAATGAGGGATCAAATGAATCCATACAGTCTGTTTTCTATGTTGATCAATGCACTGTTTGCACATGTCACTTTAAAAACCAATGATCTGCAAAAGCAGCTTGTCATGTGATCAAGGCCGAAGTCGGCCGAAACGCGTAATGGCGGACTGCTCACGTCAATAAACCAGCAAAAGCACCGATTTATGGTTTGTGTCCATAAAGGGTTATTTCTGTCATGTAACCACAATACTGTTTCCAGTCATGGGGTTGTATGATGCGATAACCTTTTCGATTCTGGTACTGTTATTTTGACTTGCTTCCATTGAACTGATCAGACTAACACAGGGGTCTCCAACCTTTTTTTCAATAATAGCTACTCATGTTCAATTAAAATCATCTCGAGCTACTAATATTATTAGTATTTTAGTGCAATGATAGTGACACAGACAAGATTACATTAGGGGCCCCCATATGCAAGATTATCACCAGTCATCACCTCAGTGCATCAGGCAGGGTTGTTAGCAGTAACGTCAAAAAGGGTTTGTGAGTCTGGAATGCCTTTCCATGGGAAATATACAACAGTCATAGCTGCAAGGTCTCTTCCACCAAAATAACAATAGTAGTAATAAACCTCCCCAACACCAAATGATTTATCACTCAAACTTCCGCTTTAAATATATTTTAGAAATGTAACCATTTTTTTCTTCAAACACCAGCTTAGAAGTTCTACAAATACACACATTTCATCTTGAATACACACTTTTAAATTTTGGTATACCTATAGTACAGCCAAGAAAAAGCTTCTAATTTAGTAGACGGGGCTGAGTACAGAAGAGCTACTTATAGGTAGTTGGAGAGCTACCAGTAGCTAACGAGCTACTCATTGGAGAAGCCGGGAAGATCCAATTTCATGACGATGATTTGGAGGTGAAAATCCCCGGACTGGAAACAGTGTCTGTAAAATCAGTGGCATGCCTACATATGCTTTTTAAGAGGGGGCACAAGGGGCCACAGATAAAGCTGGCGTGGCCACCTTCTAAAGGAAATTGTGAACAGTTTGCACATGCAGATGCACAACACACACACTCACTCTCTCGCTCTCTCTCTATCTGCCTATCTCGCTCTCTCTGTGCTGAAACATGCAGTTTCAATATTCTCCTAACAGAATGGGGACGTACAGGTCCCAGCATAAGCCCCTCATTATTAAGATGATCAAATGACTTCATGTCACTAAGGATGCAATGTGCCAGTCCTGGGCTTTTATTTCATAACACAGTGCATTGTGATAATTTTAGTCTTGATTCCCATGAATGATCACACTTGCACCATACCACTGGATTACAAGTGTTTGCAAAAGGGAAGTTCAGAGCCGAACCATTGTGTATTTTGTGATGTGGGTCGTCCTCTGATAATCTTACAATGGAAGTGACACATATTTTGGGTGGTGGATGTGACAATGCTTGAAGTCAAACATGTTAACATTAAAAAACGTCAAATCCTCCTTACATAAAATCCCACAGCAACGTTGAAGTTTGGTGTTGCCATTAGATTTCTTTCTGTAACACCTGCCTTGGCCGGTGTCTCTCTTCACTTCCCCACCACTCTACAAACTCAGCATCTCTTTCTACTTCCTCACTGCACACCCCTGTACCTGTTCATGGTCACACCTTTGTACCATCTCAGAAGCTCATCACTGCCCTGTCGAGTCACAGATCCTACGTTTCTTAGCTATCACATCTCACTGTATCCTATGCAACGATTCACTGCCCCATCTCTTTACAACCCCTGCATTCCTTCACTGCCCTTCTCTCGAAGTCCCCATAATTGCTCTACAATCCCTGCATCTTGTCACGTTAATATTTCTCTACAATGTCTTCATCTTCATTCATCCAGCACTGCACATTGCAAACATCTACTCACTGCCCCATCTACACACAGTCTTAGCATCTCTTCACTGCCCCATCTTTCTACAGACCCTGCATCTTTTCACTGTGATATCTGTGTACTGCTTGCAAATTGCTAAATTATTCGAGAGAGATACAGGGAGAGTATCAGTTGCCCAAGATCAAACAGGTTTTTTAACGTAAGATTTGGAGTACTACTAACAGAAAAGGCTATAGCCATACCACTATATTACATAGACCACAAGACACAAGATACCTTCACTTCCGGGGTAATATTAAGTCTAGTTTTATTTTGTAATCACATACTTAGCTTTTACTTTGATTCTAAATACTCCCAACCATTCCAAAGAAGGAAGCAGAGGAAATAGTTCAATAAATGATTGCCCAAGAAGAAAAAATGCGACCAAATGGAGAGGCTGGGGTTACAATCCATGTTATAGAGCAGGATACCCATCTTTTTAAGGTTATTCGAAGATTCCTGATATGGTGAAATTCCCAGCTTGTCCAGTAAAATACTTGAACACAACGGACACATTCCCAGTGACGGTTTGCTGAATTTGATTTGCTGTGGCCATGGAACTATCAATGACAATTAAATTGAGGTATAGAACTTCCCCGGGTAACAACTGTGAACTCTATCTCCCCAACAAGCAAGGAATGTTGGCGCCTCTGTTGTAGTTAACTCTCTAATGGGTGGTGCACCACTTTTCAGTGATCTGTGGTGTTGGGGTGAATGTCAGTCAGGTGGGTATTAACAGGGTATTTTTGCAGACTTGCCGTCCAAACAACAAGGATGCCAGGGTGCACTTATTCATGCAGTACATTCAGTGTGTTTCTATAGGCATGAAGGAGCTTGATAAATTCCCACTCCACCACTTATTGTGTCTTGCAAATTCTTAGCATACTCTTAATGGTGCAAATGACACTCTCAAGTTTATCATTAGCCTGAGGCCAGTGTGAGGTGATTTTACAATAGAGTTGAGATTTCATAGGTAACCTGGAACTCACTTCTCTGGAATGGTGGCCCTTTGTTCTTATTAGGATGAGAAGTCCCTAGCCAGCTAGCATTTTTTCCTGCTTGGGCTTTACTACCTCAAAGGCAACAGATCAGACTATTACAATGGTAGGATACTTGGTGCAGGTCTCAATGCATAGAAGCAAATCCCATCTGTAGTTCACAGCACTGACATTAGTCCATGGACCTGCACACTCATCTTCTGCAACGATTGGTGCAAGTTGGCCTGTGGTACATGTTGCTTGACACTGTTAGACGTTTGTGATCATTCTTCCCTCCCTTCCAACTGCACAGGTAACCAGACCTTTCCTCTGAGCCTTGCTTTTGTCTTTACAAGGCCTTATTAATGTTGGTGTGCTAGTTGTAGGGTGAATAATGATGCAATGTCCTTGTAGAGGTGCCCCATCATCAAGAGCATATTTTTATGATGGATTCTAAAGAGAGCTTGGATTGTCGTCTGGGATTTAGCATATCTCTCCTGTTGTCCCTCCAGGAATGCTTTCCAGTGCTGGGTGTGCCCTGAAGGTAATTGTCATTTGCTGTTACCTCACTTATCCCATCAGAACTCATGCTGGTGGCGCTGGATTCCTCAGCTACAAAGTAAACTTGATACTCTGCAGTTGTGTTGTGCAATTGTTCAGAGCCTGTTAGGAGCCTTTAGTGCATTGAAAGGTAGTCTGCTGTATTGCTGTCTCCTGGTCAGTAGTGGAATGTGGACGGGTATGCTTGTAGCCTTAGAGTCATTTTTTTCTAATCTAGGCACTTGGGGGCAGATTTACAAGCCCCTTGCGCTGCCAGTACGTCACTTTTTGTGACGCACTGGCAGCGCATTTCTCTGCCCCATATTTACAAGGACAGGAAAAGCCACCCTGCGTGGCTTTTAAAATATGTTCCACAGTTGCCCTAATTACCTGACTGCGAATTAAATAAAAACAGAAAGGTCATGACAGGGCAGGCTTTAGCGCTAGTGCGAAAGTCTTTTTTGGCGCCCCACTAATGACCTCTTTCGTCGCAGAAACCATTGCTACCACCCTCCAACAGTGCCCTTCATCTCTCTGTAGCCCTTCTCTCATATGCATTTTGTTTGTTGTATAGCGCTACTCATATAAGTGTAGGGTGTCACAGTACTTTACATCACGCCAGGGGCGTAAGAAAGACCCCCGCAGCCCCTGCGGTGCGGGGGGCCCCGGAGCAGCAGGGGGCCCCCTCAGCTCAGTACTCAGGCCTAATAGCTCCGGATTAAATCCAGAGTGGGGGCCCCTCTGTGTACCTTGCAGGGGGGGGCCTTCAACTTTCGTTACACCACTGCATCACGCACACATTATACAGAGACAATTAATCATCCAAGTATGTAAATCAGTCTATAGGGAATGTCACATAAGCCAATGAGGATTACAAGGTGTAGAAATCACATGTCATCCATAATGGTGGGCAGTATATTTTAAGAGGTTTGGGCTGGGGAAGCACAAACTCAGGATTTAAAGCATACCCCAGTGGTTGGGGGTTGGCTTTACTAATAAAAATGTATATCTGCCCAAACTCTTTTTAGCAAAATTAAAATAATGAAAGATTGGGGAAGTTCTAACTATATAGCAACACAAAACAAAGTGAAGTTCTAACTATACCATTCATGTTTGTATGCAGCTCTTTGATGACAGTTCATAGGTCACTGTCCTATGTTAGGAGTATAACTTCTGAACTGCAAGTAACACACGAATCTCTGTGACAAAGGCAGTAACCCATTGAGCTATCCACATAAAATACAGTTTATCTGCATTTCAAAACTACCAACAAAGGATTGCTATTCAGCAGGATCATTAATCACCAGTTACCTGGACATTTTTATTGTTGTCTTGCATCCCTGATTAAAACGATTTAAATGAAGCATACAAAAGTATGTGCCTTGCTGGGCCTGTGCAGATTTAAAAAATAAGAACAAATAGTAACACATTCTCTTGCCTACTTGGATAGTCAAACTTTGTGTCACAATAAACACATTTCTTTCCTCCAGTGTTGAAATAGAAAAGGACATATCCATGCAGCAGGACGGTAGGCAAAAGTTACTCGGTACCAAATAAAGAATTTGTCCCCTTGCCATGCCCCTATTGTACCCGAAGGACATAGCCCACCTTTCTAAAAGGAGTTACGTGATTGGGTCTGGGCTTTTTCTTACAGCCATCCCCAATCACGTAACTCCAAGTACAGTAAGAAAAACAACGTTCAGAGGAACGTTTTAAATTATAGTGCCCATTTTCTATTGGCCTTCATGTCCTCACTGCGAGGGCCAAGGCTCATGTTTGGGTGGGCCAGGCTCAAGTTTGGGTGGGCCTGGCCCACCCGGCCCACCCACTAGAACCGGGCCTGGTGCAAGGGTGCCGTCGCCGGCGCATGGCAGTTGTTTGTGCACCAGCGCATGGGAGAGCACAGGAATGCGACATATCATTGTAAATATGTCGCATTCCTGTGCTCTGAAAGTGCCACAGCGTGGCGCAGCCATAGGGCTTGCGGTGCCACGCTGCTGCACTTCCTTGTAAATCTGCCCCTTGGTGTGGAGTAGTGCCAAGACACAAGTGAGCCAGTGGCCTTTTGTCTGGGATGACTCTAACAACACGGGAGTACAGTATATATGAAGGGGCTTATTTACAAGCCCCTTGCGCCGCCGGTGTGCCACTTTTTCCCATGTTAAAAGTGGCGCACCGGCGGCACAAGGAGCTTGTAAATAAGCCCCGAAATGTTTTAGAATCAGAACTTGATTGCTGAGGCATCATGTTTGATCTGGCTAATATCTGGACTCCAGATCCATCAAAACATGACTGCTGAAAGCTTTTAATTCCAGAGACCGAATGATTGTTTGTTTTATAAGTCACAGGGCTGGCACCGAGCACCAACTCCATGTTGTAGTGAGTGTTGAAGTATTTCATTACTGTGTCTTGGGGTATGGCCTCCTTGGGTACAAGAACAGACAACTTTGACTTTGATAGATTGCTCAATGTTCTGTTATTGTTGAAAGGTTCGCTGTTTTTTTTGGGGTGGGGCTGCTGCCTAGTTGTCCCTGATCTTCCAAAATCTGCAATGGCTCATTTGTTTTGAAAGATGTTTGCAAAAAAACCCTAGAGATTGTCTTTCTGAAATTCACATTATTTCCTTAGAAGGTTAAAGCCACTGGAGGATAGTCTTCTAGATTCACCATGGCTTCTCAGATGGCATTTTGGAACATGTTGGCTGCTGATGAGATCTGAAGTCAAGTCTGTGGCACTGTCTGAGACTCAGCAGAATACAGAATATTATGTACCTGGCAATTGGTGGGATTTTGTGTTGTGACTGCATTTTTTGACCCACCTTGCATTATTAAGTTCAGACAGAACTTTGCCGATAGCACTTACCAGGTGAGGCTCTCCTTTGATGGCTTAGTTCCAATCTCATGTGTATGCAGATTCTGAGTGCACCTGCTTTATTTGGATTTGCCAGTGATTACCATCAGAGACACCGATGGAGTTGGCCTTAACACCTTCTCAATGACACAGGAATTCAAAGAAAAATCCTGAGATGGACAAAGTATTACCTTGGCAACAGAGCCAAAATCATCACATTAACACCCTTCTTTCTGCCTGACACCTTTTACCTCCCAATGAGGTGTTTCTTATGGCTTATCAACATCTTATCTCCCCTTTAGAGGATACCTTTTGCCACTGGCAGTCCTTGTCAACTCCTCCATTCCCAACTGGTGCCACTATGTCAATGAAACAACTTGAAAAACCATTAGATCAGACTTCGACTGGTAGTAAAACAATGTATGTTAAAGTTCATCTGAAACTTAACTCATTCAAAATGAACATTCTCAATGTTGGAACTTGGCAGCAATATGACACACTATTAGTGTGGCCTCCTGAACTATGATGCCAACAATCACATCAAAGATGAAAATCCTTGGAGTGATCATGGACTCCAACCTCTTACTCAAAACCCAATCTGGCATTGTGACCAGTCATATTTTCTTTAGAATGAAACACTAAGATATATTTTCCCATTATTAGCTCTTTCACATAAGATTTGGGTATCATTAATTCTAGTACCCTTATGCCTTTAGCACCCAATGACCTTTCAAAAACTAGTAAACAAACTACATTAAAAAGAAATTGGCACCCAGACAAGTCCTAAACTTGAGAAGAAACGACCACCCCGTCCTCTAAGCTCTAAACCGGTTACCACTAGCTTCAAACAGAGTCTTTCAAATCACTGTATATAGACTACCATGCAATCCACAGAATAAAGCGGACCTTCTTGCAATGGAAACTCAAACTGTACAGTCAAAGGAGAAACCTGAGATCCGATAAGGCTCAATTCACATCATTCCACAGTTTAATACATTTTGCTTTGGCGGCATCTCCTGTTTGTTCAAACACGTAAGCTGTACAAGCAGGTCCCAAATAGAATAAGGACCATCAGCAGTCAATGAAGATCTGAAATTTCCTAAAGTCATGTTTTAACATCAGAGTGCAAGGCACTGATTTGTTGCAAGTAGTTTGCAATACTGTCCTGCAAAACATTCTTGAAAAAACTAAAGATACTACTGTTCCATCGCTACTTCCCCACATATAAAGTTTAGCTGTGGATATTTAACTGCTTCCACTCCCCCAAAGGAGCCCTTCGGATTGTCTTCATTAATTTATATGCTTTCTTGGACACTAATTTATGCTTATTATATTAACAATTGATGTTATTTTTGTTCTATAACCACTCGATTTTAACGTATGTAAGGGTTCTGTCACCATGTTAGGTCTGTTTCCTGCAATATAAAAGTGCTGAATAATTAAATAAATAAATGATGACCATATGTCATTACCTCCTCTCTGGTCTCGATCCCCACCGAATGCTGCTCCTCAGATTGGTACATGGTTGCCCTCATGTTGCTGGAGCCCCCCGTGCCCTTCAGACTAAGGAGGAGGACTTAGATGCTAACCTTCACTGTAGCATCTATGCTGGGCTACCCCAAGGCCTGGCTATGTGTTAGAAATGGGGGTCTCTAGTTGGCAATGGTTTGCACCTTTGTACAAGTAGAGACCCTTACTTCTAGTCAGGATAAGGGAGTGACACTCCTAAAATAACCTCTGCTCAACCCCTTGGTAGCTTGGCACGAGCAGTCAAGCTTATCTCAGAGGCAGTGTGTAAAGCATTTGCACATAACCAACAGTAATGCAGTGAAAACACTACAAAACATAACGTGTATTTGTAAAGCGCACATTCACCCTTGGGTATCTTGGCAGTGAATAACAGATGTTTATTGTTACCCAGCTCAATGGTACTCATTTTATTGACCTCTGATGGATAAAAGGCAGAGTGGACCCGTCGGGATTTGAACCTGTGACCAAGAGGTTGAACACAGGGCCCTGCAGTAGATGCATTAGTCCGCTGAGCCGCCAGACCCTGAAAAAGGACACCAAACCAGTTTAGAAAAATATCCAATATTTTTAGATATCCAAAACAAGACCAAAACTATAAGAATCCAACATACAGTACTTAAAAATATATCCTTTGCAAGATATCCTTAAAATTGCAGAAATATCTCAAAAACACAGTTCTTCCAGGTCGGTAGCTCCGTTCGGGGCTACCGCGATGCTGAAAACAACAGAGTCTAACAGTTCCATCCGACTGCGTCGGTATATGCCAGCTGAAGCTTGGACAGACTCGTGAACAGTACCTTTCTCGTTGCGGCTGGCATGTTGGTGCGAGCCGGTGGGGGCAACCGTCGCGGTTGCATTGCAAAATGGAAGCGGCGCAGGGTGCGGTGCCCACATGATGCGGTGCAGGCAGTGGCTCGGTAATGATTGTCCAGACGGCGTCGGTGAGACCAAGGCTTACGGTGCGAGGCGAGGTGGTGCTCGATGCGGTTCTGGCAGGTTGCGGTGCAAGCAACAGAGCATGTCAGCGGGAGCTGGCGTCGGTCGGCCCAGACTGCTGTGTGGGATGAGGCGGTGCGTCGTGAAACTTGCGAGCGGTGCTCCCAGCCACAATGCGGTCATGGGTGTCGAAGTCAGTACGCAGCGACAGCGTCGGTGAGACCAGCGTGGCGAAGGGAAGCGAGGCAGTGCAGAATGCGGTGCCCACAAGTCACGGTGCAAGCAGCAGCTCGGTGGCTGCGGCATCGCTCGTCGTCGTCGGTGAGACCAGGGTTGCGGTGCGAGATGCGGCGGTGATTTCAGGACATGGAGCCAGCGACGGAGTCGGTTGCCTTTCCCTTTCTCTGTGGCAACTGAAACAGCGGTTCCAGAAGCGGTACCCAGAGGTTGGTGAAGTTTTTGCAGTCCCTGAGACTTCAGAACAGGAGGCAAGCTCTACTTCAAGCCCTTGGAGATACTCAGCACAAGTAAAGAAAGTTCAGTCCAGTCCTTTCACTGCCCAAGGCAGAAGCAGCAACTGCAGGCCAACCTAACAAAGCAACAACACAGCAAAGGGGCAGTACTCCTCCTGGCAGCTCTTCCAGCTCTTCTTCTTGGCAGGTTCCTTGATTCCAGGGAGTTCTCTGAAGTCTTTTATCTCTCTGAGACTTCCAACAGAGGCAAGCTCTACTTCAAGCCCTTGGAGAAAACTCTAACAGCAGGATGATGAAAGTACAATCCAGTCCTTTCCCTGCCTAAGGCAGAAGCAGCAAGCAGCAGGCCAACACAGCAGAGCACGCAGCAAAATGGCAGTTCCTCCTGACAGCTTTTCCAGCCCTTCTTCCTGGCAGGTTCCTTAGTTCAGAAGTAATCTAAAGTTCTGGGGTCTGGCCCCAATATTTATACTCAGTTTCTCTTTGTGCGGAGAGTGTCTGTGCTCAGCCCAAACCAGTTCTGTCCTCTCTGGAGGTGGAGACAGCATTTTCCAAGGCAGACAGGGCCTATTCAGGTGCAAGGGAAGTCTCCTCCCACCACTCTAAATGCAGACCAGGCCTATTCAGGTGGTAGTGACTCCCACCCCCCTACTCTGAATGCAGCCCAGGTCTATTCAGCCCAGCCCTGACTCATCCAGGAAAGGGAGGACACACCTCAACCCCCCCATTGGCTGTCTACAGTGACTGCACATCCTCAGCCCCTGTCACTCCAAAGCCAGACAGTCAATCCACAACCCAGCAGAGGCACACAGGATGGCTAAGTAAGAAAATACCCACTTTCTAAAAGTGGTATTTTCAAACACAGAACATAAAAATCATCTCTACTAAAAGATGCATTTTTACATTCTGAGTCCAGGCATACTAAACTCCATTTCCCTATCTTGTCCCAATGGGAAGTTATGCTTATAAGATGTTATAAGTAAAACTCCCATTCTATCCTATGGGACAGATAGACTTTCCATAGTGAAAAACGAAATGCACTGTAATTCACTACCAGGGCTTGCCACACATACCAGTACATGTCCTACCTTTAACATACACAGCACCCTGTCCACAGGAGTACCTTGGGCCTACCAGAGGGGTGACTTACATGTAAAAAAAAGGATGATTAGGGCCTGGCAAGTAGGTGCACTTGCCAGGTCGACATGGCAGCTCTAAACTGTGCGCAAACTCTGCAGTGGCAGGTCTGAGATACCTTTACAGGGCTACTTCTGTGGGTGGCACAGTCCGTGCTGCAGGCCCACTAGTAGCATTTGATTTACAGGCCCTGGCACTCTCAGTGCACTGTACTAGGGACTTACCAGTAAATTAAATATGCAAATCATGGAAACACCAATCCATAACAACCCTTTACCGGGAGAGCATATGCACTTTAGCACTGAATAGCAATGGTAAAGTGCCCAGAGTTCTAAACCCAACAAAAACAGGGTAAAAAACAGCAGGCCAAAAAGCAAAAAGTCTGGGGTAAACCCGCTGAAAAAGCCAAGTCTAACACTATGACTCATTATCATTGACCAGGAACATGCTTAGAGTACCCACAGCATGCACAGCTCATGCAGCTGAGCTGGTAAGAACTATCCCAATGACATTGATTTCTATACCGCTGCTTCTGGTCGGAGAAGAGCGACAAATTGATATTTGTTCTAATGGTGGCAGCACTGAGACTGCAGACACTGCTGACAGCAGAGGTGGTGGAAATGCTGAATTGGAAATTAAGAGAGGGTTGACACAGAAAAAAGAACGTTGCAAGTTGTTTAGTATCTGCAACATCGGCCTGCCCTATGACACAGATGGATTGTGCCCCCGTGCATGCAACCAAATTCTGTTGTCTTAGAAGATTTTTTGTCCGGAAAAGAAATTGCATGGAGAGGTTTAACTTTTCATAGAAACATTCTGGCTACCTGCTTGCTACAGGCAATGCACAAAGAAGGATTAAACAGCTGAGCGGTCATTAGATGATGTGAATTTATTGCCGAGGTGATATAAGACCTTTTTTTCAGATTTTCCAGGGATTCATGGTTTAACCATGGTTTAACCAAGCCTCGGGTCTGCCCACCTTTTAATTTATTTGACAAAGTGCAGAATCCCACTGATGTAGAATCAATGTTAGGGGCGGACCTCCCCTGTCCGTGGTGAGGAAGAATCCCCGTAGCACAGAAATATCAACAAGGGTTCCCAAATGTCCTTAGGACGGTAATGCACAGACATCAACTCCCAGAAGTGGGATAGCTGTTCTTGGCAATAGGCTGCATCCCATAACCACGCCTCTGCAGCAGGGGCGGTCCGTCATCCCCAATGCACTGCCACTCTGGGCTTGGCCAGCAGAAGGAGCATAGCAGTGAGTCGACAATCAGTCGCAGGGACATCATTAACGTGCCCGAGAGGCTAACCAAAGGATTGCAAGGAGGGAGATGCCCCATGATAGTGTGTATAGTGGAGAACACAACCTCCCTGAATCCCGCCAACTTCGGACAGTCCCATGTGAGGTGTATGAAGGAAGCTTGAGGGGAAGTGCATCTGAGGCAGCACGTGTCTGGCGCCAAACCCATTTAAAAAAGTTGTACTGGGGTGCAGTAGAGGCAATATAGAAAGTGTTTTCAAGCTCAATCCATAATTGGGTGAGTGAGCCTCCATCTGACTGTAACAATAGGACCATTGGGAGTCTATATTGGGGGGGGGGCAATGTCTGCCTCCCAGGTGGTACGTGCCATTGGCAGTGTAACTGGTGCTGTTATTTTGCATAACGGAGTGTAGCCAAGTGACCAGTTTTCTTGGTGAGGGGTTCCTGAATATATGCTTTAGAACTTGAAGCTTAAGAGGGGGGTTGGGAAAGTGTTGTGTAGGGCACAGCATGTGACTCAAAGTTGATAGTAGAGGAGGGTATCACGTGCAGTTGGGCACCTCAAGTGATCCCATGGGTATAGGTCAGAAAATGACCTGCATGCCCTGGTGCCCTCATTCTGCATAGGTGGCAGGAGGGAGTTGCGATCGATGAGAATAGATGGAGCGTACAGGCAGGGGAGGCCAGCATGCCTCCTCATGCCATCCCACGCCCAACACACACACTCCACTGTGTCGATCTCCGCCCATGGTGGTGTATAAGTAGACTATCCTATTTTAGGTTTAAACCTATAATAACTGATAAAACTCCACCGAAAGGAAAATAGCCCTCACCAGTGTAAACATATAAACACTGAAAAAACACCTTTGCAGCCACGAACTAAATGCCATTCAAAGAAAGGAAAAGGTAAGTGAAAGAGTCATTTTTATTTCTTCCTGAAGGGGAAAATACAATGTAACTTTGTTATACAAGGCAGCAGCAAGAAAGACTGGGCTAACATTATTCTGCTTGAAATTAGTTGTTTAGGGATGTCACTAAAATATTGTTTATTCTTCCTTTTGCTTTTTTCAGTTTTGTGGTCTTTGGTTTGAAGATGCGTGGTTTAGAAGCTTGCTTTAGGTCTTATTTAATTATTTTATAAACTGTAGAGAATCAGAAAATATCAAAATCATATTTGATATTTTGGCTACGTTTGATTCTTTCACTGACAGGTAAAATGGCTGGTTTCATAAGAATCTTTCCCAATATGTACCATCACATTTACCCACAGACAGATAATGGGTGAAACATCAGCCCACTTTTCTAGCGATTCAGTATTGATAGTAGGTGAATTGCCAAACACCCCAGGCTTTAAACATTCAATGCAAGGTGTAGTGACAGATATATGTGAAAAGAGTGCTGTCAACAAGCATCTGGGATAGTGGTGAAAACATGACACCAGACGTTTGGAAAACATGGAACACAGTGTCACTTGCAATGCTGCTGCAAAATGTTCTTATCAAGTTCAACAAAGATTGGAGTGATATTGTTTGTATTTGCAATAATTCAGCTACGTATATGAAAAAGTTGTGTGATGACCTGTCAAAATCGATACCTGAGCTGAAGTGCTTCCCTGTAAAAGATCCTTGCCACTTGCTAGATGGTATGATGAAAGCATCTTTACAATATTCAGAGTTAATGAAGAATGCTATTGACTTATTAGTCCATTCTGGTGCACTGTTTCGTTATGCGTTGGGACTAAAATGCAAATATTTCTTATTTTGTGCTTTGTGTGGCATCAAAGAAAGAGTAATCCCAACTGTGTAATTCAGCCAGTGGTTCTCAGTCTTAAAGGCCGTGAAAGCTATATTATCCGTTTACAGAATTTTTGCTGAGTGATGATGCCAAAGGCAGGAAATGTGAGGATCTTTGGTCGCATTTTGATAGTGATGTGAAAAAAGCGCATTCTTAGATTTTTACAGGAAAACATGACTGCTGTAGTGGACATAATAAAAAAACTAGAGTCTGAAAAAATCCTTGCCTACCATGTGTTTAGCGTAATTGGTGTAGATGTGAAACATCTCCTTGAGAGTAGGGTGGGCGACACTTTTAGCACTGGAACATGTTCCATTTTTGAATTCTTGCCACTTAGTAAGCAAAGAAATGTTGAGGAGCAATTCAAGAAATGTTATTTTACAGTGCATGAGAAATGTTTTGCAATGAGGTATAGAAATGTCCTTTCACCAACCATGGCATTTGAAGTCACTGAAGCCTCACTGTGGTACTCTGCACAAGTTCTAGATCCCTTCCGTAAAGGGGAAATTTCTACGGACTTTGAAAAGTACTGCTTAATTTCTGACCACTTCAATAACTGAGGGCATATGCGCCCAGTTCAACGCAAATGTTACGGAACCTGTCCCAGAGAATCGAAATCTTCAGGTGCACCAATATTGGCATGGAAAGCTACGTCAGTGGCCAGAGTCAGCAAATTGTGTACTGGCTGTTTTGACATTGCCACGCTCAAGTGCCAACATTGAGAGGGCCTTTTCACAGATAAACATTTACATGGGAAGGAAAGAGCGAGCACACATGACCAAAGACTCACTAAAGAAGTATTGTATGGTGCACTACAATACGTTTGATTTGTAAAACTCTATTTGGACCTCATATACCGTGAACGCACACTGTCTATACACAGCACTATCAGTGCAGAAAGCAAGGAATAAAAAAAGCGAAACATTCCATAAACACTGGAAAAACACAGTTTCTGATGTTTTTAATGGCGTGAAAATGTGTAACCACTGATAACCACAGTTTGTTTAAGGTATTGAAAACACTGAAAAAACCCCACCAGAATTTACCAAAAATAGAAACTGAAAACAGGAAAACCTATGTATATGTCTTATAGAGTGCTGTGAGTAAGGGCCATGGTGCTGTGTTTTCCGCTTCTATGTCAGTGTGTGCCTGGAACAGTGTTGGGTAAAGCCAGAAATGAAGGAAATGCACCTGGGCACAGAGTGCATATAGTGCCATATCAGGCGCGCCAAGGCCCCCTTGGGTAAGCAGCAAAGTGAGCAGTTTCCACGATACCCGGGGCTATTTACCTTCCAAGATCAATGCAACTAAATTAGACCTCAGATATCTCAGGAAATGTTTTGTAAGAGGGACGGGCACATTAAGGAAAAATAGAGGAACTTTGGTAGTATGACCGTTTTCATTATCACTAGCTATCGGACAAAGACTGTGGTAACCGGGACCAAATCGGTATTCTGTCCTCGAACCACATCATGGCTTAGCCAAAATTGGCTCTACAGACCCCGTCCAGATCTTGGCTAAGTCATACATTCGAATAGCGCATTGGATACAATGCCCACTTTAGTGAGTAGTCCGATGGAAAGGGTTGTGTGCCGTCCATGAGGGGGAATAGTATAGACTTTGACCAATTCACCTGTATGCCCGAAAACTCAACAAAGAGTATGACCTCAAGTATCACTGGGTTGAGATTCTCATTGGGTTTGAAAATATATAATGTCACATCGTCGGCATACATGGAAACACTCAAACCCCTGGAAGTAAAACCCAAGCCTCGGTGTGCGTGGTGTTGGCTAAGCTGGGTCGCCAGGATCTCCATCGCCACAGCAAATAAAACCGGCAACAAAGGGCATCCCTGGCATGTCCCACTGGTGATAGGCAATGGGTCTGATATCACACCATTGAGCCGTACGCGGGCCGTGTGCAAGGTGTAGAGGAGTTTTATTTGATGTAGAAATTGTGCACTGATACCAAGACAAGCTAGCAGTGGAAAGAGGTATGGCCACTCCAGGGATTCGAACGCCTGGGTGGCGTCTAGGAGAGTCACCACCACCAATACCTGAAGGACTGTGTGATGCAGTATGGCAAATATGGTACGCAGGTTGTGGTATGATGAGCGACCTGGACTACAGCTGGATTGATCTGTGCGCACCATCATAGGTAGTAGGGAAAGGAGACAGTTTGCCAGGATTTTTGCAAATATTTTATTATCGACATTTATCATGGAGATCAGCTGATAGGAGTCTCAGTTGGTGGACGGTTTATTCAGCTTTGGCAGCATCACAGTAACAGCCTCTCTAAGGGAGGGCAGCAGGGACCCCATCTCCAATGAGTCCTAAAACATTGGCAGCATGTGAGGGGCTAACAGGGATGCGTATTCTTTATGGAATAACGTGGTTAGGTCGTTTAGGCCCAGCGCCTTATTGATTGGGAGGCTATGAATGACCTGTGTGATTTGTTTGATTGAAAAGGGCGAGTCTAAGTAGGAACAAAGAGCTCGGTCTAGCCACAGGAGCGGAATACAATCCAGATAGACTGTCAATTCAGCCTCGCTATGGACCGGGGTGGCCTTGTAAAGCTTAGAGTAAAAGGACTTCATCTTCCCTAGAAGCCCCAAGGGAAGAGATTGAAGTACTTGGTTGTCGTCCAGTAGTTCCACCTTAGTAAATGGAGGCCTACCGTTTGCAAAGCATGTCCGCTAGGATTTTGCCAGGGCTATCACCCTCCCTGTACCGATAAGCCTGTGCGTCACGGTTGAGGTAATTCTTCTTGTCAGTGGCCTCGTCGGAAAATTCAGTTAATTTGTCTTGAAAGACAGCCAAAGTATCCGTATTTTTAAAACTGAAATACTCCGGTTCCAGAGCCCCGGAGATTGCATTCTAGGTGAGCAAGTCACCCCCTGATAGCGTTTAGGAGACCTGATTGTTTCATGATCCATATACCACAAATTACTCCCTTGAAGGCCCCCCACAATGTCAATGGAGAACACACGGAACCCTCATTATGTTTAAAGTGTTCCACTATCTCTGTACGAACCTCCTCATGGAGCACTTGGTCTCGAAGTGCCCCGGGGGACAATCTCCAGGTGAAGCTCCAAGAAGTCGCCTGGGAACATTGCTATCTCTAGGAGGACCGGGGCATGGTCCGAGAAGGTGCTGGGTAAATGAGCTATGTTAGTGACCCATTTTTGAGCATCCTGGGAAATTAACCAGTAATCAATTCTGGTCCATCCGTTGTGAAAAGCAAGTGCCCTCAGTTTTGGCCCCATAAGTATATTACCAGATATCCTGTAAGTAATTGTAATATATGATGGTGTTCGGTACTCCAGCAGTGTTGGGGTGAGAGCGTCTAGAGGAGCCTGACTGGCCTAGTTTTATCTAGTGGTACATTAAAGTTGCCCCCCCCAAAGTACTGCCCTTGGGCCCAGGCTGTCTATAAGCCTCCAGATCTAAACAAAAAGCTCTGGGTTATCTGTGCTGGGGCCATAGACCGCAGCCAAAATTACGAGGTGTCTGTGTAGGGTGCCGGCTACAATAACATAGTGACCACTTTCGTCACAGAGGGCATGCCTCAATTTCCTTTGGAGGCTTGGTGAGCAGTATGCTCCTGGCACAATTAGAATATAGGGAGGTATAGGAATCCCCACACCATCTCGCACGCAGCCTAGGGGACAAGGGTTGTGTAAGGTGAAGGTCCTGCAGAAAACAAATATCCACTTGATGTCTAGTTAGGTATGTACCAACTGAGCTTTCCTACGATCATTTAGACTGCATTTGTTCTAGGTTAGGCAATTGGTTGTGGTCATGTTGCCCAGAGGGGGGGGCAATATGGGAAGCATGTTAGAGTGCTGAGGTGCAATCAGTACGTAGATGGGCAAAAATAAGGTGCACAACTTGCAGAAGGTCCGGCAAGGAAAAGAACCAACATACAACAATAACAACCCTAAGCCATCCCTTCCCACACCAATCCCAAGCATAGGTTGAGTATGAAAAAGACAATACTTCCTCCCACCCGATACCCCATTTGAACTGCAAGTAGGAACCTGAGAAACATCCCTGAGGATGGAGGAGAGCCAGGCAAATGCCCCAGTCATGGTTGGCTGGGTGGCCGATTGGGCACTAACACCCATGGTTCTGTCAGCGGGCTCGCCAGATGCAATGTGAAAAACTTTAGAACACGGCGGTCTCCATTGCTGGAGGATCCTGCGCTGCCAAAACCTCTTCCCGGTGGCCACCGGCATGCCAGGCAGTCAGTCATTATCACTGAGAGGGTCTTCTTCCCGGCTACGTGGTGCGCTATGGGATGACTTCTGTTTCTTGGTGATGTGTTTAATGAATTTAAGAGCCACTTTAGCATCTGTAAAGTAGTGATCTTTCCTCTCGTGGGGGGCTCGTAGTTTGGCCGGATATAAAAGGGCATATTAGACTTCTGCTTTCCAAAGGAGTTTTTTTGCTGGCAGGAATTTGCACCCAGCTACGGTGAAGTTTGGATAAAATGATAGTTTGTTGCCCTGATAGTGAACAGCTCGCACTCCCGGGCCAGCTTCAGGACCACGTCCTGGTATCTGTAATTTAACAGTTGTGTGACTATAGGTCATGCCGGTGCGCCGAGAGGGGAGTGCGGGCCAAGTAATTGATGCGCCCTCTCCACTATGAACACCGGGGAAAGGGCCTCCCCAAAAAGCTCACACAGCATGGACTCCTCAAAGGTCTCCATTTTGACAATAGGGGTAAATTCAGGCACCCTGGTGATTATGAGGTTGTTACGTCCTAACTTCGCTTCTTAATCCTCATTTTTGGCTTTGATGAGGTTATGGACCTTGTCCATGCGTAGGAGATGTCCTCTGGAGTTGGCCAGAGCGTCGTTTGTGTCTGAGACCCAAGTTTCCAAATGGTCCAGCCTTGTGGTTATTGACTTGCTGTTTCATATGATCTAGGCGGCTGCTGAGGAGGTCCAGCTTCACATTGATGGCTTTGAGGCTTGTCTGCACTCTACTAGAAGATCCTTGAGTTCTCTCTCTTGATGGACCTCCCCCGCAAAGGGGCCAGAGGAGCCCTCCGCAGTGGTCTCCTGTTCAGCTTGGCGAGTGTGGCGTTTCCCCTCAAAAGTAAGTTTCTGCTTGTACGGCTTGCCCATGATCGCAGTATAAGTGAGCCAGGCTGATAATCGACGACTTGCGCAAATTGCTGATGGCAAAGGACCAAGTATGACGTAGTTAATAGCCTTCTCCACGGCCCCAATGGGCCCGATGGGTACGGGGGATACGGCCTCAGAATCACAAGGCAGATAGTGTCTGTGGGCCCCCCGAGCCCTGCCACTACCTAGATGGTCTTTCTCCATGGGGAATCCTGCATGTGGCACGGCGTATCCGTGTCACGAAGGAGTTGCACTGCAGTATGCGCATATGTAAACAGTATTCACACGTACTCCATATTTTGACCAAGTTTATCCAAATTTATTCCAAAGTTTACTCGATTTTTCACCATCACGTCAAAGACATAAAGTTTCTGTATTTTATGCATCTTAATGCTCTGAGAATGCCCATCCAGGCTTGTTCACAGGCAATAACTTGAAACTTCATAGTTCCAGAACATTTCATTCTACCCAATGCATTTCGGTCCACACGACCTTCTTCGGCGGTATCTATAATGTTAAGAACATTTTTCAGTAAACAATTCATATGCACGATAATTTCACAACAAACATTTAGCCCAAACACCCCTTCATGGCCAACAAAAGTGTAACTAAATCATGTGTTTGCCTCTTAAACACGCTGTTTACTACCCCGTCCTGCAATTTTTACGCTCCCCGCTGAAACTGCCCCAGTCCACATAACACATAACTTGA
The DNA here is from genome assembly GCA_963921515.1 of Calotriton arnoldi. Classification (NCBI taxonomy): domain Eukaryota; kingdom Metazoa; phylum Chordata; class Amphibia; order Caudata; family Salamandridae; genus Calotriton; species Calotriton arnoldi. The sequence goes on from CAWUFW010001901.1 coordinate 2,399,671, forward strand.
TGTGCCCTCCTTGTAAACATCGCGCTCAAGACCCTGTCAAAAATGAAATAAAATAAAAATAAAAATTACTGTGACACAAGTGTAAATTCGCCTCTACTTCCAAACAAATATCCTCTCAAAACTCCACCCAAAGTGACTGCTTTTTTAAGCTAACACTAAATCCCTGTGCATACCTGCTACAAAACGTCCTAAATTTCAACCGTCATGACCTCCTCGTCTCCCTCCAACAAGCGTTCTAATCATACCGCTCCCAGCGTGACTGTTTTTAACCTTATCCACCCACCTGTATTCAAAACCTCATCACGTGCTATCTGTGCCTCCCCGTGTTTCTTAAAGTGCCCATTACCACTCAATGCCTCGAATCACTCAGAATCACCCCACACTGCCATAATCACCCCCCCCCCGTATTCATCATGAAATTATAACACGGACAATATAAATCAACTCCTCACCCCCACGATCATCAAAAATTACTAAATAAACCATGTTTATACGACGTGATACAAATGCATGATAAAAGTGTCCATATGAAGCCAAAGTCCATTGTAAAGTCATCCATGGTTGGTACACCTTCACGTTCTATGGGAAAAGTCTCTGATGTGAGTATATAATTGTAACAATTTTACTCTATGTCCGGTATTCAGCGGGGTGCTCTAACAGGGTTTGGAACCAGGTTTAATACTACTTCAATATGGTTAGGCCTGAAGCACACCCTTTTCTTTTGAATAATCAAACTTAATGTCTCTTTTTCCAGTTTAGCGTGCAAAACTCCGATATGCTCCGTCCCAAAAAAGCATAATTATAATTATCATGATGAATACGGGGGTGTGGTGATTATGGCAGTGTGGGGTGATTCTGAGTGATTCGAGGGATTGAGTGGTAATGGGCACTTTAAGAAACACGGGGAGGCACAGATAGCACATGATGAGGTTTTGAATACAGGTGGGTGGATAAGGTTAAAAGCAGTCACGCTGGGAGCGGTATGATTAGAACGCTTGTTGGAGGGAGACGAGGAGGTCATGACGGTTGAAATTTAGGACGTTTTGTAGCAGGTATGCACAGGGATTTAGTGTTAGCTTAAAAAAGCAGTCACTTTGGGTGGAGTTTTGAGAGGATATTTGTTGGGAAGTAGAGGCGAATTTACACTTGTGTCACAGTAGTTTTTATTTTATTTCATTTTTGACAGGGTCTTGAGCGCAATGTTTACAAGGAGGGCACATCAAGTTATGTGTTATGCGAACTGGGGCAGTTTCAGCGGGGAGCGTAAAAATTGCAGGACGGGGTTGTAAACAGCGTGTTTAAGAGACAAACACATGATTTAGTTACACTTTTGATGGCCATGAAGGGGTGTTTGGGCTAAATGTTTGTTGTGAAATTATCGTGCATATGAATTGTTTACTGAAAAATGTTCTTAACATTATAGATACCCCCGAAGAAGGTCGTGTGGACCGAAATGCATTGGGTAGAATGAAATGTTCTGGAACTATGAAGTTTCAAGTTATTGCCTGTGAACAAACCTGGATGGGCATTCTCAGAGCATTAAGATGCATAAAATACAGAAACTTTATGTCTTTGACGTGATGGTGAAAAATCGAGTAAACTTTAGAATAAATTTGGATAAACTTGGTCAAAATATGGAGTACGTGTGAATACTGTTTACATATGTGCATACTGCAGTGCAACTCCTTCGTGACACGGATACGCCGTGCCACATACAGGATTCATTATGTCAGGTGCTTTTTTGGGACGGAGCATATCGGAGTTTTGCACGCTAAACTGGAAAAAGAGACATTAAGTTTGATTATTCAAAAGAAAAGGGTGTGCTTCAGGCCTAACCATATTGAAGTAGTATTAAACCTCTCTCCAAGGGGGACACGAGCAGGCTCAGAGGTCCGAAAGCTTTTGGCTAGATAGAAAAGTGGGGTGGCACTTAACTTCGAAGGGCCACTAGGCAGGAGCCAGAAGGCAGCGTCAGTACTATTGGGAGTCGCTCTCCCTCCTCAGAGTGGGCCGCAGTAGGCAGCAGCAGTAGGGTGCCTTCAGGGCCCCCACTAGGCGAACATGGACGTGATGTAGCGGAAACCACGTTTTCATTGTAGAGGTGCATTATAATCACACTTGAAGAATAGAATCACACTTGAAGAATAGAATCTTTTGGCGTATTAACATGAAGTGTTCGAACTTCGAAATGTAATAACGTGAAACATGATGTATATATAGGCCATTGAGTAGTAACATGGAGAATTAACGTAGAAAGTGAATGTAATTAGCAGAAAACATTAACGTGAAGAACTTGTGTTGTGCGACCGACAATCATTCATTTATTAAAGGTGTTCATTAAGTGGGACATTTCATATTTAGATAATGTACCAATTGAGTGTGCCTTATTTCCTATGCAATTTCGTTAAGCTCATATGCCATTTTCTTATGTTAACTGAATCTTGTAGGCCTGAAATGCAATTTCCCTGGAAGCTCTCGCTTTAGAATTAACAGTCTGAATTTCATGAGTGCTGTGGATTTCGTTCTTTCTCACGTTTTGGGTTGCAGGTTAAAGAAGCGTTCTTGTTAGGTAGAATAATGTCTTTGTTTTACTAGTCAGGCGAGGAGAGAAAAAGTTACGTCATTTGGTCTGAATCGATAAGAGAAGGCCATTGTCCTTCGCACAGAAGAAGGCTTGGGAACCAAGGACAGAAATGGTGAGAAGAAGAACATTGCGGTCCAATAGAAAATTACCTTTTAGTGCGGATGGCATGACCCGCAAGGATTCTTGGGAAGGATAACTGCAGTATTGAGATGTTGCAAGTAGGGAAAGTGTCCACTTCTTCTCTTGTCTTCGGAAAGAGAGCATCTTCTTAGAACGAGCTCTGTCTCGATAGCTTTATGAATGAATGAATGAAGCAGCACTTATAGAGCGCGTAGCTACCCGTAGAGCATCCCAGCGCTGAGAAATAAAACTGAAGCTTCAGTAAATCACTTAGGAAAGAGCCATGTTTTCAACAGCTTACAGAAGGCCATATGAGTGGGTTCCCTTCGTAGTTGAAGAGGGAGGGAATTCCATAGTTTGGCAGCGTTATACGAAAATAGCCGGCCACCACTTCTAGCCCTCTTGATTCTGGGGACGACGGCCAGGTATTGCTCGTCTGAGCGCAGTCACCTTTTTGCTCGATAGGGCTGGACCATAGAGGAAATAATCTCTGGTCCTTTCCCTCCTATCATCTTGTGGGTGATACACAAGGCCTTGAAGTGGACTCTCTCCCGGACGGGGAGTGAATGGAGAGATTTCATAGCAGGTTTTGCAGACTGCCGGCTCGGAGTCCCCACAAGGATCCTTGCGGCGCAGTTCTGTACTGTTTGAAGTTTAGCAAGGACCAAACTCGGGGCACCAAGGTATAAGGCATTGCCGTAGTCTAGGTGTGAAAGAATAAGCGCCTGGACCATGAGCTTTCTTGCCTGGAAGGGGAGCAGAGGAAGCACTTTACGAAGCATCTTAATGATGCCAAAGCAGGAGGCCACAACCTTTCTGGCTTGGACTTCGAAGCTGAGATCTGAGTCCAGCCAGAAGCCCAAGCTCTTTATCTCTGACTTGGGGACAGGTGCGGAGCCCATAGAGGCTGGCCACATAATGTCTGCCTTGAAAAGAGAAGGATTGCCAAGGAGCATAAGCTCGGTCTTATCACCATTTAATTTTAAATATGAATGTTTCATCCACTTTGCTACTTCTTCAAGGCAGGGACAGAGGCAAGTAGAGGCCCTGTCTGAATGGTTAAGCGCAACAGCCAGTTGGGTGTCATCAGCATAGGTCACAATATGCACCCCGTAGGGAAGAACGATGTCCGCAAGAGGAGACATGTAAGCGTTAATAAGAGTGGGGCTATTTACTCCACTGCTGGTGGAGAATCGTCTTAGGAAGACTCCACATGATGACATCTTTTTATTCCTTTTCCTGAAGATGTTTAGGTAGGGATGTCACTTTAGTGCTAGCGTAGTGATAGACTGATGCTTTAGTTTCATCAACCCTCGATGCAGGGAAACTTGGACTCATGCTTTCTGATCCTCTGCATTTTGTTTCTTGAATTAATGGTTTTGTTTATGCTACATCACCTCAACTTTATTCGCAGATTTGGCTTTATGCTGTTTCCAATGTATTTCTACACCCTAATCTTGAGGTGTCTCTATGTTCAGCTATTTTTGGCCTTGTAATAAACTAACTAACCTAAAGTAGTTGTCTGTGGTTACTATGTGTCCATAGAAATTCCTGTTGCATTGATTGGCATTAATAACGACGTTCTCCCCTCTATGCTTACATGCTGCTAAAAAGAACCATTGGATTGTGATTCTAGAACAGGTCCAAAACTTATGGGCCCGACCCTTTCAAACGTGACCTCCGCCGCAGCCCATGGCATGAGATTGAGGCAGGTCAGGGCCGCAAGCAGGGCATAGAGCACGCCGAACGTCAGCAGGCTGCCAGTCACTCACCAGCTGTGGGCCGCAATTAGGCTTGCACAGCCCGGGCCTGTCGCGTGAAGGTTTGGGCCCTGATCAAAAGCTGTCTTCTCCACAATCTGTACGGGGGCTGCCCCCCTGAGGCTGCCTCACTCTGCCCTCCTCCCCCTGCCCGGGTGCAGTGTGACTGCTTGGACCATCCTCCGCGTTCGGCCTGACACACGCAGTTCGGCCTCACCCAGGTCCAGAGCTGCAACTGCCTAGATAGTCGTGAGTGCGGGCAGGTGGAGCAGCAACCCCTGCCTCCTATGGCCTCCTGCCTAGAATCCGGCAGGCCCCACGTCCTCAGGCCCCCTTGGGTCACCTGCAGAAGAAGATCCAATTCAGCAGCGCTACTGGGCCCCGTCTAGGCCCTCTGCCGGCCACGGCCTAGATCTCCACAGAGCAAGCCTCAGGCACCAGACAGAGAGTTAAAATCTTCACAAACAGCCTCACCGCATCCTTGGAAGGGCCACCGAGTTAATTCAAGCCAGCGATGAGCCCGCTAAGTGTGGATAGATGAAGGATTTTGTGATCGGCCTGAAGAGCTCTCTTAAAGAGCGGTCAGCTTGTGGCCCGGCTAGGCTCCATCTCCGACAAAGGGAAAGTTACTGCTTACTTTCCAAGATTACAATAATTATAATAAAGAACGTTTTTCTGCTATAAATTGTACCATGGATATTTTAGAACAAGAAGCATGAGCTACTCAGGCATTTTTGGAATCAATACTAGAAAAAGTGTAATTCATCCCATTGAAGTTTGTATAGAAAACAATTGGTTACAAGTTGTATGAAACAGCAACAGAGTATAAGTATGTCTGGATACAAGAGTGTCCACACTCCATCACTGTGAAATTGCAACAGCACATGTGAACCACACATGTTAAAGTAAATTGCTCTTGCTGTGAGACAGTAACAGCTGTATTCACTACATTGGCTTTGGGTTTTTTTTGGAACCGAGTAGAAAGAGCAGATAACCTCTTGAACGGTTTAGAAAACATGTGAGTGTTTTGTGCCAAACACAAAGCGTTAAACAAGAGTCCAGGAAGGTAAGCTCTAGAGATCAGACTGAAATGTATGAATGGCTGTGTAGTGACCAATGTAATTAGCCAGGTCCCAGTGCCTGCTTTGATTGTGAAGATCCTCCTTGGTGTAGATGTTATTGTGTTTCGCCCTTGGAGAACAGATGTCACTGTTTTTCATCTGGACAGGGTCTTCAGTTCTGTGATTAGGATTGAAACAACCAATGTGAAAAAAAGGCCAAAATAGGTACTTGTAAAATTCTAAAGCGGAGAATAAGGGAACACTGACCACATCACCCCATTATCTCCTACGTTCTCCTCAGGAAATGAATCAGACAGCATAATGCCAGCATAAATCAAGACAGCCTAAACCATTGCCTGCTTTCCAAACAACTCCTACATTGACACAGACCAAAATACTGTACAAATCCACATCCCCACGGTAGTCACCACCACCCTTTGATACAACCTCCCTCTCTTAATTAACATCATCATCAAGCAGTTCTTATAGAGCTCACAGCTACCCAGAACAGGCTTGCCGGCGCTGACAGGACAGGTGAAGAGATGTGCTGCTTTAAATGAAGAGGAGAGTTTTCAATTGTTTCCTGAAACTTAGCAAGTTAGCAAGTTTTTGTTTAATCTCAGATGAATAGGCAAGAAGTTCCAGAGCTTAGAAGCCAAATAGTTTAATGAATGACCCCCACGTCTTGCTCTCTTGATTCTGGGAATGGCAAGAAGGAAGAGGTTGTTCGATCTAAGCTCTCTATGAGCACTGTGTAGAGTAATGAGGTGCCGAAGGGGATGTGGACCAGGAGAATGTTTTATCTTTAAAGGAGAAAACCATATCACTCAGTCATCAGTCCAAAAATGTTGTAGGGTCCAAACAGTAAGGACTTGTTTTGAACAAAATGTTTATTAAAGATATCGAAGATTCTGTGATCGGTAAATTCACATTCACATATTCATCCTTCGGAACTGGACAACAGCCGACACATGTTTCGTCATGGAGTGACTTTTTTCAAGGCTATGTAAGGTACAGATGAGGTTGTAAATTCCATGTATGTTAACCCACATGGAGTGGTGGGTATATATTATGATGCTCTTAGGAACGACAATTCTGCGAGAAATGTGTGCCTTGTGTGAAGGTGCTGTGTTTGGGTAGCTCCATGTACGTGTTTCGCTCAATCTCAGTTTGGCATTCCTTTAAGTTAAATGTGGCATTTGGCACTGTTTTTTACCCAAGTCTTCGTACCTATTCATTTAGGGCCAGATGTACGACCATTTTGCATGCGTAAAATCGGTTGCAAATCGATTTGCGCATGCAAAAATGGCCGTACGCAATGTACGAAAGGCACTCGCAAATCACAAATTTGCGCTGTGAATGAATAGCAACTCACAAAAAATGCTACCACTTTTTGCGTTCCTAAAATTGCGACTCGCAAAATACAATGTACAGAGCAGTCGCAAATTGTGAGTATGCGCAATTAGGCCAATTTGCGCATGCAATTTACCACTAACCAGAAACAGGTGGTAACCAGGCCCAACCTATATAAACAGCCCCAGAATGCATCAGAAACCTTTCCACAATGGCTGCCCTGTGCATGATAGCAAGGAGGATGCGGATACTGGCTGCCCAGCAGAGGAGGAGGAGGAGACAGGAGAGGATATTCAGAGTCAGGCTAACATTGTTTAGAAAAGACAGAGGAGGAGATTTATGACCAGTACAGGCTGAGTAGCACTGTCATTCTAGACCTCATAGACACCTTGAAGCCACAACTTGAGAGCAGAACCCTGTGCAGCAATGCAATTCCCACACATGTGCAGGTGTTGTGCTCCCTCCAACTCTTGGCCACTGGTAGCTACCAGGATGTCATTGCAGTGGCTGGCGGTCTGCCGCAGAGTGCGCTTACGCGTTTTTCCCATAATTTCCTAGAGGCCATGCTATGCCACACCCATCAACACAAACATGCCCAGGGATGATGAGGAACTTGATTTAAAAAAACTTGATTTTTATAGATTAGCAAGGTTCCCACAGGTCATAGGGTGCATAGATGGGACCCATGTGCCCATATGTCCCCCATCCCACAGAGAATACATCTACCGTAACAGGAAAAGCACTCATTCCCTCAACATCCAAGTTGTCTGTGAAGCCAAAAACATCATCACAGACCTGGTAGCAAAATATCCTGGAAGCACCCATGATGCATACATTTTCAGACACAGTGGCATATACCAGTGTTTAGAAAGAGGTGACTTTGATGATAGATACCTCCTTGGTAATGATCTTTCCTGTCCCCAGATGAACGCATTTGCACTTGTATGTCTGTACGCATGTCATCTCACTATCATATATCTCACAACAGGTGACAGGTGTATACCCTGTGGCCATGGATCCTCACGCCGTACCTGTCTCCCAACAATGTCCATGAAAGGTGGTACAACAGGGCACACAGGCGCACCAGGACTGTGATTGAGCGCACTTTTGGGATCCTGAAATCGCGCTTCAGATGTCTACACAAGAGTGGCGGAGCCCTGCAGTATGCACCAGAGATAGTCTGTAAAATCGTGGCAACGTGTGCCTTGTTGCACAACATGGCCTGCAGGGGTGGATTGCCCATGGATGTGTCTGACACAGAATCGGAGGATGAGGACCCAGGACCACCTGCCATACAGCAAAGGGATGGTAGCACTGCAGCAGAGGGGAGAAGGTGCAGGGACCAGATTACCAATAACTATTTTTAAAGGTACGTACACATTAATTTCCCACTCTCCTACACATAAGACAGAACAAATTGTGACTTTCAATTGGTGCTTTACTGTGCAAGTATCCACAAACACAGAACAACCTGTCCATCTGAAAATGTAGGCCTGAACTACAAAGTAACTCCATTGTGGTTACATCACCACAACATACGAATGATATGTGGCCCAAATATTGTGCAGTGACCCTACACTGATCATTTTTTGCCTCTCTGTCCAGCCTGGCCAGAGCTGCCACTTCCCAATCCAAGGTGCTGGCTGCTGCTATGGCGCATTACAGGTGTCTCCATAGCGGAGACGCTACTGCGGCTTGACACCTCACTATCTGTGCCACCAATAGCACCTCCACCAACAATCATATTTGTTTGCAGTGTTTCCACTGCTGCAGTGATTTTTTCCAGGCCACGAGCAAGATCCCCACTGTAGTGGCCCATCTCCACTTGGAGCCCCAGGGTGCGCTTGATGTGTTGGCTTGTCGCATGGGCAAGCCTACAAATGGCCCTGCTCAGAGTGTCCGATTTGTGGCCCCTGCTGCGCTCCATGTGCCTAAGCTGCGCCCTTTCTTCTGCCCATTCTTTGGCTAGGTCAGCAATTGTATTTGTGAGGGCATCCAATTTTGCTTCCAGCCGGCTCTGGTTTTCACTCAGTTTGTCTGTGATGTTGCGAAAGCCCTGTGTCATCCTCAAATTCATTTGCCTCTGTGTCTTCTGTTGTAGGCACTGTATTTTCAACATCGCCTGTTCCAGGCCTCCAGAAAAAAGCTGACTGACTGCTCTATCAGAGGACTGACTTTGCAGACGCCGTCGGGACTGCTGTGTTGGTTGTGACATCCGCACGCTGGTGGCAAGAGAGCGTCGGGATGCAGGTAATTGCTGTAAGGCTGGCGTCACACTGGCTGTAGCCTGTGATGTAGTTGGTGCATCTGTTGCTGGGACTTTTGGACAACTGGGCCCGCTTGAATCTCCCCATCCTGCCCTTCCTCTATCTGGGCCAGATCCGGGCAATTTTCAGCGGTCGTACATCTGGTCCTTAGATCTGAGAGAAAGTAAAAGACACGAGCTATAGTGTGTGGAAAGAGGCATAAAACATAGGGGCATATTATCAAGGGCTTTATCGCCGCTTTAGCGGCACTTTTTGCCGCTAAAGCGGCTATATTTTTAACGCCCTATTAGCAAGCTGTCTCTAACAGGCGTTAGCGACAGCTTTCCGGCGATAGCGGCCGGGTTTTACATCGCCTTGCATGTCAGCGATAATTATCGCTAATGACATGCAAGGTAGGCGTTCCCAACTAAAAGTGACAGAAAACAGTCGCTTACATACCTATCGCCTATTAGCAATACCCGCGAGCGATAAAAACGCGCGCTAACCCCGATTAGCGCTTGTTTTTAGAACTGATAAAAACATGACTTAGCAATGAAAGTCAATGGGAGGTGGATTGTAAGGTTAAGTCCCCAGAATTAGCGATAGGATTTTATCGCTGGATTTCTCGCGTTAAAGCTGGGTTTCGCCGCTATCGCTGGATATTTTATCGCAATGGAGATAAACCTTGCTAATAGCATGTTATTTCCGCGGTAATATCCAGCGATAGCCGGCGATAAAAAAGGCGCGCTAAGCAAGGTTTGCGATATTTATCGCATGTTCTTGCTAATATGCCCCATAATCTCACAGTCTCTCCTTTTGAACCTGAGGGTATATAATACAAGAGATTGCGCAGACAATGTTTGCTTCTATGTCTTTAAAGTAAATCTAGATTTCTCTGCGTTTCCTGGTAATATCTTCATCCATCCTCAGAAAAGAAAGTGTGTTATTTCACAGCTAGCGCTTGTTGTACCAGGGGGTTTCTCCACAGCGAAGTGCTCTGCTGCTTTACTAACTCAAGCAACATGCAATTAGAGCAGCTGAGGCAGGGCTTGCACACAAACGACAAGAGCCGCTTAATATATAATGGCAATCACTCCTTGCCAAAATGATATTATCACGCTGGTTGGGAATCAAAGAAACCTCAACCCATAGCCATGAATAATACTCATAACTCCGAGTTAAGTAGTCACATGTTCTGCCATTTCATAAGAAGCATGCAGGAAAGAAGGGTCTCTGAAGGCAAGCCAGATTTCAAAATGGCGTGTAAAAAAAAGGTGGTACTAGAAAACAATAAAGGGGTGGCTTAAATGGGAGACAGAAATGAGACATTAACACGAAAGAATAAAGGAAGGAAGAAAGAAAAGACAAAATCTAAAATGACGACAGGATATTAAACATTTGAAAACTGAATTGAGCTAAATTATGAATGATAGCAGTAGAAAAAGGAAGAAAAGCGAGACAGGATGAAAAACCATTAAAGAAATAAGAAGAACAAAAACAAAGAAACTAGAGAAAAACATAGGGCCAAATTATCAAGAACGGCGCAAACATTATCGCCGCTTTAGCGGCAGGAAACTGCCGCTAAAGCGGTGATAAGGGGCTTGATAATATGCCCTATAGAATTCCAATAGAAGCCCAGGTTTGATGTCCTTGACACCAGAACCTGGGCTTCTATTGTGCGTGGCTATGTTTGTTTCTGCCATTTTTCACACTACTGCTTTTGTTCAAGAATAGATTTTTTTAAAATCAACTATCAGTCTGTTTGTGCAACAAATCGAGGTCTGTCATTTTCTCAACAATCTATTTGGGTGAATAAAGGAGTGAACCAAACAGCTCCTGCCTATAAATTATCGGCAAATATTGATCTTGCAAGGAAATTGCCCAAATACCCTGCAGTTAGGTGAACGACCTCAACAAAAAATTCTTGATGAATTTCATAAAACAACGTACTTCAAATCATCACCAAAAGAGAGATTATTTCTCCAAAAGAGGGGAACACCAGATAGAAGCATAAACGGTAGAACTTTATGAAAATAAGTTATTTCCCGGATTTTTCATCATTGGTGTATCTCATAACAACAGTGAAAAAAAGAAGTCCTTAAACTAACCTAATTCTGTGCCCCATTATCTCCCTGGAGCTTGTTGCTAACACTCACCCTGCCTCGACAGAGACAATTAATGTTGTGTGGCTCTTGAAATCTCACTGTGACCCACCACCAGGTGAAGTGCAATTAAGAGTCCTACACTCAGAAATTTAAAACAACCAATCACTTAACACAATTTGTTGGAAGCGTGCCGGCATTATTCTGAATTCTGTTATACATCTTGATACCACTATTTGATGTAGTCGACTTGTTTCGCTGCACGGCACAACCTTTCTTAAGACTCATCACTGCAATATATATTTACGGAATTGATGTATATGCCCGCAATTAGATGTCCTCACAAAATAGCATACCATTGACTACTGAAATAAAAAAACCTTATTAAGGGAAAATTGCTCCCATTCTAAATCAGACAAGCAAGAAAGCAAAACAAACCCCTTCATCAATCTCAACAAGTTTAAAAACTTGAAAACAATGACTAAGATGCTCTTTAAATCTGAAGACAGAATGTTCTATAAGGAAACAGCAGGCTAAATGTGATCTTCGTTGACCAGACAGACAGTTGCTCTGTGTATCACTAGAATCAAACAAGCATTTACAAAGCCAATAGGGCTCGCCTTTAGGGTTTACATTTTTCTGTGCAGGCCTTATTTGCTTTGCCTATACTTTTTGCAGATGGAACGGATGGGGGAACCAACATGGTGTTCTGGGGGCGGGGGGAAAGGGTATGAGTGACACGGATAGAGCCAGGGCAGGATCTGGGGGGAATGGCAGAACCCGACAGGGAGAGCAAGGAAACAAATGCACTTCCATGAAATGCTAAAAGCAAAGGAAACAAGCATTGACAAAGTCCATGCGATTTCCCTATGCAAGATCAATTGGCTTTGTCCATATTTTTTAGCCATGCAACATGGCTGAAAGTACGAAAATTAAAGAGCTGTGAAGCTGAAGAGGTCTGCGACCTACCAATACTCTTTTGTCACTAAAATACCGTAAGCTGTAAATGGCTTAGTTAAATTAGGCAGTTGGTAATAGCCATTCCACGCAGAGTTGCAGGCCTTTTTAAGATGCACAGTTTGCTTTTCTGAAAACAAATTACGTACCATTGTAAAGGAAGAGCGTGGCTTTAGAAAAAAATAATTGTGTGCGAGGGAGGGAGGGAGAGGGACGCACACAGTGTGTAAATGGAGGGAGCCGATCTGAATGTGCGTAAAAAAAAAGAGCGAGGGAAGGGGAGAGATTATCTGTGCGTGTGGAGAAAGCGTGTAATGGGGAGCGCGAGACTATATGTATTGATGGAGTTGTGGGCGTGCGTGGAGACTGAGAGAATGGCGGGTCAGGAGGAGAGAAACTGTGCGCCTGCGGACGAGGGTGTGCGTGCGGGCGTGCAAAAAAGAGAGAGTGAGGTAAGAGAGAATCCGTTCCATAATGGAAAATAAGTGTGACGGGAGAAATGAGATGGAGTCACTGTATATGGTGCGTGTATGACAATAGGAATAACGAGGGAAGAGGGATTGAACGAGTGACTGTTTATGGAGGGAGGTGTGCGTTTGAAGAGAGAGAGTGAGTGCGGGGAGCGAGGCTGGGGATAATGAGAGACAGTGAGTTCATGGATGTATTAGTGTGTTTTTTGAGCTGTGTGTGCCTGTTAAGACCAAGCAATGGAAAACGGTGACTGTGGTAATTACACCCGGAACAAACAGAGGAGCTTTTTATATACATGTGTATGATCTGTGTATGCGGAGAGATGAGGTGTGTGTGTGTATATTATAGAATATACATGGTTAACAGAGGGACGATGTGGCATTTTAGTAAAGGTTCAGAAAAGATGGGGTGTGTGAGTGAAGGAGTGGTGTGTATTTAGTAGGTCTTTGCTGCATGTGGAACACATACACATAGATACCGACATTAAACAAGGACAGGCATGTTCATATAGTCAGCTCTTTTCAATGCCTGTAGTAACACGCTGCCCCCCTTACTCTCAGCTCTGTTTTTGCCCCCGCTATATACTCATTGGAGAAGCACCACTCATTCACTGAAATTGTCCTGTCACCAATGCCGAGATGGGGCTCCGTGTATTTATTAGCCTTGTGGTGAAGAATTGTATTATTTCTGTTGTTTGTCTACTTGCAGTTCTTTCCAAAGAAATCTAATCTCACGACTCTTGGCGCACAGCTATTAGCCTTGTGGTGAAGAATTATATTATTTCTGTTGTTTGTCCACTTGCAGTTCTTTCCAAAGAAATCTAATCTCACGACTCTTGGTGCACAGCAAGCAGCTCCCGGATTAGGGGAAAAGCAGCACACACGCAAGAGAGAAACACAGTGGACCGGGAAGAATGAGAAAGTGAAAGCGACCGCGAGCAGGCAAATGTCAACAAGCGCGCGTGGCCCCGCTAATTGAAAACAGATGGCCCCAGCGCGCCGCTGCTCGCTCCCGCAAGGTGGATGCCAGCACAAGCACGAGTGCTTGAAAAGAGCAGATCGATTTCTAAAGGTCCTCTCCTAGAGCAGCGCTTGCGCGCTGCTCTAGGCTCGACCTAAAAAGAGAGCGAGTCGCAATGTTAAGACCTCGGTGCAGGTGTAGTTGCCTCGGACCACGTCTTCTGTGGGACCTCCATTTGTAGTACCCCAGGTCTGGGGCAAAAATCTTTGGTTACTCAGAGTGGAACAGCGAGGTACAATAGGAACTGGTTGAGCATTTGGAATTGAGTCTCCTAGATAACAGCCTCGTCGGTTGAGGAGACCATGGTAGGATGATAATAGCTGCTGCTAGCCGAGAGAACATGCAGGTTTACAGCCATTTTTCACTTGAGCAGGAAGTGGGTGCTATGGATTGACCACAACATACTTTAGTACACCCATGGGTTTGCAAAGCACTGGAATTGGCCACATGCATAGGAACCCTGGACAGATGCCTTCCCCATGTGGGTTATAATTAAGTCCCTATTTATCTCGGATTCTTCAGTCGAAGCACTGAGACTGCACACCTCCTGCTACCAGAAGACCTGGAGAAGGCACTATAATCTCGTATTTGCAATGGAACTGTGGAGGAGAATTCTATCAGTGTACTAATTTTCCACATGTAGAACAAATTTATGGAACCGCTTCTTCATTGTGCAGAGAAGTGCCTAAATATACTAATGCTGTTGTTGGCCTGTCACCATGCTGGTTTCTAGTTCTCTGTTTTAAAGCGGGGGACTAGACTACAAAGTGTTGTGGGTATGGGTGTGTAAAATTTGACCAATTTGCTGTTGTGTAATTGCTCGAAATTCCAGCAAAACTACTTGACATGCAAAACCGGAACTTAGCACTATATTTTACCATGAAATGCGTCCTCACATCTAAAAGGATGCAGTTTGCGCTAAAAAACAAAATGGGCAAAAAAATAACAGGTGCTACAAACAACAGCCACTCATGTTCTGGTTGTTTGCGTTGTTCACAGGCTCCAGCAATAAAGTAGCATAATTTCAGGGATTTCTGATTACCAACATAACACAAAATTCCCGAAATTATACAAGATCACTCAGATGAAACAGAAATTTCACCTGGGCCTCCTTTTGCGCATAGAGAAGCATGAGGGTTTAAGTGTGTGCCTGAATGGATGAGTGTTGCGTATGTGTCAGTGTGACTGGTTCGCATGAGTCCTTCAGAGGAGCGTTATTTCCACCTTGAGTCTTATCAGATCAAATTGGAGGGGATGGAAAGGGGAGTATTTTATCTGATTAGATACACCTGCGTTTGTTTACCCAACCATATCTGGCAATTTTCAATGGTTTAAAGTTTTTGTTTGGAAACCATAAGTTCAATTTTAGCTATTGTTTTTTTCACTTAATTCCTGAGTACTTGAAAAAAATTGTAAGCCAAATTTATTTATATGAGTTCTAATCAAAACTCCATTTTAACTGTTTTTGAAATGTTTTTCAGAATTTTTTTAAATGAAATTTATTAATACTCTGTATGTGTTCTAGTTATAACTTCACATTAACTCTGTTTTTTTGTCAGTCAATATACATTACATTGAAAATACATTTTTTGGATGGCTAACTTTGATGCCATTTAGCGAATATACTGGAAGCTTTGCCAACCACTGGCGAAATTAGCTGAGTTTTAATATGCCAAATATCATGCAGATCCATTCAGAAAAAAAGGTAAACTAGGATTAAAAAACTGCCTTTCACATTTTAGCCAATAATTAAATAGGAATACACCACTCCGGTGGACAAAAATGCTTGCAAAAAAAACAAACAGCTCAGCAGAATCATCTCACACATTGACTTAAAAATTCAGCTTGTGGGTGAGCCATTGCAGACCTGCGCTAGATATTAGATTTAGCCGGAGGTTCTCCTTGACCCTCAAGCTCAAAGAAACCGAGCCCCCATGTGGCCCTTGCCTGCCACCCACACTTCAAACCCAAGAATGAAACACAAAGTACAACCCCATGATGCAAAACAAGTGCAAGAGACACCCATCCAAAGGCCGAACCACACAATGTGAAAGCAGAAAACCTGGGACAATTCCCAGCCCCCCCCCCCTTGCGACCAAACTGTGTGATCCTAGGAAAACAATCCACCTCAGTGAGCCTCCCCCTCTTCCGTCACCAGACATGAGCACCCCTAAACACTCGAGCCCCGGATAAGCACCACACAAAAATCTCTCCTATGGTTGATCCAATAGACTATAATGTTGTTACATGTACAACGAGAATCTAGGCCACACAGGTTACGTACCACAACAGACGTCATCTCCCATCAGCTCACCAATGGCATCATCATCTGGGTTGGGGTGCATGGAAGGGACATGTCCAAAAACCACAGGAGTCGATATGGCCTAGTGGGCACAGTTGACACCCATGAAGCACGGGGAAGCAGTCCCAATTGGGAGCCAATCTCCCTGTGCCATAAAATTCCTCGCCTGACACTCCAATCCCATCTTCCAAGAATCAAGGACCAAGAACCAAACCTTGGATCAGGAAAAGACATGTATCCAGTGACAAAACTGCACAGTATGACAATGGACAATTTGAGAAAATCTTGCCTTCTCTGCACCACTAATCATTGTGATGTGAGGCAAACACTCTATTTCACTGAGCCTAACCCCCCTCGTTCACCATCATACATCAGAACACCTTCAAACAAATGACCTCAGGGCATGTGCTGCAGAAAAAAACAATACTTTGTTTGATGCAACAGATCACAAACTTGCTCCATGCACAATAAGCATCAGGCTGCAGCTAGGGTAGAGCGATGCAGGAGAAAAGGCATCAGCGAGAAGTACAAGACAGTACTGATGAATGTGAACGCCAAGAACCCGAAGTAAAAAGCAACAGTGATTAAAGGAACGGTGAATGCAGCAAGAAGCTCACATTGAAAAACTCTCGCCCCTAATAAATACCCTTCAGTAATGTGACACAATCTGGCATGTCTTTGTGCCAAAGAAATTCACCCAAATGTTTTCTCCTAAGACTCTTCATTGTAACTGCAATTGCATTTGGATCCATATAGTGCCCACTGCCCCTGATAAGGCACCGTAGTGATGCAGCGTGAGCGGCCCATAACTGTGGCTGTATTGCCTCCTACACCCGAGGCCCACGAGACAAGAAAAGAGACCCACCAAGTGTCGCCTCAGCTGGCGAAAATGCTGCACTCCGAAAGCAGCATGTCATGCCCAAAACATGGTGATGAATTGGCCTCTGAGCTGGTCTCGCCTGTCCAGAGGTTCCTGCCAACTGTGCTCACTTCTCCCTCACCTTAAGGTTAGTGCGTAGCTTAATGGTCTCAGTCCACCACTCCTGCCACAGGCCGCCGGCAAGAGCACCACTCCTCAGACTCCCTGCTCATTATTTCACTGCATGCCAAACATTTCAAAGGCCTTTAATGACTCTCCCTGTTCGCCCTTCGTCACCCACATCCACTGTCCGCCACTCTTTCCCACTGAGAAATGCCAAACGACCTCACACACACAAACACTCACACATACACCCTCACACTGATACACACTTGCAAAGAGACACATAAGTACACATACGACCGAGGTATAAACTTACCTGACACACACTTTGAGCTACACTTCAAACATCTACCACAATTCCCAACCAAACTTCGACATCCAACAAACCGCGGCACAGCAAGGCTCACTACCTTATGCCCAATCAGAAGCGCAGACAGAACGGGAGGCTGTTCTTTTTCCTAGATCATGGCTTCTGATGGGGCATAAGGGCGCATGACGGACAGGCCCTAAATGACCATTATCTGACATGCTGCACTTCCTTATGCTAGTGCAGCACATCAGATATGGATTGTGTCTGTGTTAGGGTGGGCTGTAACAATCCCTGCCTGACACATGCGCAATACAGGTGGTGGAGCCCTCTTCTGCTGGCAATGTGATATTACAGCTTTTACAAACAAACAAGCGATTGAGGAGATCACTTGTTTTCATGAAAAAAATGCAATATTAAAGCAAAGAGATGCAGAGGGAAGAGTAATGGCTTAGTGAATCGCTGTCCCTTGCGCCCCCTATGGGCAGCTGCTGCTGCACCACTTTATGGATAGGTCCACGGAAGGACATGCTACAATTATTAAAAATGCCTATGCTGAATTATTTCTTCTATTCTAGATCATTTTCTCTCTTTTTTCTTTCATTCTTCATTAGAGGTGATAAATTAAACCTGACACTAGTCATTAGGTGAAAAATATAACACATTTTTAATTGTTAACACAAACAATTTAATATACTCCATACAGTTAGTTCATTATACATTGTAGAAAAGTGTCAATTCAATTCCATCTACTTACAACTAGATTTCTTTAAAACGAATCAAACCTAACTACCCTATTCATCAAACATAATGTTTATTCCATACACACATCTTCTAAACAAAACACCCTCATTAACTGTTCATCTACATGTCATAGAGCCAAATATCTTCAAACTATGAGTTGATCTTAAAGGACATTGACAAAGCATATTGATGAAAATTATTATATGTGCAGCCAACGTCTTCAGGACATACAATTTTGGAAAATCTTTGCAATGTACAGAAACAGCACCATTAGGAAGGATCTATACTAGAACAATATTTTAGCTTGTTGATTCTTTACATTGTAATTTCCATTCTGTATATCGAAATAGTAAAATGTTTTAAGACGTATTTTCTATTAACACACATACTAAAAATGACAACAAAATAATCTTTGAAAAGTAGGCATACCAAAAATCTCTGCATAATGCCTAATAGTCATCATTTAAAGTAATCACGATTGTTGATAACAGTCGTGCAAATTATAACCAGTTAGCTTTGCAAAGATGTAATTAAATATTATTAGGACCCACCTCTTTTTATTGGGTTATATACAGGTTTTTAATACATTACCGATATTATAGCCTTGTTTTTCATCATTTTTATTCTAAGCAGTATGGCCCTTTTTCAGAAAAACTATAAAAATTATCAAAACGATAAGAGATCAGTCTCGGCTGAACATATTATTCTACATAGTTTGATACAATGCACAAAAATCACTATAGTTTGTTTCCAGTTTTGCTTCGCTTCTAATGTCCTGTCTATTTCCTATATAGATGTGTCCCTTCCTCAGTTTTTCAAATGGCAAAGGATTGCTCTACGTTTCTTTATCTCTTTCATAAGAGCCGATTTCTGCAAACCGCATGTACTGCATACCATGGACCAGACATATGCCATGTTTTTACTCTTGAAGAAGAGACAGGCTGTTAACATGGGTGCCATATTGGAATGAGTGAATTTGAATTTTACCCTCATCGCGTATCTATTTAATTTATTCTAAGGACTTGCCACTTCTTTTTAATACGTGTCCACTCTCCTTTGTTTAAATTTGTCTGAAATGGGACTCACCTAAATTTTCTAATTTGCAGATGGTGAAATACCTCTCCTCTCTAAATCTTCCCTTTCATAAGAGCTGATTTCTGTGAGCTGCATGTCCATCCTATCATGGATCTAAAGTGTTTCATGTTTTTACTCTCTAAATAGAGATGAAGTGTAAGTGTGAACGCCATATTCGAATGGAGAATTTACGTTTATCTATTCTCATTTAGTAAGTTCCAACTCTTTATTACTTGATTTTATCTGAAGCAGGACATCTTCCAGTGATTTCTTTATTTTTACTTTAGGGAAACTAATTAAACCTACTTTGGGGTAAAAACTTCATATTTCCTCTAAGTCTTAGCAAAAAACTATTCTTGGAGAGTCATTCAGCATTTCTAATACTTATTCTGGCACCCTCCATATTTCATAATTAATCTTATTCCATGCTTGTATGCTTATATTGTATATCGATGTACATATATATTGGTGTTTATTACATTTTTATACAAACCAAAATCATCATTTCAAAAGTAATATCACCAAACAAACTGGGATCGTTAGATAGCAATGTTCATCCAGCTCCAAAGTGAGACATGACAAGCTGAGTCTTACAATTTTTTATTTCTTTTCATTCTAAAGAGCAAGTACTAAAATCCATATTTGCTGATTTTCAAGCTGTCTCACATGCCTAGCAAGCTCCACATTGGAAATGTCCAAGTACTGGGGAAGTCCATCTTCTTTCCGCTATGTGTCTGTTTGTTCAAATTCTCTGTATGGGAGGACAATCTGATCTCTAAAGTTCACAATTCTCTGTAAGGCATGTTCAAACTATACCAATTCCTGTTAATCATACTTTTTAGATAATTCATCAACCATGAATTAGTAGACACACAGACTACTTTCTTACTCTCACTTTCAGTTTTTTTCTTTCAGACAAAGCAGTATCTCTATTGTTATAGCAGGTTCATTTGAAAGAGTGTTGAATTAGTATTTTTGGGTATCCAAAAGCTTCTAATTTCCTTTTTAGTGTCTCAGCTTGTTTGAAATAATCCGTAACGTTGGTACAGTATTGTCTAAGGTGTAAACACTAATCAAAGGATAGTTTTTTGATTTGTCAGTTTTGTGGAATCTTTATTTCTAAGTGTCCTTGAATTTTATATCTATGTAAGGGACCTCTTGTTCACTGACATGTGAAGAAAATTTCAAATTAGGTTCCCCAAGTTGAACCACATCTGAAATTCTTCCAGTGTCTTCCTTAGTCCATCCCAAATGAAAATAAATGTCATCAATATAACAGGAGAGGAAAGAATGGCTCCAATTAGGAGCAAGGGCCCTCACACACCCCGGAGGGTGTCATGCTTCATCATTGGGCAGCTCCTCGTTGGGCCTGCGCTGCAATGCCCAATGGGGCCCGCAGGGGGGCTCTGTACAGAAGGTCTTCTCTGGTTGCCGATGTGAAGCTAAATGATAATATTGGGGCATATGTGTAGTGAGTAGAAGTAGGAGAATATGAGTGTGATTTTAAAATGGCTACAGGAATCCCAAAAATTATTTTATTCGCTGGGTTTCTGTGCTATGAGTAAAAAAAACAACTGGAAAGTCATGACTGAGGAGGGAAAATTATACCCGCTTCAGCTCAGGTTGATGTATAAGGTGTGCAGGAGGTCGACATGTTTCATGCCCTATGTAGTCCAAGCAGATCTAGGCATTTCATCAGGACCGTGGGACCCTCATCTACTCTAAGGGGACGGAATGGGTGTGTGTAAAGAGAGGTCAAGTCCCCTATAGTCTGGACTTGTGCTGTAGTCCTGTATGAAAGTGAAACATTGATTAAAATGAGGTATAGTGATCTATACCTTCTGGAAAAACACCTGGGAGGGAAACAAAGGGATAAGTAAAAAAATGGTTAGGTAACCACAGTTACAAGTAGTCGGGAGACTCGAGTGCCCGGGGAGGGGGAAGAGAGGGGAAAAGCACCTGCACAGGACATGATATAAAAACATTAGTGCAAATTCAAACACTGGACAGACAGTCAAAGTGCATGCAGTGCCACACGTCAAACAGTCATGCATGTTGTCGGTAATGCGGTGGCTATGCCACCTTGCTATTTGTCCAGTAATAGTGGGCCGTCCTGCAGTGGGGGGTGGTGGTGCTCCACCGCAGGAGTATATCACCGCATGTGTCTCTTTCAAACAATTCCATGGCCGGAGAGTATAGAATGACTCACCTAGAAGGAGGGGTCTAGTGGCCCCAGCTGTGACGCCCAGGGTACTCACTAAATGGCGAGAGGAGCAGTACCTGTAACATATTGGAGCGGTAAAATCAGCTGCAGTTCGTGCAGGTAACAGCGGTGGGGCGGTGGGGCCGGGTTAGGGGGGATTTCGAAGGATGATGCAGACGGAAAATTAATTATTTA
This sequence comes from Calotriton arnoldi, assembly GCA_963921515.1. Classification (NCBI taxonomy): domain Eukaryota; kingdom Metazoa; phylum Chordata; class Amphibia; order Caudata; family Salamandridae; genus Calotriton; species Calotriton arnoldi. The sequence goes on from CAWUFW010001901.1 coordinate 2,421,152, forward strand.
TTTAATTTTCCCTCAGCATCGTCCCTCGAAATCCCCCCTAACCCGGCCCCCCCGCCCCACCGCTGTTACCTGCACGGACCGCGGCTGGGTAAAATAACGGTAAAGTAATGAAGTGGGGGGAAGCCGGGGTGGGGGGAAAAGGGAAGGAAGTGCCTGAGTGAACTGATGGGGGTTCTGATAGCGGTGTTGAAGTGAAAGAGGGGCCATGTAAGCCAACAATTGGAAATCCAGCGTATAGATTGTCGTGTGGGAGAGGGGGCAGCAAGGAAGCAGGCGCTGGTGGCCAATAAGAAGCCGGCCAGCGAACCCTTCGCCTATTGCAAGAAAGTCTAGTGTGAACACCTAGTGAGCCCTTATGTGGCGGTAGTGCTGCGCTGCCGGGAGAGAGGGTGTCAGGATCTCCAGGAGGTTTCCTCTGCATAGGTCAACCATTGCCAGCATCTTCACACACAAACATCTCAAGAGAGATGTAAAGGCTTTGAAGGGAAGAAATTGGAGGACGAGTTGGCAGCGCTGTAATTTCAAGATGTCTGCCAACTCGCCTCTCCTAACAGCGTTCTAGTGTTTGTATTCCAAACACGAATGGAATGTGGAGCGCGCGCGAACCTTCTAACGCGCACTTCACCTGAATGAATCTCTGAAGAAGGAGCCTTGGTCTTGTCCTCCGTCGAGTAGCTTAGTGAAGGGTAGAGGCAGCGGGCGTCGAATTTAGCTTCCATCGGTCTAATCCTTAAGAAGCTTTTCCAGTATGAGGTCAGTCATTTCTGCGCATGTCGAGTGTGAGTTCCAGTGAATTAACGAACTCACGCATGCTTAGTCTGTTTGGGGAAATGTCTCGCTTCTCAGGCAGGTCAACTTTTAGGTGAAGTAGGGAAAGTCGGTGTTATAGTAAACAAACACTGCGTCTTTAAACTTAAAACGCATATTTTCAGACTCGAATATTAGAGCAGTCTGAATTCTATGAGAGTGTTAAAGGATAAGGTATTTGAGAGCTAGCAATAATAATATCCTCCTCAATTCACTAACGAGTCTGGGGCAGTAAACTGGGAACTATTAAATAAATAGAAGTTGGCTTCTCCTGAGCCATTTATGTAAAGGCTTATAGTGTTAGATAAGACTCTAAGGAAATTACTCTGCACTTACCTGAATTCCTTCCATAAGGGTCCCCTATGAAGACTCCACATCATCATCAATTCGTTGTCGCCTTCTATCCTGTGAAAGAAAGAAAAAGTTAAGTTAAGTTAATTCATTTAAATTTGCATGTAATGAAACAGAGAGATTAAATTACAAGCGCAACACAATAACAAACAGAAGAGAGGCAATAGCCAAGAGTAGTACTGGTAAGAATTAATAACAGAAGATGAATACACTAGCAATGAATGTTAATTGAATATTTTGTGAGAATTGTTATTATGTTTTCAGCTTAGAGAACAGAAAGACTGAACGAAAGAAGATAACAGAAGATATAAGAACAAACACTAGAAGAACACTACTGACTGGCTGTCTCTTCTTATCCCCATTCCCTTTCCCCCCTTGGAACATACCTGTATAGGAAACTTGAATACCTAACAGGGGTGTCCCAGGAAGGGCATTGGGAATTAGTGTCGTTCTGCTCCTGTGCAATCTAGCTTACGAAATAATGTTGTAGCCCTGACAGAGGGCTAGAGCGGAGTAGGTTGGTGGTTTCATGATGAGTCAGATAGTATGACCGCCAAGGGCGCATTGCTATGCGTGGATGATTTGTGGTGAAAAGGGGACAAGCGGCTGGGTCCCGCGCTACGTGGGAGATACTAGGCACTGGTGCACTGTAGGTGCTGATCTGGTATAGGTAAGCCCCAAGGAATGTGGTTGGCAGGCCGAGAATGGTCAAGATGATGGAGAAGGAAGGGCAGCGCATTGTTGCTCAATGGGGGGGAGGTGCGTGGCCTACTTATAAATGCTCCACTAAGGACCTGCCGGTGCACGGGGATGTCAGGGCGGCGGGTGGTGGCAGGAGTCGGTCACCGTGGTGAGGCTGGCGCACGAAGCTTAATGCTACTGCCTACTAGGAAGGATGTGGGGAGGAAGCGAGAGGAAGTAGAGGGCGAGCGGGGGTGGAGCGGGGGTGGAGGGTCAGTAAGGGAGGGGTGGGGAGAGCGCCACATGTCGATTCTGTTGCGGCATGAAAAAGAGAGAAAGAAGCCGCCCTGTACTTACTCGATTCGAGATGCTCCATAGCGTGGGACCTACCCGCATCTGGCCGTCACTGGGAGTGCTGGTGGACGGGCAGAAGTCGTCTTATCTACACCTTGGCGTAGGAGACAGGAAGACTAGGGCGCACCCGTGAACTCAGGGAGATGGAAAAGCGGGCGCCATGTTGGAATAGGGCAAAAACGTAAATGGTGGGTGCCATTTTGTAATGGAGTATGTAAAGGATGGGGGGCACTTGTGGAGTTTTGAAAACACACACATTGTGTGTGAGGTGGGGCTCCCAAAAGGGTGTAAAAGGCCAAAAGGATGTAGAAACATACACAGTAGTGCGTACAAGTATTTGCACGGGTAATAAAGTGAGGGACATCCATGGATCATTCGGCCCGTGATGTTAGTAGGGTAATGAGGGGCTCACATGGGGTGTGTTAGAGCCTTAGGACCCGAACAGGTGGGGAAAAAAACAAGCAGATAGCCAGTTTCTCGGGGGACCAAAGACTGGGAAGGGATGGAGGGGGCCTGGCTTAAGGAAGCAGGGCCCAGAGGGGTGCCAGAATGCTGCACCCAACCAGAGCTGGTGAAACAGCCAAAGTGGGCGGGGACTGTAGATCTAGTAAAAAATGAATAAGTGTGGGGGGGGGGGGGAGAGAGAGAAAGGGACAGATGCGAGAATTGTCCATGATCAGTAAGATTCATAAAGGGGGAGGTGAGTGTGTTATCGTGCCACCTCTCCCCAAGGGATGTCATCATTAAGTCCCGTCTGGTGTGTGGCAAGACGGAAAACCCATCTTTACTCCCTAAAGAAAAGGGCTTGTGGGGCCACGCGGCTACCCCCCATTGAGCAACAATGCACTGCCCTTCCTTTTCCATCATCTTGGCCATTCTCTGCCTGCCAACCACATTCTTTGGGGCTTACCCATACCAAATAGGCACCTACAATGCACCAGTGCCTAGTATCTCCCACGTAGCGTGGGACCTGGCCGCTTGTCCCCCTTTTACCACAGATGATCCACGCATAGCAATGCGCCCTTGGCGGTCATACTATCTGACGCATCATGAAACCGCCAGCCTACTCCGCGCCAGCCCTCTCTCCCGGCAGGGCAGCACTACCACCACATAAGGGCTGACTAGATGTTCACACTAGACTTTCTTGCTATAGGCGAAGGGTTCACTGGCCGACTTCTCATTGGCCACCAGCGCCTGCTTCCTTGCTGCCCCATCTCCCACACAACAATCTATATGCTGGATTTCCAATTGTTGGCTTACATGGCCCTTCTTTCACTTCAGGACCGCTCTCAGAACCCCCATGGGTTCACTCTGGCACTTCCTTCCCTTTTCCCCCCACTCCGGCTTCCCCCCATTTCATTACTTTACCATTATTTTACTGCTCCATTATGTTACAGGTACTGCTCCTCTTGCCATTTAGCGAGTACCCTGGACGTCACAGCTGGGGCCACTAGACCCTCCTTCTAGGTGAGTCGTTCTATACTCACCGGCCATGGGCTGGTTTGAAAGGGACACATGCGGTGGTATACTCATGTGGTGGAACACCACCACCCCCCACCGCAGGACAGCCCACTATTACTGGACAAATAGCAACATGGCATAGCCACCGCATTACTGACAACATGCATGACTGTTTGACGTGTGGAACTGCATGCACTTGGACTTTCTGTCCAGTCTTTGAATTTTCACGAATGTTTTTATATCATGTCCTGTGCAGGTGCCCTTCCCCTGTCTTTCCCTTCCCCGGAAACTCGAGTCTCCCAACTACTTGTAACTGTAGTTGCCTAACCCTTTTTTACTTGTCTTTTTTTCCCCTCCAGGTTTATTCCAGAAGGTATAGATCATTTTACCTCGATTTAATCAATTTTTCACTTTCATTCAGGACTACAGCACAAGTCCAGACTATAGGGGATGTGACCTCTCTTTACACGCACCCATTCCGTCCCCTTAGAGTAGATGAGGATCCCCGGTCCTGACAAAATTCCTACATAGGGCATGAAATATGTCGAACTCCTGCACACCTTATACATCACCCTGAGCTGAAGCGGGTATAATATTCCCTTCTCAGCCACAACTTTCCAGTCATTTTTTTTACTCATAGCACAGGAACCCAGTGAATAAAATAATTTTGGGGATTCCTGTAGCCATTTTTAAACCACACTCACATTCTCCCACTTCTACTCACTTTTAGCTTCACATCGGCAACCAGAGAAGTCCTCCCAACGAGGAGCTGCCCAATGATGAAGCATGACACCCTCCGGGGTGTGTGAGGGCCCTCGCTCCTAATTGGAGCTATTCTTTCCTCTCCTTTCTCCTTACGAACACCTGGTTTCATCAAATAGATCCTCCCCTCTCCTTCTTCTTCTCCTTCCCTCCACTCCACCTAGGAACAGCATACCCTGCTTTTTTCATAGCTATCTGGGGCATGTATGCTGGACCTACCAAGCCCCCGTCCCTCCTTGTGAGAATAATCAATATAACAGGACCTCGCAGGGATGTTCTTAAAATAAGGGAAATGTTTGATTTTCAATATGTTTCTGTTCAAATGCTGCTGAATTGTATGTTCGATATGCAGGGGCACAAGTGGCCCCCATTGCTGGTGCCTTTCATCTGGATGCATAACTGATTTTCAAAGAGAAATATATTATCCATGGAGACTAGCTTTAATTCTTTGATAATAAATTTCAAGTTTACTTAATCAGGTGGACCCTTTTCTGTAAGAAATGTGTCCACGTCTGGTGTGTCTACTATTTGTGCGAAATTTGTTGAAGGTATTGAAGTTCAGGTTGACCAGGAACTCCTTATACCCTCTGAACCTAAAGCACTCTATCTTCTAGCAGGCCTACATTTCTGCTAGTATGTTAAGTTTTGTCCAAGGGGGCTGAGTTAAAGAGGTCAAAAACATTTTCATGTGCTAATAGCTTTGATGCTGTTTAATGAACCTGCATGGAATTCGGCAAGCTATTGCAAAATTAAAACTAGTGCAGGAGTCTTAGGTTTAATGCATATCTGATATAGGACGGCAAAGTTTAATGGGCAGTTAAAAAAATAATTGATTCACTACCAAGATTGGTACAGTTTTGTGGATCTATACGAAATTTCACAGCCCCTCAGCAAGTTTAGCTTACCCCTGATGTTTTGAGGTATCATGCAAATCTGTCAAGTGAGGCACAGTTAAGTTGGGAGGTCAAAAAAGTGCTCTTTTACTGATAGCTTTGGTTAAATTTAATGCATGGGCATGAAATTCCACAAGTTGATAGCAAGTTACGCCCGGTACGAGCAACTTAGATTGCAACAAGATCCAACAAAAGGAACAAAGTTAACGGAGTTGGTCAACAAATATCTGGGCGCAGCGGAGTTTGACCACAGGGCCTGGCCTTCAGTCAGGCCTTGCATATTACCTACTACAGGCACCCGAGAAAGATTTGGCCCCTTTTATTCTCTATTATATATATGTATTTTGTTGCTGTTATTATTTATTTATGTATTATTATTTTGTATTTATTGTTTCATTTTTTCATGGAAGTGTTTACTTCCCAATTCCTTGCTGAGCTGTTCAGATTCTGCATGCTTTGCAGTTTTTCTCCAAATAATTTTCAGTATATATTTTGCATATATTGTGTAAATTTTGTTCTTGGATCATCCATTGTTATCAGGCCTGTATTTGCTTTATTCTTAGGCCAAGCAAGTATCTTTGCTTAGAGCATTTCAATGATCTCTTGTTATGTGGTTATTCATTAGATCATTATATTCCGTTTGCCCAGGATGAAGCCCTTTATCCTCTCCTCTTTCATGTGTGACATATCTGCCTTTGAATTCACAATGTTTTCAGAGTCCTTCTACCTCACCATTAAGGTGGCCCATCTTTGTCAATTCACTTTTGGAAGGTATTTGTGTGATTTTATGGCCAATACTTACACAGCTGTCAGTTTGTGCCATGTCAATGAGCAGTTTACCCAGTCTTGGTTTTATTATTAGCAGGACTTCATTTCCCAAAATGCCAAGAAATAAAGAAAATTACACAAGTTATTCTGACATAAGTGACAACTTGAAAACTTCCCTTCTGTTCTTTTCGACCTCATCCTCCCTTGAAGGTCCAGGTTCCCCTGTTTGCTGGGCCTACATGCCCTCCTTTATCTAAAACAGCGGTTTTAACCTTTTTACGTCTGTTGACCCCCAAAAACCATTACTGGAATATGGAGACCTCCACTGAGTCATTATTGGAAGCTGGGACCCGCAGCCTAAGCAGTTTCTATGATTTGAATCTTAAAAAAATTCACAAAAATACTGAATATTGAAATATATTGTTTAATTCACATTCAAATATAGAAAAAGTTTTCACATTTTCAAGTTTGCTTATTTATTTGTAAATACTTTATTATTTTACACTGATTAGTTATGATATTATTTAGTTTTGTTAAACAGTCATGGACTCCCTGAGTAGGAACTGCGGAACCCAGGGGTCCTCGGACCACAGGTTAAGAACCACTGGTCTTAAAGACATATGGTGTTTCTGATGAGATTCAATTATCAGATAATTGAATGTCATCTGGGAAACCACATTGCACAACACGTTTTCAGTTTTTAACCAAACCGAATTCCACAGTGTAGATGCAACTAGGTTGACACCTGGCTGGCATTTTACCACTCTGGCCTGTATTTTATCCATGCCAGTAAAAAGGTTTGGGGGTAGCAGTGAGGTCCTGTATTCTTCCCTTTTACTATACAAACCTAAAAGACCAAACACATGAAGAACTCAGTTATGAAGTATTTTAGAACGGTCTAAATTATTTCTAAATGAGCACTAAAGCAAACACGCAAGTAATGACCATGTTAAAAAAAATGCTGAAAAGTTTACACCAATTCTATTTCACCTAGCAGCTCTTGACCATCCCAGAATATTAAAATGTAATCGAAGGGAAACACAGTGGAAGAAAGCAGTGCTGAGAAGACAACAAAAATGTGCATAGGAGAATGCGGATGGAGAGGAGTTATTGAGGTGGGGGCAGGGAGATTGAGTGAAGTTAGGGCTTTCAAAGGCATGGTTTGACAAACAAAAATAAAAATTACAACAAAAAAAAAGGTCTAGAGAAGACAGAAATTTTGATGCAGAAGTGAGGGAGTTAGGGGCAAGGTGATCTGTAGGGATGAGATAAAGTAAAATGTAAAATAAATTGTGGCACTGTGAGTACAACTCTGTAAAATGAAACATCAAATACTACCTTTACAAAACGTCAGATTGCATTTATCCTGGTGAATAAAACAATGTACATCTGATTTTTTTCAGGAAAGTTTGGTGGAGTGTCATTAGTTATGATACATATATTGTTAAACACAAAATACAGCAATTCAGCCATTTCATTAAGGGCACTGAAATATCCTTTCAGCCCACGTATCTTCTTCCTCCATCTCATTTTCAGTGTGGTCTCATATTGTCTCATTATCAAAAGACTCCACATCATGAGTTGAATCATGATATAGCTGGAGTTTGTGTTTAGTCTTGGTTCATTTTCATTGGATAAAAGTGCAGAATTGCACTGGTTTGTAAAATGAAACACCTAATTGCAATATGGTATTGCCTGCGATATGTAGTCAGTGGACAACTGTATTGATGGCCTTTGCTCGTTTTATGGTAAAACTGGTGACAGTGGGACTCTCAGAGCTCATTATAACTTTGGTGATACGTCGTTACATCCTCACACACTGTTAAGCTGTAAGAAGTGTTATATCCCTCTATACTCCTTTAGGTTTTAGATCGACTCTGGAGGCCTAAGAGTTACATACACATGTCATAGTTGATACATCTCTTACAGTTTTATGGACAGACTATCTTTACTCCTTTTCCCTTAAAAGTTAAACCATTGCTGTTGGAATTTAAACTATTTCCCCCATATTTTTATCCATTTACAGGAGTTTAAACTATTTTTTATGGGATTGTCATGGAGTTCCTACTAATCCGTAGGATCTGCACATTTGTTGGACAACATAAACTTTGGATGAGGTGCCTAGACTGATTCTGGGCACCGCCACAAGATATGTTGGCCTAGAGGCCAGCTAACTCACAGGGCCACCATAGGCCCCCCTAACCTTACCAGGTAGCGAATGGTTTCTGGCAACCACTGAACATGACAACCTTGACCCCTTAGGGATCGTGGAAACAGATCAAATCCCTTCGCCCAGTCACTCGTGCTTATTTGTGCTCAGAGAAATATACAGAAAATACACATGGGGCCGTTTTCAATATATTTATTGAACCAACGATATTCTTGTATAGAATACATGTGCTGTGATAAACAGTAGACAGAAGCAAATAAAAGTGATTGCAAGCAGCAAAAGAGTAAATAGTAGATATAGTTCTACACAGGTGCTAAAGCAGTGTATATATAAAGGCATATAAACAAGGTAGTAATCAGGCGAACTCCTATAATGCAAACCATACTCTGATTGTACCTAGAGTGTGAGTAGGTGTGAAGCCAAGAATCCCCCCAAGGGATGATCCAAACCCATTACCTGGCGGTAGAGAATGTCGGAGCCCGTCTTGATCACGAACTGGACACTACCTCATGGAGATGTCAGACCGCTGCATGGTGAAGTCTCAGCATGCAGGGACCCTCGGTGTCAGCTGAAGTGCCTCCTCTGTTAATCCTTTGGGATGCTCATTATTTATAATAGAAAGCATCCTTGTGATGTACGTATAGATTAGCAATGTTATGGATATGCAGATAGCCCTGTCCCTCCGTGAATGAAGACAGAACGACATTTATACATCGTGCATAAAAAGACCTTGTACATGGTGTTCAAGGCATCGTGATAATGTTATGCGAAGCTAGGTGTGTACACAGAAGTCGTTTCAGAGAAACTAATTCAACATTGTTGCACATGCAAATATGTGGAAAAGGTCACAGCATATAACAGGAGGATGGTGGCCCTTTACAGTCACTAGGGGAAAACTACTGGTGGGCATCTTATGGAACGGAATGTTTGGCAGGAAATATGTTGATTCATCACATATCCGTCTCTACCCAAAGGAGTACTTCCTTTGCAATGAAGGGATCACAAAGGTCTATTTGGTGCAGTAGTTGTGCATTTATCCTCTTTATGCCAATGGCTGCCTCGCCATTTTAAAGGGGTAGCAGGACCATAGCATAACTCAGAGACACAGGTCTACTGTTTGCAGTGTGGTGTCAAGAGATCAGCAAGTATGGTCGGATGTTCCTGTTGCTCTATCGCCTTGCACACATTTGTGCTTGTGTCCCATTTACAACCAATTCCCCTTCTGATACTTTTAATTCAAACATCTGATCCCTTTCTCAGCAGGGATAGTGAGATCATAAGGAGCAGGAAAGCCAACTAATACCGTGCAAGGCAACATTAGCACAAGCGTCTCACAGATGTTTTAAAGGGTGTTTTGCTTTGATCATCTTCCTACAGCTCAACCGTTGACAAGCGAGATAGAGAGAGTAACTCAGTGGTACACATCGTGTTTCCTGTGCTTTTTTAGATGAAACCTGGATGTCTACTCTTTTTTCCTATCTGCTTGTTTTTTTATTTTTTATTTTAATTTAAATTCACTTAAGATTTGTTGGCGTTTATCTGAGAGCAGAAATGTAAGACAAATTGGAAGTGAAACGTGATTTTGGTTCCTGGCAAAGAATGTCAGAGTGAACATCTGATGTGAGGGAGGGCATACTGTTTAAGAAATGTTAAATTCTCTTTTTCACGTTTCATTTCTTTTTCAACTCTTCGTTTACAGGCAGAGCTTTTGTTTAAGACAAACGTGAGTTAATGTGGGATCCTGGTTCTACTTTAGTGTTTATTCTCGCTGCCCGGATACTTTACCTGTGAACCTGATCCCTTTGTGTCCCTTTCCTTAATGGTGCTTTGAATCTCCCGCTCTTCTCCAAGCGCCAATGTACCCTTCAGCAGATACACTTTTCGCCATAGATTTGCCTGATAGTCACGAAACTTTAAGGGGACTGTACACTGGGCAGGGCTTTAAGTGGGCCGGGTCAAGGTTTCCGCTGATGCTGCTCCCTGTTTTCGCAGTCCGCGACTACAGTGTGAGCTGCTGAAGTTGCCGAGCTTCCCGTAGACCTAAGGGCACCGGCGGTACAGGACCGTAGCTCCTGCTCCTCCCTTTTTGCAGAGGTTGGTGTTGCAGGGGAGCCACGCGGGGAGCCGGGTGGAGTTGGCTGAAGCCCTGGAGAGATAAAGACGGGAGCAGAATCGGGGTAGTTACTACCGCCTGGACTCCCTTCCTTTGCCGCTACCCCATACTTGAATTAAATGGAATTCCACCTGCATTGTTGTTGATGCCCTTGCAGTGCTAGGAGTGCTGGAGACCAGGAGCCAGTGGCCCCAGGTGGTAATCTCCTTCTTCTTCTCCCGCTGAGGTGAGCAGGTGGGGCGGAGCAGATTACAGAGAACTGGATGTGACGTGAGATGTGAGACGTGAGGCAGAGCAACCAGGCGAGGTGAGATGAGCAGCCAGATTGAACTCTCTCTGCTCCCCTTGTAGCCCTCGTAGTCTACGTCCCATTCTGACCCGGGACCCGAGACCCCCCAAGACTCCCAAGACCCGAGCCCTGAGATCAGCTGCACAGGCGCAAGGGCACACAGGTGCATTACAGCACAAGCACCCTGCCTGCCTTCCTGCCTTACACGGATTGTGTCAGTTTGGTTCAGCGTACCAACAAGTGCGGCCGCCAGTAGTTGGCGTCCGCAGAGCGAGAGCCTCAGGTGGTCAGCGGAGGTGGCCCGACTAGGATCGGGTGCGGTCTGCGGCCCATCTGGGGGACCCCCACTTATCCAAATAGGCACAACGGCATAACGGCGCAGTGTTGAAGGGGTCAGAAGGGGTCAGAAGTTGAGAATCGTGAAGAAAAGAAAAGGACATCCCTTGAGGAAATTAGTACAGTCTCACCACAGCTTATAGTCACAGCTTATAGTACAGCCTGCAGCCATAGTCCATCACTGCTTTACCAGGAAAAATCAGCCAGACCAAGCAAAAAGAATTGTAAAAGGAAGTGTAAAAGGAGTGCAAAAGCATGGAAAAGGCCCACAAAAGGCGCTGCTCTTTGGCCGTGATTTTCTAAACTCAATTCGTGATCCTGACCCTTTGAGATCTTCTGCAGGCTGGTATAATTACAACCAATGTTCATTCTAATTTTTTTCCTCTATTTGCGGCAGTTCAAGATCTCTGTGCACTGCAAACAAGGCTATGTGCACCAAGCAACTGATCGTGCATTTGAGTGCTTCGCTCAGCAATATAAATCTGTGGCAATCACCACTCCAAATCTTTGTTTACAATGAGTGCGAAACAGTTGCATTACACACACATATAGTTCTATGTAATAAGGTCTTGAGCCAGTTTTGCAATGTAGTTACACACCCTCGTGACATGAATGGTTTACTCCTGTAGCATCTACACCCCAGATTGAGAAAAGGACAGGACCCAGAAGGTGCTACCATTATATGTATTAACTGAGCAGCAGGGTTGATGCTAGACATCAGAAGAATGAGGCAGTTATTATTGAGCTTGAAAAGGGATCCGGGCTGGACCAAGTGAAACATGCTGAAATAGAAATTCCCAGTGTAATTCACCAACACAGGAACATATTGAGCAGGGCCCACAGGTTGTCTGATTTTGGTTCTGAGCAAGAATCTGCAGGCAGTTAGGGGGCTTTCTTATTTACAATTTAGGTTGGCCCAAAACAAAGGCCTCATTTAAAGGTCCAACAGCCCTACTTTTGTTAAAAAATTATCCTGGCTGGGAGCCACCTGGAGCCTAATACCTAGATTCCAACACAATGGAGGGTAAACAAAGGCACACAAGTATCACTTCACAGGTCAAGTACTTAAAAGAAACATTTGAGGCAGGTTTTTGCCTTTGTTTTTACTTCCTATATAAGCTAAATGCATGTACTCGAAGAAGGTAGGCATATGTTAAGAGTGCATAACTGTGAGAAACAAAAAGTATGGGTTTAAAATGTAGCGGTGCCGGGGCTGTCTGTAGTCACATAAATGCATTACTATGAAAAGGAATCCTTTTCAGCAGCACTATACAACAAATTGAGAAAGATAACAATAAGGTTCTAAACCCATGCCTTGCAGTTTGCAGTTTGCAAGAGGCTTGTTGATGCTGGTTCATAGCTCACTGTGCTGAAATAGGATTGCAATGTATGTACTGCATGTAATAACGGATATGTGTCAAAAGTAGTAATGCTTTTACCTATCTAAAAAAAAAAAAATTGTGATTTTCATTTTACACCTTTTGCTTTACAGGAGATGCATTAACCCTCAATGCAGCATTACAAAGTCAAAACAGGAACTAGGCAAAACACTGATCTCTCCAGCAACTGCATTAACCTCCAGAGTTACCGACCATCACTATTATCCCCTTAAATTTCCTGGGCACACAAATATCTCTGCAGAGGGTGTCTTAACCCCATAAGACATTTTAAAATGCAGCCTTTGCAATTATTTAACCAGAAAAGATTTACTGTCACATTTGTCCTCGTTGCCAGTTCTTTGGCGCGGATTTGTAAAAAAGTAAATGTATAAGTTGACAGGCAAACTCTGCTTTGCATGACTCCGTTCCTCGTGACTGCAACCCCCTTTCTATTGTTACGCCTTGACCACCAATTTATGAGTTTGCACATCAATGAGGTCTCTGTATTGGGTTCTTGGTGAATTGGCAAAAAAGTGCATGTGATTCTAAGACCAGCACCCACTGGAAAAAAGCCCAACAGAGACATTCATTCACCTAACTTCCCAAATTCTAACAGCACCATATGTAAAGGGCTGCACTCTTATTTGTACGAGCTGACCCTTTAAAATATTTGAAATATCATATTCTGTTTATTGAATATTTTACAAGGTTGCATTCAATATTCAAGAAGTGTATTTCTTTAAAATGTAGAAGTGTTTCCCTTAAATACATCCAAAATATTTGGAAAGTATTTATTAAAAGTGGGTGGTTTTAAACATGAACTGATAAACAGTCTATCACATAACTGGGGCAGCTACACTTCTGTGGATAAAATGCAAACCAGTTCCACTACAAAAAATAGAAATATGCTGTCTACAATACTTTCATTCCTGCGTTGTGCCCCCAAATGTTGCTAGTTTTTGTCAGTTTTATATAGTGTGAACTTGGCCCAAGGGCACTGGAGCCCTTTGCATAAGCACCAGTTGCATTACACAAAGACTCATTAAGATTTATTTTTAAGATATGGGGAGATTAAGTGATTTGCCCGGAGTCACAGTATCAGTGGCGGCTGGTGACATTTGAAAGTGGTGAGACGTAAACGTTGGGCATGACTTTTATATTGCGAACGATGTGAACAAGTTCAATGGACAAACCTGGGGTCCAAGGTGAGTCCCTCTCCTGACAAAGAAATGAAAAAATGATTGGCAAATGGTGCATTTTAAAGCAAATGAATGCAGCGATAAAGCAAGGTTGATAAAACAGTATAGTCTTGAAATATTAAACACATTAAAAATTGCTCCATATCTTTCTGCATTAATATTTTCAACAATTACTGTAATGTGTAAATTGTACAGCATGACAACTTTTAAAATGTATGCTTGCCCAGTGTCTTGCACTGAATGCAGCATTAACTTTGGAAAAATATGCTCTAACCAGACTTCGAGAAGCACCCACAGCTGCTGGCTGCAACCAGTCATATAGAAATATGTGAAGACAGGTCTTTAAGTGGGATGAAAAAAGTGGCAGCTCTCTATAAAGGAACATGTCAAATAAATTTCTGTGATGCCCATAGTGTGCCACCTGACCGGCATTTTGGTTTCTCTCTGAGAAATAATTGTATCGAGATAAATGACACAGCAACTGACATACACCTAAAGCCTGTCAGTGCGATTGGCTTTCTCAATGGGTGTTAGCTGTTTAAGATAAATGAGTAACAACAATTATTTGTTATAAATAATTAACATTGGAAATGTTTCAATTCTGAAACTGAGAGTCTGTGAATTAAATATTATTGAGTCCTGTGTAAGGAGTTTTGGCCTTCAGTTATGTGTGCTTTATGTTAGATATGTATCCTCTTTTTTCTGCATATGTTGTCCATCTGCACATTTTAAACAATCTCTCTTTCCTCTTCAGCATCCTCTTTTCACTCTTCCCCAATGGACTTCTTCGCATCTCTGTCACTTCACCGCCCCCAAACATGCACTGCACACCCTCAAATTTAAGCACTTTACTTTCTCTTACTTTTGGCTTGCAAATATTTTGACATCTGTGTACCCTATTCTCACACACATCCACAGAATTTCAGTTGCAAATGGTATACATAAACATTGTTCTGTGTGCTAAAACACACAAAATGGACAGTGGACCAAAAAAGCAACCAGTAAGGCACCAATCCTATGCAATCACCAATTGAAATTATGGAAATGACAAAAATAAGTTCTTGTGTGCAAATCTCCAAACGTGCCCCCTGTCCAAGAGCACTCCCCTATTACCAGGGGCAACACATTGAAAACACTAGATCAGAGATGCACCACTTTACGATAATATTCAAAGAGTCTTTTGAATACTGGTTTTCTACGGAGCCACGAAGCCGTTGTACACAGGTCAAGTTTTTCTTTTCCTTTATTGATTCACTCTTTAAAAGACAGACAGCCAACGCGTTTCGTCCTTAAAAAAAGGACTTCTTCAGGGCTGTGGGTTAAAAACATATAAAACACAACACATTTACAATACAAAAGATGTATGTACAAACATTCATCTAAATATGTAGACCATTTAAGATAGCATGACAAAAAACCAAAAAATATATAACATACAACAAACACCTTATATCTGACTTAACAAAAGAAAGAGAGACCAAACTCCATAACAACAATAAGCCTAAACATTTTGTTAAACATGCAAAAGTTTTCTATACAACATATACAATTATATAAAAAACAAAAAAACACAAAAAAACACACAAACATCACATATGAAAATTAATACATTAAGCAACAACGAACGGATCGCTGACGACAAACACAATATAAAAGAATACCCCCAAAGTCCAACAACAACCAACTGTAAGAGCAAATATAGATATCAATTTCAAACAGTCAGTGGTTAGTCAATAGTCATAGGATAGACCCCCAACATCCCATAAACTATTGCAATATTCATTGGAAACAAAAAGACCCTCAAAGACCAAATATGTGCCCAATAATGCGTGAGTATATAGTCCAAATACGATGTGTAGTTCGTAAAGACCCCAAGTTGGAAAACTAAAGCTGTTGTGATAACCAAGCCGAAGAGATGAGAGTACCTACCAATGTAGAATCTATGCAGAGAATTTAAGATGAGTCAGAACGGTAATAACCCTGGCCAAATGGTGTGTTGCAACAAGGGTGGTAGTTATACCCTTGTATCCCACTAAAACGTTGGGAAAAAAAAAGGAATGAAAAAGGACATATCAATCGAAAACCTAGGTGAACAACACGAGATGTATGACTTAAACCCAACCCTATTTATGCAATAGTGGTACATAGTTCTTATATGGACATACCTCATATATTAGAGCCAACACGTAATCCAATCAGAAAAAGAAATGATAAAAAACACTACATGCCACCAGTGCTCACCCCCAGTCTGTAATTAAAAACATTCCTTTTGGGGAAATGGTACGAGTCCGCAGGAACTGTAGCACCAATCAAACATTTAGGAAAAACATCCAAGTTGTTAAAAACAGATTTAGGAATCGAGGGTACAATGAAGATACATTGAAAAAAGCGGACCTGCGTATACAAAAGGTCACAAGAGCGAGCACATTAGTTGATAAAACGTACAGAGACCACACTAAATCTAAGGACTTACGGTTGGCCTTTATAACACAGTATACCAACAACAGTACTGCTCTGTTTAACATTTTGAGGAAACATTGGGGCCTTTTACATAACACTCCCAGTTTGAAAGAATATATCTCATCCGCACCTAAAGTAACATTTCGTAAGGGCAAGACACTGCGAAATTTACTTTGCCCTAGCTACGTCAGGAGTCCTATCAACAAAACTTGGCTACCTCCAGTACTTTCTTTTGTTAAGTCAGATATAAGGTGTTTGTTGTATGTTATATATGAATTTGGTTTTTTGTCATGTTATCTTAAATGGTCTACATATTTAGACGAATGTTTGTACATACATCTTTTGTATTGTAAATGTGTTGTGTTTTATATGTTTTTAACCCACAGCCCTGAAGAAGTCCTTTTTAAGGACGAAACGCGTTGGCTGTCTGTCTTTTAAAGAGTGAATCAATAAAGGAAAAGAAAAACTTGACCTGTGTACAACGGCTTCGTGGCTCCGTAGAAAACCAGTATTCAAAAGACTCTTTGAATATTATCGTAAAGTGGTGCATCTCTGATCTAGTGTTTTCAAATTGTTCTGTGTGCGCTGCAGAGAGGCCAACCCACTGACAGGCACTTTGTTTGGCTTCAGCCTCACCGCCTGCGCACTCAATCAAAGCCCCTCATAAACACCTGGCATGGCTCAAGCATCAAAGTATGCACACAAAAAAATACAGATGAACAACAAAATTATAAAATAGCGAACTCCAGGGAATGCAAGATTAAGTAAAGCATGTGAAATAAGACACAAAAAAAAAATATTTTTTGCTTGGATACAAACCCACCGGCTGTGCTTTAAAGTCAGCAGCGTTACCATTGCACCACGCCGCCTTTCGAAGAGTTTTGTTGGCTCCTAACTTTAACAGAGCAAGCAGCAAGTGCATAAGCTGTGAGCTCTCTAATCTGCAGCGTGTCCTTGGCAGAACAGCTGCTCTTCCGTCCGATCTCGCAAATGCCCTGCCACTGCTCCTCGCATTTTGCCCATGTTGATTTACATATGTGGTTGAGAAACGGACATTTGGTGTTGTGCGCACTTTTCAAGTGTGTGTGCGCACACTGGAGGAAAGCCTGGTGTGCACGCGTGCACCCACGCATGTTAGAGGGAACTATGATTACAACTGCCCACAGGGGTTGCTTTTTGAGTGCTATTTGCACCCTGTAACTCCCACGGAAGCAGCCCAGTAAGTACTGGGTGCAGCTTGCGATGTAGTCTTAGTTGGCCCTGCTCATGCTTCTCACCGGAGTTCTGCATAGTCCTGTGGGGCTCTAGCTCCTAGGGGCACATAACACCTGGCAACCATATCTTATGCTTTCTACATGGGCTGCTCTGTGAATTCATACGGTGCCTCTGTGAGTTAAGCACGCTCTGTAAATCAGCAGAGAGGTTATTGGGATTAGGTCTTCTTTTTGGTTAATTGAGCCTTCGCATGTAATGTTACTTGTTCCCGCTGGTCTCTTTGATAAATTGGAAGAGCTAGCATAGTGCCCATTTTCCCTGGACTGGACTGGAGGAAGATTAAGATTAAGAATAGCTGGTTATAGAGAGAAGATGCCCGCTAGATGTTTACGATCTGGCCGCTTAATTACACCCACAGAGCCAGGATTAGAGCCTACCGCTGGTTTGAAATACATCGAATCATCCCAGTTTACTTAAATGATCAAAACTATCAAGCGAAAGAACCCCAAGACCACCTGTCCCTCCTGAAATCTCATCCAACGGTATTTGCTATGTTCACTAAGGCTTTGAGGAGTAAAACACTGCGGACTAACGAAGGGAGAGCATATCCTGGAGTGGTCAATGAGGGCGAATTGGGGGCGGATACGGTCATCTCACAGTTGTCAGTTACGCACCAAAGTAAGTTTATTCTGCAGAACTTGGTGGAACCCTTTGTTTCAACTCAACTTACCCAGCCCAGTGATCAAAGTCTGTCAAATGTAGTGGACAAAGATATGGAAACAGACACAGAAGTTGCTAAGATTAATCTTGAGGCAAAAGACGCTGGTAAAATGCCGTCACTTGAATCTGCGGTCTTGCTGAAGCCAGTAACTCTGTGGTCAAACCTGACACTATAAATGGGGCAGAGTTAAAATCAGGAGTGATTCCATCTGGAGAGTTGCCGCAGATGCCCGAGAATGAACACGGTGGGGTCAAATGTAGTTTTGACCCTGGGGATCTAGAGGATTTTACACTACTGGACATTGGAATATAGATGGGAAAAAAACAATTAATGGAAGCCAACTTAAAATCACCAACAGCCTGAGAATCAGTTTTGAGGCTGTCTATGAACTGTCCCATTAGTTGCCCAGGAATGCCAGCCTTGTATAGCAGTACTCCTTCAAGTGCTCTTCTCTCTCATTCATCGGGGTCATTGAATTCTGAGGCGTCCCTAAGTTAAGGGGCATATGGCAATTAATGTCTGAGGGTGCAAATGGGAATATGGGGGAAAAGGAGTACAGGGAAGGGAGGGACAACTCCAATGTATTAAGTGCTTTAGAGAGGATTCTCCCATCAATTTTAACTTTGTCAGAAAAATGTACTGTCAACTCTGATCATGTGTTGGATGTATTGTCCCTGATTTTGGTGAGTGTGCAGCACCTCACTCTGTCGGTACTCTGTTAGGAGGACATTGTGGAAAAGGGTAAACATTTTAATACCCAGGCCACCCAGACTAATATGGTGGTAAGGGAAATGGGAATCCAAGTGGGTTGTCCCTGTAACTCGGGAGTTCCATCAATTGAGCGGGTTTGTGATATTAAAGCACTAAATAGCATGTGTTGTACTGGCCCCCAAAATCAGCTGTCTGTGGATAGTTATTCACCCGATGTTGTAAGGGAAAACATAAAGGGTTTGGCACCTAAGATCTCCTTCTCTATTTATCCAATTTTTAAAAAAGGAAACCCCTGTAATTCTCGTGATCCAGCCTGTATAACTGTTACTTCTTTTATTAAACACTCAAAGGTTGAAACTGCTCTTGATCTCCCTGGGGAGGGTGCCTCTCAATCTGAATATAATGGGGTAAAGGCATGGAAGGGAAAGAAGAAATAGTACAGGCGTCTCACAAAACGCAAACCAAAAGATTTGAGGTTTTCCGATGTCCCGGATGAACTCGACAATGTCACTTTGTACCAAAAAGGAAAAGAGTTCCAGACTGCTGGGTCCCATGATGGTCAGGACCTGGACTGTTCGGACGAAAACCCACTTCCTTCCCCTTCAATTACGATAGAAGTGCCCAAACTGGGGGGGGGGGCAGGGCAGGAGGAGAGGTGCAAGGATACGAGGATAGCAGGCTACAATGAAGGGTTAGAATTGGGTTTAGAACGGGAGACCCAAAATCCAGGGTCAGATCAGGATGTTAAGGAGGACAGGAGAGAAAAAACATATGATACCCTGTTAGAGGTAGGGCGGATGGCAGATGGTCGTCCCTTAAATTCTTCCTGCTCGGAGACTCTGCATGAATGGGTAGTGCATAATCAAGGAAGGTTGCACAAAGGGGGGGGGTGGGTTCTTTTCTACTCTCTCTCATCCCATCCCTCCATCTATCTCTGGCAAGGAAGTGGAGCTGGGAGTAGAATGGAAGCATGGTGATAAGGCAGTAGCAAGGTGTAGGCTAGAACAAGCCCCAAATACCATGATTTTTGCTTCCCTGTTTGACAGAGAACTGGGCCCACTTAATAGAGGTTGCCTATTGCAGTTACTATCTGAAATTGAGGATTTAAGATTAATAACAAGCGGAGATATTGAGAGGGTGATGTTGGTGCAGCAAAATGGGCTCTCAAATTCCAAAGTTACTTTTAGCTCTGGAATAATTGCAATGTTAGTCTTGGGGAATGTCGATCATTTTAGGAAAAATGGGCTTGACGTATTTCTGTATGAGAAACCAGTAGTTGTTCTGACTGAATCTCCTGGAAGAGATCACCAAGCCTTAGATAGAGTAACACCGAATAGCAAGGGGTTTGTAAATTTGAAAGATTCCATCACAATCTCGGTTGGTAGTAGCACAGGGAAGAGGGTGATTAATATCGTGGGTCATGAGGATCAAGGGGCTACCATGTCTAGCGGAGAAGTTGAATTGGCATAATGGAGTTGGATACTGGCATCATTAAATGCTCCTAAAGGAAAAAAAAAAAAACTACCCATGTTGCAGGGGTAACCCCCGGGGTAAGATCCTATCTTGGAATGTGGCAGGTGTAAGAAATCCAAGTTCAAAACTGAGTTCACTAATGACTTATAATCCATGGATAATCTGCCTGCAGGAAACATGGAGCTGTGCAGATTTTAGTTTTGGGAACTTTTTTGTCTTCTGTTGTGCAGCAAAACCTTCACCAAAAGGTCACGCAAGTGGGGGTTTAGCTATCCTGCTTAGTAACAGTATAAATTGGAACCCACTTGTTTTTATTCACCCATCAAAACTCTGCATGTGCTTAAAACTGAGCTTGGGTAATGTGACACCAGGCCAGTACTCAACCCTTTTACTGGTAAACGTATACATTCCTCCTGGTAGGGTGTTGTGCATAGAATCAGTACCTCTGAAGATTGTATATTGATAATTGTGGTGGGTGATTTTAATGCCATTATCTCAAACTATTCTTCGTTGGATTTTATTACTGTGATTTGGAAGATGTATGGTCTATTCCTGAAATAATTTTGCCAGCATATTATCGATCTAATAGGAGAGGGCTGAGTTTCTTGGATTGTTTAAGAACCAATGACCTAGTCATATTGAATGGGAGATTCCCTGAGGACTCGCCCGCTACCCCCACTTTCCATGCCGCCCGGAGGCAGTCATTAATTGATGATATGGCAGTATCATATCAACTCTTTGGAGCATGTACTCAGTTTAAGATACTGAGGACCATAGTATTTTATCAGTAGTTGTGAATTTGGAATTTAAGATGCTTGATCGCTGGAATCCGAGAAATGACTCTATTACATACAATAAAACAAATGGGCGTACCTCTTGGTCCAATAATAATTTGGTATGCTTAGGAAGATATGTAAAAAATGTGAGCTCTGGCCCTGGTCAGGATAACCCCATTAGTTCATATGAGAAGTATGTGGCTCTATTTAGACTATGTGGAAGAAAAAGACTAGTCACTGGCATTGACCACTCAGTGGTTATATCGTGGAAGGTAAAAAGGTTAAATCAGACACGGAATGCCTTAGTAAGGGACCAATTTAAGCAGATATCATTGTCCAGGAAAAGGGAAATTAACAGGTTAAAGCGGGTAAGAACCAGGCTTAAGGCCTCTGAACATAGGAGGGTGAAGGATTCCAAATTGATTAAATTAAGAGAGGCCGCACAGTGTGGTGATTCCCACAAATATTGGGCCCTAATCGCTGATTCTGTGATAATAGAACTAGGGCAGAAGCTATTGTAATATCTGAAGTACAATGGATCCAATTTCACAGCTATATGCATTAAACACCAGGAATAGTTTTAATTTGGAGCCAAGTTTTGAACCCCCCCTGGTGAATATATATGGCTCTCCTTCCTGTGAGGAAATAGAGAGTTTTATTAAAGGGCCAAGGTATTCTGGTGCAATGGGACCGGATGACCTCCCGATGGCCATTATTAAACAAGATAGCCGGTCATGGGCTCAATTTCTCCACCCAGTTTTTTCCTACTGCTACGCATAAGGAGTTATTCCGTCCTCTTGGACAGGAAGCATAGTGGTCGCATTATATAAAAAGGGTCCTAAGAATTCTCCTGCAAGTTTTAGGCAGATTTCCTTATTGGATGCAACCGGAAAACTGTTTGCCAAGAGCATACTCCTCCACCTCCAGGATTGGGCTTTTGGTAACAATCTTGTACCTATAGAACAAGTGGGATTCCGTCAGCATAGTGGCACTTTGGATAACATCTCTGTCTTACAAACCTTGATTGAAAAATATCCAATAGGTAGGGGAATGGACCCTATATGTCGCCTTTATAGATTTCTCCACGGCGTTCAACCGGGTTGACCCGGGGACGCTGTGGAGGAAACTGGCCACAATGGGGATTCTGGTGCATCTGTTAAGATTGATTATTGCATTGCATTCCTCAACATTGACACAGGTGTTGATGGAGGGTAACGAGGGCCTGTCAAGCAAAGTGGTAACTCACAATGGGCTGAAGCAAGGGTGCCTATTAGCCCCTCTCTTCTTTTCCTTGTACATTAATGATTTGCCAAGTCGGGTAGGGCATTGTAAAGGAGACTCGCCAAAATAAGGTGCCATGGAATTGAGTTGTCTGCTTTATGCGGATGATGCTATCCTATTGGATCTAACCCCAATAGGTTTGCAAAGGCAACTTAATGAGTTAGGTCATTACTCTGATGATAACTTTTTAAAAATAAATATTTTTAAAAAGTAAAATTATGTTTTTTAAGTCTCTAGGATGTAGGGTTAGAAAAAACATGCAGTGGTTTTTAGGTAAAAACAAACTTGAGGTTGTGAAGCGTACTCGTATCTGGCAAGAATTTTCTCGAGTAATTTTCTCGAGAATTTTCTCAACTTGAAATTGATGGTAATTTGCGATTCCTTAATGCAAAGTCGCATTTTTAAAATGATTCTTGCATTGCATTTAGGGAATCGCAAATTGCGATTCCCTAACTGCATTCGCAAAATAGGTAATCGCAAAAATTGTGATTACCTATTTTGCGAATGCATTTTGGGTTGATGCATCCCAAAAGTCTTTTTACTGATCGCAAACGGGCCGATTCTGCGAATCGGCTCGTTTGCGACCGGTAAAACGCTTAATACATCTGGCCCTTAATATTTATCAGCCTGAAAGGGAAAAGCGTTGTTTTTTAGAAATTATGAGAAAGATTTAGACTTATTTGAAATTGTGCATAATGGTTTCCATCCTAAATCTGTGTTGAAAACTTTATTCAAAAAATGATCTACAAAGTCAGTCGTAAGACAGATATATCCTTGTGTTCAGGGCACTCTAGAAACAACATAATAGTGGGGAGCTGTATGTACAAAAAATCCCAATTGTACCTTGAATGGAATCTCCCCATGGAGTGCGTAGAACCATTTTAATGTTAAGGTTGAATTTGCTCCCTTTTTGACTCATAAGAGGGGCATGGGAGGGGTTACCTGGGGAGAATAGACTTTCCGATCTATGTGGAAATCGGGTTCAAGATTTAAATCATGTACTGTTTGTTTGTCCCCTATTATAACCATCGCGACCGCTTATTAAGACCTGTATTTTTAAAATATAATATTACTTCCGCAAAAGAGGCCCGGAATTGTCTATTAGCCCACCCCCCTCTGAATTAGAACTTTCAGTTTTTTTAACAATTTTTTAATATTTTCTAAAGAGGTGCATACTGCAATGTATAGTTCCAGATGCTAAATTTGATTCCCGATGGTTAGCATACTTTGCACCTTATAAAATGGAACTTCGGGCAGGATAGGAAAATCATGTATTGTATGGCTGCCCCCCAACAATATTTTCAGTCCTGATAAGCCAAACTTGGTCTCTGCTGTGTTGTATATTTTTTGCACTGTAAATCGATTTTAGGGTACTGGAATTGTATATGGAGGATGTTGGAATAATAATAGGGACAAAGTACAATGTAGTTTTTGCACAATTCCAAAGTTGGATGCGAGAAGGCCTTTCATATATGCGCACTTTATACATTAGGTTGTGTGATTATATGGGGTCATGTTAGTCTTAACTCTCCTATGTATAATGATTTTATAACTGCTATGTTCCCAGTTGTATTAATTGATCATTATGATTGTGACACTGTAAAATGTTCACCTTTTTGTATGTTTTTATGTGGAACTCTTTGGAGTTCCGAATCGTAAATAAAATAAATCAAAATCGTGGGCCGGGTCCTGCCGGTGCTCAGCACCGGCAGTTTTAAAAAGTAGGGGGCAGATTTACAAGCTTCTTGCGCTGCCAGGACGTCACTTTTTGTGACGCACTGGCAGCGCATTTCTCTGCCCCATATTTACAAGGACAGGAAAAGCCACCCTGCGTGGCTTTTCCTGTCTTTGTAAATACGGCCCCTTTACACGCAGCATTTTGCGTGAAAGGGGCGTTCCATGGGTGTTGCTTTGGGTATTCCCACGCAACATCCATGAAACCAGACACATTTCCAGATTTACGAGGATTTGTAAACCTGGAAATGCGTCAGCATGCTGTTAGCGAGGCGCAACGAGGAGAAATGTTTTCATTTCTCCTCGTTTCTCTTTCAATGCGTGCTGCATTCTACAGCACGCATTGAAAGAGGAAAATGCCTGTAGTGATTGTTTTTGTGCAGGAAGGTGCCCCTTCCTGCACAAAAACAATCTCCCCATGACGCAGGCATCCTTGCACTTTGGTGCA
Organism: Calotriton arnoldi; assembly: GCA_963921515.1. Taxonomy (NCBI): domain Eukaryota; kingdom Metazoa; phylum Chordata; class Amphibia; order Caudata; family Salamandridae; genus Calotriton; species Calotriton arnoldi. The sequence goes on from CAWUFW010001901.1 coordinate 2,445,534, forward strand.
AGGGTGCCGCCGCCGGCGCATGGCAGCTGTTTGTGCGCCAGCGCAGGGGAGAGCACAGGAATGCGACATATCATTGTAAATATGTGGCATTCCTGTGCTCTGAAAGTGCTGCAGCGTGGCGCAGCCAAAGGGGTTGCGGTGCCACGCGGTGGCACTTCCTTGTAAATCTGCCCCTAGGTGCTAAGACGGGTCCCTCTCGGGCTCTCCATTTTTGCCCTCACCCTTGGTGAAGAAAAAAAAATCTTAAACATGCAGCAGTACCACCCTTCACTGCCTTTGATGTAACTTCAGAGAGACTGGTTCGTTCACAGTATATCATTTTAGAACTGAAGCATTTTCAATATTATATACAACTAAGCCATAGTTGTTGCTTTATTTATCTTAGGCAACTAACAACCATTGACAAAGCCAATGGTCCTGGCTTGTAGTAGGTGTAATGTTACTTGTTGTATTATATATCTGAATGCAAAGACAGAAGCAGCCAAATACCAGCCAGGCTGCACACTATACTAAGCAATTTTTTTTAGCTTAAGTAGTTTTAAGCCACGCCCTTAATTACATCGGTCATGCCCCTTTGAGAGATCCTCCAGTTTTTTAATCCCACTTAAAGCCTTGACACTGGGCATACACAAACTTCATAATCGGGTGTGTGAAATCACTAGAATTTTAGTTTTACGATTGATTGTAATCTTAACAAACTGCTAAGCTCGCAAAGTTTTTAAAAAAGCAGCTTCAGTAACTCTTCTCATCAGAAAGAAACATTCTAGCGTCCTCAATAGACTGCGGGCAGTAATGGTGTACTGACTTGACAGCTGTCCCCTGCCCCCCTTCTCTGAACGCCTTCCCTGCAGTCAAGATCCACCCCCTCCATCACTCAAGGCATGTCCAGGCCCCAAGCTGCTCCCGACTCCACTGTGAGAATGTAGCCTAACTGCTAGAGCGGTCTACCTCGAAGCTGGGGAACCTGGTTCGTTTCTGGGCAGGGACGCCCAACATTCTGTGATTCTGGGGAAATCACATAATCTCCCCATACCTAACAAAACAAGCATTGGAAATGCAATCGGTCTCGCTTTTGTTTAAGTTAGAGCTATTGGTATTGTAAATGACAATGTCTTTTACCTATGTGTTATGGAGTGTATGTAAGTGGTGTGTAGTGGAATTATGTGGGTTGGATTAGTTAGTTGTGTAATTTTGTGGAGTGTAATTGTGTGGTGTGGAGTGGATTTGTGTTGTGGAATTATGTGGCATGGTGTGCAGTGGAAATATGTGGATAGTAATTATGTGGTATTGAGTGTCCTGGAATTATGTGGAGTGGGATTTTGTGTGTTATGGAGTGTAATTATGTGAAATGGTATTTTGTCTTGTGCAGTAGTATGTAGTGGAGTTTAATTATGTGGTGTGCTGTTGAATTTTGTGGCACAATGTGTTTTTGTGTGGTGTGGATTTGATGTATGTGGTATGTTGTGTAATTGTGCTGTTGAGTTGTAATATGTGGTTTGTGTTGAATTATGTGGTGTGGATTGGAATGGAAATGTGTGGAGTTGAATTGTGTGGTGTGGAACTGTGTGGATATCTTTGTGTTTTTGAGAGCTATTGGCATTGGTAATGTCAATGTGTTTTAGCCATGTGTTATGGAGTGGTGTGGATCTATGTGGTGTGAATTGGAAGTAGGTGGGTTGGACTGGAATTGTTTGTTATGTAATTGTGTGGTGTGGAATTGTGTGGTGTCAAGTGGAGTTCTGTCTAGTGGACTTATGTGGCTTGGTGTGCAGTGGAATTATGTGGATAGTAATTATGTGCCATTGAGTGTACTAGAATTATGTGGAGTGGAATTGTGTTTTATGGAGTGTAATTATGTGGAGTGGTATTTTGTGTCATGGAGTGGCATGTAATTATGTGAAGTGCTAGTGTGTGTCATGGAGTGGCATGTAGTGGAGTGGAATTATGTGGTGTTGAATTTTGTAGCACAATGTGGAATTCTCTGTTGTGAATTGGATATATGTGGTGTATAGTGGAATTGTGTTGTGTAGTTGAATTATGTGGTTTTGTGAGCAATTATGTGGTGTGGAATTAAATTTTGTGGAGTTGAATTGTAAGGAATGGAACTGTGTGGCACTGGTTGAAATTATGTTGAGTGGATTTATGTGGCATGGTATGTGGCATTGAGTGGATTTATGTGGGGTGTATTTATGTAGCATTGAGTAGAGTGTAATTAGGTGGAGTTGAATTGTGTTGGTGAATGGTGTTATGTGGAGTGTATATATGATGCATGGTGTTATATGGTGGGCTGGTTGAATCATGGTTGAATTGTCGGGTCCAGTCCAAGTCAATACCACAGTGTTGAAGGCTGTAAGAAAGGTAGGAGTACTAGCGGAACTGCTCTGCGTGTGGGCACGCAGAGGTTGGTCACCATTTCTAGGAGCCATCCCTGAACCGAAGATGGACCTAATGCCCCACTGATGTGGCCCAAGGTGTTCCTTTTATCTAGATATTTTTGAAGTTGCAGGGCGAGAGAGACTGAACGAGATCGCTAAGCTTGGAGCATTTCAACCCTGGCTGTACTTGAAATTGGAGTTAAATAATCAGAATTTTGCCCTCCTGCTGCTCTTAGTTTATCTACTCTCTGTATGGTACGGCTGTCAATCTGCTGTCTCTGTTCAATGTATAAGGGAACCTTCCATAGGTACTGCACGTACAGCAGCTGTCTGTGCTCTATCCATCCAGTACGGTTCCAGAATATCGTCTGACAAATATTGTGGTGCTTACAAAACTATTGCCACTTTAGTGTAAATAAATAAAAATGTACACCTAATGAGAGATTAGACAGACTGATGAACAGGATTTTCATGCGAGGTAACCTTGTATTGTAGCTGCCTGCGCTGTACCTGTTCATCAACATATTACCGACTTGTATTCAGTTCCCTCACGTTTCAGTCTCCGGGTGATTGCACTTATTGTCCTATACAACTCTGGCCTGCTTGCCTTCTTTTTCGTATTAAGCCCTTCATTTGAAAGCCCTCATCCCCAATTTCCTGGATACCAAACTGGGAGTTGCCATAAATATGGCGGTTGCTAGCCACCAGTATTTTAGTTTTTGCTTAGTTTCAGTTTTATGTTTGCAATAAAGAAAAAAAAAGAAAAACGTGTGTGTGAGTGTGTGGGGGGGGCTAAAGGGGAGGCAGGTGCGTGATAAATGGAATGCAGAACATTATGTCTTTTGATGGGAAACATGTGTAAAGCATCACAGGAGGACGTCAAGCTGTACCGAGAGCTCAGTATCTGTTTTTAGGAATTAAGGCACACCCAGGACCATGGGCGCCGAGTAAAGAGGGGCGCAGACTTGAGAAGGGTCTTACTACTCCGCAGAAGAACAGTTTGCTTTGGCAGGGGGTTGAGAAGGTCTTACGGAGTGCCAGTACTGCCAGCACCAACCACACTCTCCATCGTCACAAACAGCTCATGCTTCTAGGATGCCGCCCACGCATAAAGAGGGGTTGGACACCAACTCGACTTATCAGCCCTGTTTGAACCGCGGACTGCCAAACACAACAAACCAATGTCTCCAAGTGAAACCTATCCACATGTTGAGCTGTAATACTTCTTTGTGGGCATTTCCCAGGCACACTGTCCTGTCAATACACCAACACTGCCTGAGAGATACCCAATATCACTTCAATACTTGTGCATTCATCGGGCAACAGCACTACAGCCCCCACCCTCACGACATCAGACTCCACACAGCGCATCCACCATGCCCCTTCAATGCTGCCCAGCAGTGCAGTCTTCCAGTGTCCCAGGCCCCAAGTCACCCAGCACTACAACCCCTCATAACCCATCACCGAAGTCCCTCAGTATCCCCGTACCCGTTATCCAATAATGTGGCCCTCAATACCCATTCTGGCGCCCCGACCTTCAGAGCACCTATTGCTCCCCTCCTGTCTCACTGTACCTGCATGCTGCCCATTACGTTTTCCCCCTGGCTCCGCCTCCTCTTGCCGCCCTGTCCTTCCTCCTCCTCTTCCTCTGGTTCCCATTTGTTCCTCGAAGAAAAAGCTGCAGAACTGCGCCATCATCTCCAGACAACGGGGTGCGCGGGTGGGCCCAAGACACGGGAAACGAAAGGAACTAGCCCGACCGCAGAAGGTTGAGCACCAGAGAATAAACTAAAACATGCCCGACTGCGCGGGTCTAAGAACCAGTTCATCAATCCGAAACCACACGACCGTACCGGTCCGTAAACCAACGAATCAGCAAGAATTGGCTTGACCGCGTGGATCCCAGAACCAGAGAATCAACCAAAACACAGTTGTCAACTGTAGAGACTCAAAGTATTCATCACAACGATGGGCGTGTTTTGAGTTGATTTTGTGGTTCTTGAAAGACATCACAAAATCAACCCAAACACCGCCCAACTTCGTTGAGCTAATAGTGATAGAATCCACTCGTGCGTCTTCGAGAATTGATAAATTAAAAGGAACAGGACCGCGCGGGCCGAAAACTACAAACTATGCAGCCACGCAACCCTGCCAGAATAAACCTAAACAAGCATTGGCAATGCAATAGGACTCGCATTTACGCGAGACCTATTGCATTGAAAACGGAAGTGCGGTCGGGCGCGAGAAGGCACGAGCACGACCGGGAGTGCGCGAGAGGAGGGCGGGGGGCCCCAAGAAGTCACGGACTGCGGGGGGGGGGTAGGGAGGGACGGTAAGAAAGTAGTCTGTGCAGTAAAGGGGCCAGTAGCCATGGAAGGATACAAATGACTGACATGGCTGTCATGGGGAGGGACTAACAAGCTTAAAACCAATCGGAAGGCAGCATTTATAACCTAAGCCAATGAAGAAGATGGGCCGGAGAGTGGGCGGAGCTTCCACAAAGCTTCCACACTATAGTGTATACTGCATGCCTCGCAAAGCGATTGCAGCGCATTCGCGCTGCAACGCTAGGCGAGACCAAAAAATGAATGTGTCCATCTGTAACGCAACTGGTGCTCATGTAAAGCCCTCTGATACCTTTGGGTTCAGTTTGCCTATATAAAACTCGAAAAAAAAATACTATCTCCACTTAGAACTTCTCAAACACACATTCCAAGCCCTCCCATCCTTGATATGGTCACCTGAATCCATGGTGGCATCTCTTACCACGTGACTGCGGGAATGTGTGGGGGCTCTCAGCATCTGCAGCACCATGAAGTCCTACGGACCCAGCGTCTGACAGCAGGAATTCATCATAGGAGCCCGGTCCAGAGGCTTAATCGTATCAGGCAACGTTGGCAAACTTCACCAGGTTTGGAACTTTGCCCAAATACCAAGACATGGTTTTCATTCCTGCAAAGTAACACTTCTGTTGAGCTCGCAGCCTAGCCGGCTTCGACTGCTTTTGGATCCCAGAGGGTCATGGTGATGTTTTCTACTAACATACTCCATGGTCTTAAGGGCAACACCACATAGTGCTTTAACGTCTCTGTGCAGCTGCATATATGAAATCGAAGGCAAGACACGGGTGGGTGTTTTGTTTTGGAATGCTTCAGTAGTGAATAGCCTCTCCAGGACTGATTTTATTATTTGCTTTTTGTAGGTGTGCTTTAACATTTTACACAAATCCAACAGCAGATAGTAGAATCCAAAGAAAAATACAATTAGATGAGCGTCTGAGTCCTGACATGAGTACGTTGAGGTGTATATTGTGGTATGTGTTGGAGATGAAAACCAAGTAGTATTTTTAGGCCTAGCTGCGAGACAGCATTAGCTGTTTAGCGAGCATTATGTTAAAAAAAATCAGAAATACATACAAAATAGAGGAGCTTTGCGCCAGACCGCTTCATCAACTGCTCTGTTCACTTGTCCCACAGCATGGGACCATGGGCAGCCCACTTCAGCCTCTGGGTCTTTTCCACTGTGACAGACAGACAGTAATTGTACCTTTTCTGCAGTGTGTGCATTAAAATTAAAACCGTTTCTATACCTGTTTCAAGTATGATCAACAATGTCCTGTTAGCAGCTGTGCCAACGAAAGTGACAGCACTCCCTAGGTCAGTGATGCGCCCCCGAACAATACCAGCTGCAGCATGTACTACTGCCACACAATGCAGAAACCCTATGACTCAGAGGCAGTTACAGCCCACACATCCTCACTCCGTCATTGAGTTTATAATCTTTTTTCTTCCTTGTTAGTAAAATCACCAAGGCGTTTTGTTTCTTCACAGATTGGAACCTTTTCAGGGCTGTAGACTAATGGAAATATGCAATATTTTACATCAATGGATGTGATCTGGTGATTCCTGTTTATCACATTGCACAACGCCCTAGTTATTAATGCAGAAAATTTGGTGCCATCTCTTTAGGGGTGAGCGAAATTTGAGTAATTTGCTTCTACGCAATTATTCCTAATTTCAACAAAATTACACATAACTACTCAAAATACAAATCCGTCATTTCCTGCTATATTTTAATGTGAAATAGTCCTTGGGTCAATTTTTGGTAAGGGGCTGGATTTAAACAAACCACAGCGAACAGCTGCTTGCATTTTGTTTTTGATGTGCAAATGGCAAGTAATCATGTGAAGTGGCATCATTTTGCATAACATACATAATGCGAAATTCCCCAAATTGTACAAATTATGCAGGTGCAATTTAAATTTTGCTCAGGCCTACCTCTCTCATACATTATTTATTGGGGAAAGGTTGTGCAAAATAAATTTACATTATGTACACTGTTGGAGAGGGCCTTCTTTTGCTTGGTATACCCCCAGGATTTTGCATTACTATGCCGAACCCGTTTTTGCTGGCACTTTACTCTTGTTAAGCAGCAGTAAAGTGCTTGTGCCTCTCCTTCTAAACATAGTTAAATTGAGATACACCTAATTGACACATTTAATTTACTTATAAGTCCCTATTATATGGTACTAGATATGCCTAGGGCCTGTAAATTAAATGCTTCAGATGGGCTGCAGCACTCATTGTGCCACCCATTAAAGCAACACTGTAAAGTTTGTCTCCAAGCCTGCCCACGCAATTTGCGCATTCAGGGCCTTATTTATGATGCGACACTTCTCAGTGCGCCCTCCTTGCGACACCATAGATGCGCCATATTAACAGTATGGTGCATCATGTCGCAAGGAGTTACAGATACGTCAGTATTACTGACGTATCTGTAGGGGCAAAAGTGACACATTGCTGGGGTGTGTCTGAAAACAGACGCAACTCCAGCAATGTGTCCTTTCACATGGGGCAAGCCCATTGTGAAAGGGTCTGCGTCACCCTTACGCCTGCCATGAGGCAGGCGTAAGGATTTGACGCAATGGCATCCTAGAAGTGCAGCACTGAAATCTTATAGATTTCAATGCGCCACTTCTTTGAGGCTTTGATGGGAGGGAACGCCCACACTGCATACATTATACCTGACGCAGGTATAATGTAGCGCAGGGTTTTACGAAGTGACGCATCTGCCTAGATGTGTCTCTTCGTAAATATGGCGCAACGTAGTGCATTATTTGCGGTGCCGCAACATCACAAAAAGTGACGCAATGGTGGCGTAAATGTGACGCAGGACTTCATAAATAAGGCCCTCAGTTTTAAAACTGCTATTCCTACCTGGCAGAATAAACCTTTTGCTAGGCCTAAACCTTCCTTTTTAATATTTCGAAATCACCTCCAAGGTAGGTCCCTAAATGCCCATAGGGCAGAGAGCATTGTATTTAAAAAGTAGGACATGTATATATAATGTCCTGGCAGTGAAAAATTCTCAAAGTCGTTTTTTTCACTGTAGAAAGGCTGGCTCTTCCATGTGAAAAAACTGGGTTATATTAACCAATCATAGTCACTTATAATGCTTAATTTCAGTTTGAGAGAGGCTAGAAAATTACTCAAGGACTCATTTTAATAGTAATTTGAAATCTAACGTTTTGGGAAATTACAGTTTTTCAAAGTTGTCATTTTCCTGACTAAGCCAAATGTGCCTTTCTGCCAGTGTCTAGTGTCACTTGACTGCTGATTGGCTCCCATGTGGTGAGACAATCAATAAGAGGCGTGGGTGTCGGGAGGTGATTTTCCTCCTTGAGCTGGATGTCCTGGGGGCTGTATCCAGCCCCTTCCTAAGCTTCAAAGGATGGCTATCCTGTCATAGGAAGATGTAGCTCACACCCAGGCCTTACCACCTTTGTCTCCCTAGTCAGCTTGGCTCCAAACCCAGTGGGGGGGGGGAGCTGCCCCAGAACCTGTTTGGAGTAACCACAATGGAGGGTTTGCCCATTTCCACAGTCACACCTGTGGGTGGGCACAGGGAGCTCTGACCAGGGGAAGAAGGGTTATTCCAAGTTGTTTTTAGGGAAAGAGCAGTACTGTACAAGAGTGATATTCTCAAATCTGTGGAAATTGTGTAATCCAATTCAAAAATCTAATATTGTTAATGAGAGCATTTTTAACAAATAGTACTAAAGCAATGACAATATTAAGTAACAGTTATTGCTTTTTGATAAGTTTACTGGATTCGAACTTCTTGTAAAGGTTTACAATGTAAAAACAGTTCCTTTTTTGACCTTTGGGACTGAAGTTTGGTTTCATCTGACATCAGATGCACTAGGAAGGCTGGAAGTGCTTGCTGCCCCTGAGGCATGATACACCAATTAACATAAGAAAAGTTGAAATGGGTATTCATTGTAGGTGAAGTGGAGCGTTTCTCTCCAACCTTTGTTCGATTGTTGCACTCGGCAGAGCCCACACCCATACAGATACGCTGTTATCTTGAATATGGTTTGAATTTCAGAAGAAACAGCAGAAATTGTGGAAATGATTTTGGAGATTTTATCATTGTTTTTCAGTTTCTTGGCTTGAATAAAGGATTTTATGAGAAAGATATGACAAAACATAAATTAAGAAGTATTTTTAAAAGGATAATCCCTGAAACGTTTCTAGGTGCAGATGTAAAAAGCTGCAGCTGAATATTATATTAGTTATTATAAGGACAAATATTTTTTTATCAAATTATAACACATTTATTTAAGACCATGTTAGAATCCTTTTTCTATTTTTGGGACCTGGCTCAAGATAAAAGCTGCGAATAGATTTTGCAGTTTCTGTGGTAATGCTGATGAAACCTTTGAACATATTTTATGGTACTGTCTCTTTTTCATCACCAACGTATGTATTAGTATGGTAAATTTATTTTGTGAACAAAATAATGTATTTAGACTTGTGAATCCTGGAACTAGACTTTTAATGTTCCCCACAACCTCAACAAATCTCCTTCTGACCATGAACTCAATCAAGTGTCCCATATGCTATCTCCAACGCCTCATCAACATACACACACACACACACACACGCACATACGCACACACACACACACACACACACACCTACACACCTGCATATAGCCTTGACACTGAATCCCTGAAAACCAGTGTGTAGTCCCAATTATGCAAATTAAAAAGGTGCCATGACTTAAAGCATCTATAACTTACAAACAGTCCCTCTCCATCCTTCTGCCTCTCCTATAAATCTAAAGCTAGCTATTATCAGAATTTCGCCCCTTTCTTTCAACCACACCCTTACCCTCTATCACAAACCTTACAATTTCCCACCACGCTCCACTGTCACATTCTGTACATTCACAGCAAATTAATTTGTTAATTCTGTCACACAAACAGGATCACAATCTGCACTTACCTTCATACAACAATAAGGAGGTAAACAGTGCTTCTTTCACAGCCTTTTTATCAACCTCACCATCCAAGCACTTCTCTGGTCTAAAATCTGTCATGCACCCTCTCCCACTCCTCAAACTGGTACACTGCTTGCACTCTCCTCTTACGCCTTCACCTCATTCTCCAGTATATTGAGGGCCTAACCCCTTTGTTTGAAGCATGCCAGAGTTCCAAATAACTAAGTATTCCTAAATAAAATAAAGGCTGACTCCTCATCTATTTTCACCTACCACCTTTCTTCTCTAAAATCCTCGAATGCCTTGTCTTTGCAGGCCCATTCCCTACGTATACTCTAACAACCTACCTTACCTCACTTCTGTTATGTTTCCATGCTATCCTATCTACTACAGCAGCCCTCACTCATGTTATAGTTTAATTACTTCAGCTTTCCACAGCCAAATGCTATCCTTTCTCATTCTCCCTGAACCTGGTATCGATATTGCAAGGGTTGCTTTTGAGTGGTTTAACTCTTATCTCTTCAACACCATTTCTCTGTCGCCATTGCTCTGATCAGCTCACACCAAGGTACCTCCCTGAGGGCATCCCCAAATGCTCTATCACTGGTCCCTTTTTTTTGTCACAATATATCAGCCCCGTGAGTGCCAAAATGTTCTCTCATATCTTCCCCTAAAATCATTATGTTGATGGTACCCAGGTAATTTCTTTTACCTCCTCACCCCTCCCATTTTGAACTCACATTCCTCCCTGTTTTATTGCCTCTTCTCCCCGGGTAGCCCTGCACTCTCTTGCGTTCAGCTTCTCTAAAGTTGATGTACTCTATTTCCTCTAGTCTCCACAGATAACCATGGTACCTTTCCTACAGCCTAAATCCTTGGAGTGCAGTTTGATTTGTGACAAAACTTGACTTCTTCATCTCCACCAGAACCGCATGCCTATGGTATCAGCTCTTCAATAAAATAAATCTCCTCATCGAACATTTGATAAAATAAAAAAACCTCATAGACCAGGCTGCTTTAAAAGCTATCCCACTGGTCTCCTTAAGTAATCCTGCTCTTGCATTATCAGATCTATAAGTTTAGCAATTTATGTACTAGTCACTCTCTCTCAACATTAACTCACCTCCCCTTTCTGGTTGGTTTTCAACAAGCAGCGGAGCTCTATGTTTAAATTTCCTACCATTGTCTACAAAGCCATTGCACCCCTTTGCCTTGCCATAGTCCTGTCACACTATTTTCCAACTAGATGTGTGTGATCTGCCAATCTTCACCATCTCACAGCACCCAAACACCTTCTGCCCTGTCTTGCTTTCATTAATTTCCTCTATTGGCTTCCTCCACCAGTGCATCTTCCTCAAGGTTAGAGTTGATCCTACCCTACAACCTTCTAAACCACCCTAAAATAATACCTCATAAATCTGGAATCCCACCAGAATGGCCTAAGCAGGTACATATTTGTAAACAGTGCTATCTGCCTTTTTCATTCCCTCTCATCCATAGACCAGTGCTCAAAGTACACTCAAAGTTTATCTTTGCAACCTACTAATACATCTCCTGCAATCAAACCAGGTGTGCTCCCTTGCTATTTCTAAAAGCTTAACAACACAAAAAAGCCACCCTGGGTCAAGACAAAGAGAGGGGGAGGAGTGTGGGGGGTTCCCTTTTATAGGACGAATTCCCTCACCCACCCGTGGGTGGCACGCATTATCATCGGGAACCTCCTCGCACTGCGAACCTGGTTGCAGTGCAGGCTACAACCCCCTCTCTAAGAGGGAGGAGCTCAGGGATGTTTTAGTTGTAGATGACACGAAGTATACTAAAACCTTCAGATGAGCCGGGTGTGGAGGGAGTGTGTGAAAGATAGTGTCTGTGAAGTCAAAACTAACTACCTGGTATGTTAAAACTCAATTTTAATAGAACATCCAGGGGTCAGGGTTAAAAATAGTGAATGTCCCATGCCTGGAGAATTCAACCTAGCATGGTAAGGTGTAATCATAGGGTCGACATGTTTCAGCCGTAGTGCCCTCAGTAGAGGTGCCGTGGCTTTCTTCAGGACCAAATGAGAGGTGTATGAAAAAATTACACTGTGCCAACTTAGGTCGGTGTTAAAAAGGATACAACAACTGGCGGATTGGAATGTCAGTCAGAATTAGCTGATGTTCAGCGGCGTCCCTATAAATCAAAAGATGTGTTAAAGACAAGCATAACAAGCAACATAGTTACACTCCCTGATTCGCGTGCCAAATTAATACAGTCTATGAAAAGTGCCATGGCTACGGAAATATAGGAAAAGATTATTTTGGGCTTACCCGTCATTTGAGGGGAGCTAGTGGCAACTCGTCCTCGGCGCACTCGAGGAGGGTTCCAAAAAACCTAAACAGAGGTCAGAGGAGGGGGCAAGTGTGGCTGTAAATCACAGTCATAGGTGCATACAAGTATAAGAACAGTAGACTCAGTCTTGTCAAAATGAAAACATGGTGTAATTCAGCATGTATATACACATGAGCTGATGAAAGCATTATAGAAAGGTAGACATGTTCCAATGCATAATGATAAGGTAAGAAACATACTGGAAGCACAGGTCAACATAGTGTATCATAAGCGAAGCAGAGCAACAGGCTAGCAAACACTGGACAATTGTAGGAAGCTATGGGTCAACTAAGCTGTAAACAAGGACTAGATGGAGAACAAGAACCTGCCACCCGGAAAGTGCAGCCCTGAAGATGTCAGGATGTGCATGGTGAGCAGGAGCTGTGTTGCAGGAACAAACGTGCATACATCACAAGGCTAGTGCAAAGGAGCCAAGGGTGTGTAAGGAGCTGATTTGTCCTGCCCGACGCGAGTGCCAAAAGCTGGGAACAGCTGATCTCAGGACGTAAGGGTGGGGCGCGGGGGGGCACGCCACTCGCAAACATGAAAACACACTGTGTCTGTGTGAATAGCGGGAATGGAAAGAACACCAAATGTGCCAACCAGAGCGCTATGGCTCAAAAGGAATGAAAAGGCATACGGGAGGAGATGTCCTACCCGACGCCATCCCCACAGGCAGTGAAAGCATGATATCGGGACGTGAGGGTAGGGCACGGGGGCCGCACGCCGCTGCTGCTCGCAAGCATAAAAGCAGAATGAGGGAATAAGTGCTAACGCTTAGCAAGAGAGCAGGGGGCTGGCCAGAACTTACCTCTGCCCAGAGGACTGCATACCGCAGCAGCGCTTCCGAGGTGAGGAGGAGTTCTGGTCGGTCCCTACGGGGACGAAGTACTTGCGTGAGGTGGAAACTCCGCCCCTCCAGGGAGTGACAGACTCCACCGAGGACTAATGGGAAGCAAGGAACAAACACGGCGGCCATCTTGGGATGGTCACGGAGTGTGGGGACCCGATGGAGATGGGTCCACAATACAATGCACACGGCGGCCATCATGGAGTGGTCACGGGGTGTGGGAAACACAAAGTAATGGGTCCACCAAAAACAGTAAACACCCTAAGGGTGTCTATACAGAACATGCCCGCGGGGGCACTGATGGAAATTGAGAACTCTGGTGGCCCAAAGATGGGGCCTGTCCAGGCAATAGGGGTGAGACACAAACGGGGGCAGCCATGTAAGAGGTGTAAGATAAATTGTCTGAGAAGACACAGAGGAACATGAGACCCCAACGTATGGGACCCATGGCAAGGATGTCACACAAGGGAGAGTAGAAACAAGCTGTAACAAAGGAACAGCTGTCCATAGGTGGAAAGGTCAAGAGAGAGACCAAAGTCGGAGCCTTTGTTCAGACAGTGGCAGTCTGGGTAAGCCTATGTTTGCCTTCAAACGCAGCACCAACCTCAGAGACCAGTTAGTGCATACCAGACAACGCACCAAACAGTCATCCCCACACAACACACTTCAGAACCTCCCTCCGGTTAAGGGGCACTTTCCCTGCGGCAACTGTAGCATGTGTGGACAGACATCACACACTACGACAATAGACATCGGCACTGACCGGGATTGGGAGTTGAGGCACCATACCAACAACAACTCCGAGGGCTTGATATACCTGATCACTTGCCCTTGTGGTCTCAGGTATGTTGGTATGACGACGAGGAAGGTTAAGACCCGCATGCTGGAGCACAAAAGCACAATCAGGTGCAGGAAGCAGATCAACAGGCTGACTACACATTTCCTGGAAGCAGGACACGATGCAAATGATTTTAAGTGGGTAGTCCTTGACAAACCCACCTTGACCCATCCTACCACGAACATGACACAATTCCTCTTTAGGAAAGAACAACGTTGGGTGTTCAGGTTACATGCCGACACCTACGGTCTTTACGATGAAAATTCCCTGGTTTAGCTCAACTTAACAGACTCCTCCGTCTGTACCCAGGCTCCGACTTTGATCTCTCTCTTGACCTTTCCACCTATGGACGGCTGTTCCTTTGTTACAGCTTGTTCCTACTCTCCCTTGTGTGACATCCTAGCCATGGGGAACCTATGTTGGGGTCTCATATTCTTCGGTGTCTTCTCGGACAATTTATCTTTCTCCTCTTACATGGCTGCCCCCGTTTGTGGCTCACCCCTATTGTCTGGACAGGCCCCATCTTTGGCCCACCAGAGATGTCAATTTCCATCAGTGCCGCCCGCGGGCATGTTCTGTATAAACACCCTTAGGGTGTTTACTGTTTTTGGTGGACCCATTACTTTGTGTTTCCCACACCCCGTGACCACTCCATGATGGCCGCCGTGTGTGTGCATTGTATTGTGGACCCATCACCATCGGGTCCCCACACTCCGTGACCATCCCAAGATGGCCGCTGTCTTTGTTCCTTGCTTCCCATTAGTCCTCGGTGGAGTCTGTCACTCCCTGGAGGGGCGGAGTTTCCACTTCACGCAAGTACTCCTCCCCATAGGGACTGACCAGAACTCCTCCTCACCTCGGACGCTCTGCTGCGGTACACAGTCCTGTGGGCAGAGGTAAGTTCTGGCCAGCCCCCTGCTCTCTTGCTAAGCGTTAGCACTTTTTCCCTCATTCCGCTTTTATGCTTGCGAGAGGCGTGCGGCCCCCGTGCCCCGCACTTGCATCCCGATATCATGCTTTCACTGCCTGTGGGGCATTAATTAACATTTTAAATGAAACTTTTAAAAGGATTGTTATTTTTATTATGATTTTTAAAATTAAAAAATTTCAAAATATTAATTAATTTTTATATACATAACAACATTTTATTGTTAATAATTTATTTTTCAAAAATACATTTTGCATACAATAATACAAAAGTAAGGCTCCCAGTTTTCAGTTTACACATTTTTACAGATAAATACAGACAGAAAACAATGAGTTTCCTGTCTGTATTTATTTTTAAAAGTGGAAACATACAGAAAATTGTGCTTCTCGAGAGTGACGACTCTTCATGCTGTCCTTCATGAATTCCTTCATGAATTCTGGGCCAACCGCTGAGAAGATATACAGCATGGGGAGTTAAAAAACAAGATGAGACTTCTTTAAATGCAGGCATATGTTAATATATATCTGTATATAATGCTAATATTTACCTGTGGGTGTAGTGTTTTTGTTGGACTTGGCCCTTTTTGCAGGGTCATCCCTGAACTTTTTGCCTTCCTCCTAGCCTTTTTTCTGACATGGTGTCGGTGGTTTTAGGACTCTGGGCACTTTAGCACTGCTGTCCAGTGTAAAGTGTGTGTGCTCTCTATGGTAAACATGGTAAGATTGGTCTACACCTGTTTGGCATATTTAATTTACCTGTCAGTCCCTTGTAAAGTGGTATCTCAGATACCCAGGGCCAGTAAATTAAATGCTACTGGTGGGCTTGCAGCGCTGATTGCGCCACCCACCAAAGTAGCCTTTCATACCTGTCTCAGGCCTCTGCCATTGCAGGGCCTGTGCGCGCAGTGTTACTGCCGCTGTGAAGTGACACCTAAAGTGTGTGCCATGTCTGTGACCCCCCTTTTACTGCATGTCAGTCACCTCTAAGGTAGGCCCTAGCAAGCCCTACGGGCAGGGTGCATTGTAGGTAAAAGGTAGGACACGTACCTTAAATGTGTGACATGTCCTGGTAGTGACAAACAGCCATTTTGGTTTCTCACTGCTGTGAGGCTGCCCTCCCATAGGAATGCATTGGGGATTCCCTGATAAGTGTTTCAGTGGTAATTCCTGTTATGAGAGGAGCAGCGTGGTCAAGTTTGGTATGGTTGGAATAGTAATAATAAATGCTGCGCAAAGATGTGCGCAGATTTATTATCACTATTTTAGAAATGCCACTTCTAGAAGTTGGCATTTCTGTGTGCTATGTGTCTGCCTGCCTGATGTGGATTGCATGTCTGGCTTTGGAGTGACAGGGGGTGGTGAGGTGTGTGTGGCTCCAGGGAGGGCAGGGTGAGTCAGCGCTAGGCTGAATAGGGGATCTGCATTTGGAGTAGTGGGAGGAGTAGTCCCCTGACCCTGAATAGGTCTGTGCCTGCCTGGGTGAATGCTGGCTCCGCCCCCTGTGGTGTGTCTGATCACCTAGCCCCCACCTGACAAAGGGGAAGAGGAGCCTTGTCAACAAAGTGCTCCAAAACCCCCCAGAACCAGTCCAGGCTGGTTCCCCCAAGCCCTGTGCCAGGGCAGACAAAGCAAATGGTATATAAATATTGGGGCTGTGACCCCATGAGGTTGTGCTTTTGTGCTTCCTTGTGCTTGTGCTGACTTGTACGTGCTGGGCCCCAGGAGGAACCGCCACGAGGGACTGCCTCCATGCTGGAGGGCCCTGTGTGCTGGTCTGTCTGGGCCCAGCTTTGCATCCCTGAACTCTGGAGCCCTAGCGCCTTGTGAGCGCTAAATATTTATTACTAGAGCCCCAGAGAAGGGGACTCCAATCTGTGCTCCTGGACCAGAGGAGTGCTTGTGGCCCTACAGCGCGAGGCTGCAACCTGACGGGAGGGAATCCTGGCGTGGGGATTCCCCCATGCTTCGAGGTAAAGCGGGAGCCCACCCTGCATTGATGTCAGCGAAGCGGAAGCCTACCCCGCATTGAGGGTACTTCTGCAGCAGAGCGGGAGCCCACCCCGCACTACCGCTGCTGATGAGGAGAGAGCCGCTGCCGCATTAGGGTTTAAACTAAAGGTGGGAGCCTACCCCGCACTTTGTAGAGGAGAGAGCCGCCGCCGCAAAGCGACCCGGAAGCCAGGTTGAGCCTGACTTTTGGGCGTGGCCGGCCGGCATGAGAGACGGAGCCTCGCGGTCTCTCCCGGCCTCAGAGGAAGTCAGGCAAAGTGAAGCCTGATCGGGGGCAGATCGCTATTTCCCGAAACGGAGAGCCCAGTGTGCAGCCCGCTTGCCGTTGGAGCCTCGCAGGCTCACAGAGCACCCAGAAGGGGGACCGAAGCCTCGCGGGCTCCGACTGCCCTTCCCGACGGAGGAGGAGCCACGAAGAGCCCCGGTGAGTGGAGCTCGAGTTGGGCACAGTTGGTGCCAGGGCGAAGTTCTTTTTGGGGCCGAGTTGAGGCCCGCGCAGACGCCCCGTTGCGAGGGGGCTAAGGAGGTACTGTTGGTGCCCGTTGGAGAAGAGCACCGCTGCACCGCAAGCGCGGGCAGCGACACCAAGGGGGTACTTGTGTTTTCCAAGTCCCGGAGTGGGACCCGAGCGGCACGGTGGTGCCAGTGCTAATTTTGATTGGGGGCTCAAAAGGCACAGTGGTGCAAAGCCTAATTTTCCAGCTGCACCGCGAGAGAGAGCGGGCAGCTGCAATGTTGTTGGGCATTCCTTTTGAGGGGAGAGAAAGGGGTGAGGTGCACCCCATCCCCCAGTGCATTGTGCACCTTGCTTCTGCTGCATTGGCAGCCAGAGTGCCACTTGGAAGGCCCTACAGTTACGCCCTGACTTTTAGGACAGAGGACATTGGGGCCCCGGTGAAAGGCCAGTTGGCCTGGGGTCATTCTGGTACCTGTGTGTACTGAGAGGGCGCAAGGCCCCAAAGGATTGCCTAATGTTATTGCCAAATGTGATTTATGCACCCTGATCTGCGCATAATGTGTTTATGCTTGTGAGGCCTATTGCGTAAGGTGTTTATGCTTAGGAGGGTTGGGCCTAATATGTTTTTATGCCTACTATGATGCAGACATAGTGCGTTCATGATGCTAGATATAATGCTGAGGTCATTATTGTACCAGTAGTTACTGGTTGTGTTTTATATCTACTACCTGCATTCTGATGGTTCTGACCGTGGCCCGATTGGCCTGGTCCTGTATATAATCCCCTGTAAATATTGCCTAGTGCCAGTTGGCACAGTGTATATGTGTGGTTATGATCTAATGTGTTTATGATAATACAAAAGGCTATTTTTGATATAACCTTGTGTGGAGTTTCTTTTGTGGTGTGCCTAGTGTGTTGCTGCTGTGTGAGTGTGGTGCGCAAACGCTTTACACATTGCCTCTGGGATAAGCCTGACTGCTCGTGCCAAGCTACCAAAGGGGTGAGCAGGGGTTATCTTCAGTGTGTAACTCCCTTGCCCTGACTAGAGTGGTGGTTTCTGCCTGGCTTAGGCGCATGCCCTAGCCAACCAGAAATCCCATTTCTAACAGTTTTGTTATATCTGGCTGCTTAATTTGCTAAAATGTGACAGGCATCAAAGTATGAGCGCATGTTTTGCAGTTAAATATATGTGGAAATTTATAATTTTCCAACTCCATTTATTCTCAAAACACAAAATAAACACAGATAAATACAAATAAGATGGTCTAAATATAAATATGGATAAATACAGATGTTAATGTTAAAAAAATAAATGCCAGAAAACCGGTAGCCCTATACATAAGTAATATCCAAGCGCATGACACATTCAACACAAATTATACTGTACAGAGCAGGAGAGGGTAAATTACCATTTTAAATATTATTTGTTTTCATTTATAAAGCATCTTTAAATAAAAAATATAAAAATTAAAATAATTTAAAATGTCTTTATGTGTTAAGTGTTAGTGGAGGTGTGGAGGGTGTGGCCCTGTCTCATGGAGTTATACATGTTTTTAAGGCTCTAGCTGGCCGGCCAAAGTCCTCCTGTAATCGATTCCTTGTATTTGTGCTTACGATTTGGCATGGTGAGGGGCCTGCCTCATGGGAGGACATGCTTAATTGCAGCACCGGCCCAAATACATGCTGAATATGGCTAGCCAACTGACGAGCCTTAGGCAGCATCCTGGTCTCAAGATATAAAGTTCAAGACGGTGGATAGATATGCCCGGTCCTTGCTGCTGGATAAGAACTCCACAGCAGTCTGAAGTCCCTACCTGCCCTGAGGGATTGAAGACTGTGGAGGCCTCCAGATGCAATGCCACCATAGAGGCTTCAGAATACAGCCCTTCCACCCCCTCCAGGGATGGACACAAATAGAGCCCAGTGTTCGGTGGCAGCGTGCAAAAGCTCCAAGAGAGACTGCGCAGAGGCAGCGATTCGTGCTAAAATAAAGTGGGCCTTTCGTTTTCTCCCTACTTGAGCCTAGACAATCATAAAAAATCCTTTTTCTCCACTAAAATCGAGTCATCTGGAAATAAAAGCAAAGAAATTTTTAAAATTGTAAAAGATTTTTCCTCTCCGAAGGCAGCAGTCAGACTTTTCACTCCCACTATGGGATGGACTAGCCTACTTGCCTCATTTTTCCACGATAAAATGAAGACCATCCAAGACTCCTTCGCGGAGACCCTCCCGGTGGAGGGAAGGAGCATAACTTATCTAACACCCAGCACTCCCATTGAGTGCCCATCTCTGACACAGTTCCCTCCTCTTCCAATGGAAACATCCTTGAAGATTATGAAAGGCCTTAAATCAGGCTCCCCCTTGGACCCCTGCCCTGCCAAAGTGTTAGCAACGGTGGCCGAGGCTATTAACCCAGCCGCAAATTTTGTCCTCAACTCCTTGCTGAAGAATGGCCAAGTGCCAAAAAAGCAGGTGGAAAAAAGCTAAAATGTTACCACTACTAAAAAAGCCTTCGGCCGATCCCTCGGTGGCATCCAACTATAGACCAATCTCGCTCCTCCCATTCTTCTCCAAAGCACTAGAGAAATATGTGAACTCAGTTATCAAGGACTATATGGAAACCCACAATCTCTTCCACCAGAGCCAGTCCGGCTTTAGATCTAATTTTAGCACAGAGACAGCGCTGCTTGAAATTTCTGAGTCCATTAAGGAGAAGCTGGATAAAGGAGGGAAAGCGGTGTTGATCTTGCTGGATCTCTCCACGGCTTTTGATACCGTGCCACACGACCGACTACTTCACAGATTACAGGAGTGCTGCCTGGGTGGCACGGTACTTAAGTGGTTCTCCTTCTTTTTGGAGGATAGATACCAAGCGGTCTGGTCCCCTCCTTTCGCCACCCCCATCTCTCCTCTGAAGGTGGGTGTCCCCCAGGGTTCTATTCTGAGCCAGACACTTTTTAATATTTACATGTCCCCCCTCACTCCTTTGGCTGAAGCTTGCGGCGCGACAATAATATCCTATGCGGACGACACGCAGCTTCTATTTTCATGTGATAAGGGCAAGAACTTTGTAGGGGAGAAGATCAACAAATGCCTGATTGGGGTGTTTACTTGGTTAAGAGAAAATCAACTTAAATGCAACCCCGATAAATCGGAGATCATTTTCTTCGGCTCTCCATCTCGGGACGAGTGGAAACAGTGGTGGCCATCAGACATGTCACCTTCCCTTGCCTCGGTTAGCATGGTAAAGAACCTGGGTGTTAAGCTGGATGATACCCTGTCCATGAAGGCCCAAATCCAGTCAGTCGCAGGATCCTGTTTTGGCCTCCTGCAGATGCTTAAGAAATTTCTCCCCCTACTGCCTCTTACCCATAGGAAGACTGTGGTCCAAGCCCTCATTATCTCTAGGCTGGACTATGCCAATGTCTCATACCTTGGCCTTCCGGAGTACCTTCTGAACAGACTTCAGGTGGTCCAGAACGCGGCCGCCAGGGCGGTCCTTATGCTTGGACCGAGAGCCCGGATCTCACCCCACCTGAAGTGGCTACATTGGCTTCCCGTCCGAAAAAGAAAACGTTTTAAAGACCTGGTTTTAGCCTTTAAGGCTTTACAAGGTACAGGCGCACACTATCTCAGAAGGAGAGTCACACATTATGTGCCCTGCAGAACTCTGAGATCATCTTTACGGAACCAGGCGGTTGTCCCTAAGTTCTACCGCACCCGAACTGGAGGTCGTTGTTTCCAAGTTTAGGTGGCCCGGCTCTGGAACATCCTACCGGTCACTCTTAAACAGGTGCCTGAGGTACTCACCTTTAGGAAGATGTTGAAAACCTGGCTGTTCCAGCAATAACCTTAAAGATTCTCTCTCCCTTTTACAGGGTCCGCAACAGTTTTAGCTTGAAGGTTCTCAAGCGCCGGGACACTCTTGCTGAGTAGCTGTGCGCTCTACAAATACTATATATCAAATATCAAATATATCAAATGTGGCGTAACTGGGCTCTCTAAAGGAGTTTCCTGTAGCACAGAAGGGCACATAAGAAGTGGTACTAGTCCTGCAGCCAGAAGCAGGCTCTGGAGTCTCCTGCTCACCCTCACCGCTCATAGTGAAGTGCAGCAACTTAACAATATGGAGATTCCAGACGGGACCCCAGAAATATAAGCACACCACCATACTGGTGCAACATCTTGCAGAACAGAGATACTTGCTGAATATTACACTTTTTGTCCCAGTGTGACTCTACAAGTGCTGCAAACGTTCTGAATACCTCTGGTGGACTTTCACACTAAACTGTTTTTTGTGTCTGAATTGCCACATCATAGACTCGCATACTGGCCAATATAGTGTGCGCATGTCTACCGCATAAAGTTCTACAACAGCGCTCCCTGGCCATGCACCTGGGTTGCCTACCCTGAAAGCCAGTAGCTGCCTAAATACCTGATTGGAACCCACCTTGTTGGCACTCAAGAGGACAGAAAAAGAATGGGCAAGACAAAGACATAAAAGGAATTTACATCCCGATGGAGTTTGAGGGGCTCTCTGTCGCATGAGCTGAAGCCCACTGAGAACAAGTCTAAAAGAAAGACTGGCGAATCCGAATGGACAACCCTCAAGGAGTGAAGTAGATACGCTGAATATCATTCTTGCCATAATCCCAGCAACAAGACAGGCATTGGAGGCCAAGACTGATGCAGTGCAAATAGTTGTTGGTCTACTGAGAGGTGACCAGAGGAAGCTCTTGGATGGGGTCAAACAGACAGAAGCCACACAGGGTGAGTCAACTGAATATAGCCACCTTACAAAAACAGGTTATTGAACTGACTGAAGGAGTATGCTTTCCTGAATACAGGGCCGAAGACTTTGAGGGGCATTCCAGATACAACAATATCTGTATAGTTGACCTGGGGGAATGGGGGGATGAAGGCACTGAAATAGCGAGCTATTTGGAAGACTGACTGACCTTAGCGATTGCACCCCAAGGTCTAGCCAAAATCTACACCCTTGAGAGGGTGTGCAGGGGCACCCCCAGGAGCACCCCAAGGTCGCTGGTGGCACGGCAACTACACTACAAAGATAAGAAAGCTTTGCAAAGATGTCCCACTAAGTGAGAGCTCATAATGGAGAATAATAGAGTATACAGGACTAGACGGCCACAGTCCAGCAGCAGGCATTTTTCATGACTGTGGAGAAACGCCTACGAGAATGGGCATGCTGTACGTGCTGCTATATCCAGCAAAGCTGAAAATTGTAATGGATGACAAGCAGTCCTTTTTCACAGACTCCAAGGAGGCCTGGAACTAGCTGGACCAACATGAAGCAGGCGAAGACAACTGCACACAACAAGGGAAAAGAAAACCTAAACTATGCAACAACAAACAGCCTTCCCAAAGTCAAGCAATGGCTGGGGGAGCTGCAGCAGTGGAAGTAGGTAGGGGATGGATGGTCAACCAGTTCAAGATTGCTCTTGGGCTGGATCGCATGCCAGCACAAGCATTGGCTCAGACTCTAAAAAATCATTGACTAACGGTTGTGATATGCTCAGACTGACCTAGAGAACTGCAGATTATGTACATTTAAATCAATAAATGGTCCCACTGTGGGAGAGAGAGGACTTGGCCACCTGTAAATGTACAACATAGGAGGGAGGTGACCATCGGAAGGGAGATAGGTTGACCGAGATAGTCCTACCTCAAGATTTTTCCCTTTCCTGCCGAGTAAGTTGTCTTAAATACACTACACATTTTAGAGGCATATGCCTTTCATTAAAAATTAAAACATGTTACCATCATATCAGTTGTCAAGGTCAGACCTACTGGCTTTGCCAACACTTATTTTACTAGTTTCAGGGTGGTATATTTGCTCTAGGTTAATATGTGGGTTTTGATCTTGAGGAGCATAGTTTCCATGGATGCAAATGTCAGCAATGGTCTTCAAGGTTGATGATAAGTGCACTCGGGAGGCACTCCACAATTGCTGTGCATTTGGGTGAGGGCGCTAAAATGAGAAATCTAGATATGGGGTTTCATTGTGAAAGTTCTTGGATGTGTGGCATTTTTGTTTTGTGTATTTAGGCAGCACATCATCAATGGCTAGTGCTGGTTGGTGAGGATTGTAATTGCAGCATTGCCAGACGAATTCAGAACCAGTAGAGAACTGGCATTTATTTGTTTTCAATATGAATACATGGTGTTTCTTCTGAAATCAGTTGGTTCTGGGGTGTGTTGCATTATGTCTATGTTGCCTAGGAAGTTTAGGAGTTCTTTTTTTCATGGATTTGGTGAAGGCATCCTCAGGATGGATAAATGGCTTAAGAAATCTCTTCGAGATGCTGTGGCTAGGTCTGTGGCTTCCTCATTTTTGCTGACTCCTGGTGGCTGGGGCAGAGATCGGGTGGTAGGATGTCTGCTGAAACATACAAGTGGCAGGTGAGGATCTCCGTGAAAGTTACATTGGATTGACCCAAGAGCGTGCAGGAGCATGTACATTTATTTGTGGCAGCAAAGCACCTACTGGCCC
Organism: Calotriton arnoldi; assembly: GCA_963921515.1. Lineage (NCBI taxonomy): Eukaryota > Metazoa > Chordata > Amphibia > Caudata > Salamandridae > Calotriton > Calotriton arnoldi. Next base: position 2,469,159 of record CAWUFW010001901.1, read on the forward strand.
TGTGCATATGGATAATAGTGCTGTTGAGCTTCTTTTGTAACCTACAGTGCTCCGAGTTCCTGCTCCCACATTGGTCAATGCACTGATACCTTAATCTGCAGGGTCCATTTACAGGTAAACATTATGTGTCCTCGGTAGAGGTGTGTGCAACGTGCTTAATATACTTTTACTGCTTTACACGATATTTCAGGAAAAATACATGAAATTAATTTAAAAAAATAGAGCAAACAACACAAGTACCACAAGCAACAACTGCTTGCACCTTGGTGATGTAAAATTCCCGACATTTGGAGAGCTGCACCAGTGGGATTTAAATATCCCCTCGGCCTAATGTTTGGGCCTACCGAGTCACAGTTCCCAGACGTCTCTTATCCTGTGATACTGAGCTCATGAACGTCAACTAGTGTGTTTCTAATCTCACTGCCGCACACAGTGGCGCAGCTCTAAAGCTATGGTCTAGGCCCCTTCTTCCATCACAGTCAATCCCTTTCTCTCCAGAAACACCTTCTATGTTTTCTTCAGTCCGTCTTTTCTTTCTGTGCTCCCACCTTCCTTCTTACCATATATATTTCTAGCTTTTCTGTCTAAATCCCTCTTTACCTATTTCTTACTTTACTCCATTTGTGTTTGTTCATCTCTAGCTCTCTACAATCCCTCCTTCCTTTCTTCAACCTTCTTTCCATCCTTCCCTCCATTCATCCCTAAATTCTTCTCTTCATCCTTTCCTGTCTCTATCGTTCTTCATTTGGAACTCCAGCCTTCCCTTCTGTCTTCCCTTCGTCTCGCTTCTATTTCTCTTTCATGAATGAAGTACCTATCCAAATGAAATCATGTCCCTCATGGTATTGGCCTTTGCATAGATCTTGCCTGAACAAATCTTACTCCCTTGCAAAGCATAAGCTTATTTTCTAGGAATGTGTGCTATTTTTATACTCTCATAAAGTATGTATTTGTTTTTGTTGGAATACGTATCCTCCTGCCCTGTAAACACATACAGAATCGAAGGAGCACCAGAAACCCTTGGCCACATTACAAAACGTCCCTCCAAACCCTTGTCAACATGCTGTGCGCCAAATAGCTAAAATGTCCCCTGGTGCAGAGTTATCTCGTACAAAATAATAACTTCAGGCTTACACTTGCAATTAACCTTGCTTTTCGAATGGAAATTTTAAAGCGAAGCACTGCCGCCGTCAGCGCCTTGGGTTCAGGGCGCGAGAGACGGTGAGGGGAGGAAGCGGATAGGACACGGATGATAGAATAGACGTGCGGGGCAAGCACTATATGGTAAGGAATGAAGGCACTAAGCTGCCCAAGTGACAGACGGCCCTACCCCCATGGGGAAGTCCTACCGTTTTTGGATTAAACCTTCTTCCTTCAGAACATCAGTCAGCTGTGACTGTGTTGCAATTTTACAGGCAAATCCAGACATTTTCATAAAGGAAGGCTACATTCGGTAACATAGGTACCGATTTATATCTTGGCTGTATGTATACTCCATAGTAATGGCAAAGGAGTATACATACCTCCAAGATAAAGGTCTGCCTGCCAAATTTAAAAGCAAGCAGACCTTAGGTTTAATACCCATGGAGACTACTCCGTCTCCGCTGTGAATAAACCCCACCGACGGCCCCGTGGAGTAAGGGCCGTTGGAGGCAGACCTCTAATTCCCCCCACCTAATTTAGATGGGCAAATTGGAAGCCAGTTTTCACTGCTCATCACAACAAGAAAAACCTGGGCGTAATTCCAGTTGCTGGACCGAAAACTAGAAGTAGTGCTGAAAAAAAGCAGCAGAGGCACTTATCGCATTTGTTGGCTTGCCTGGAAATGAGTAATGGTAGCCCACAGACCCTCATGTCCAGTGAGCAGTGCTCCAGTCCTGTTGGGTGCTCTCCAGATAATTCCATTTAGTGTGTAAACTGACGTGTGTTGTGGTGTTTCTTGCACCCCTCCCTGCCTTTTTCACATTATCTTGTCCCTTGATTAGCATTCCAGCCACACGGGCTATGTTTCCACCAAGGGGCTCTGAGTCTGCCACTCACTGTGAACCCTTATAGCATCCACTATATTATATATGTACTTCCCTTCTCCATGACCTTAAAAAGCAGCCCAAATGTCTTAGGGCAGCGAGAGCGAGGAGCAGATTGATGAGGGTCCCAGGACAATAATAAGATGTACCATTTCCACACCTTCCATGTGCCCTCCCTAAATACATACTAAACAATTCTTTACATCCTGACACTCTCAGGGCTCCCTTGAGGTCTTTCTCATTGCACATACAAAAATATCTGGTTACTCCTCCCCTACCGCCTTAAGGACTTAACTTCAAAAATACCAGTTGTTCACCAACCCTTCCTGCCTCCCTTCTGCCCCATATATAAACACACAAAAATAGTTACAGGCTGATTAACAAAAACATGGAAGTATTACTACAGGAGTATTCTTTTACATACTCTTACGTGCTTTTGTGAATCGGCACCGAAACATCCAACTCCAATTAATAAATAGCACAGTCCTTGGGCCCGATTCACAAAAGTAATCTGAGAAAAAATCCTAACTTTACGACTTTCGGTATTCACAAAGGACATTTAGGAGTATTAAAGTTAGGACCAAACTTAAGTTTAACTGAGAAAAATCCTAACTTTACGACTTTTGGTATTCACAAAGGGCATTTAGGAGTAGTAAAGTTAGGAATCCTAACTTTACTACTCCTAAATGCCCTTTGTGAATACAGAAAGTTGTAAAGTTAGGACTTTGTCTCAGATTACTTTTGTGAATCGGGCCCATCGTATGTGAAATTTCCCATTTTATTCCCAATTTAAATATTTATTTTGGGCAAACTCATAAAGTCATGCAAGAGTATGTAAAATTGTACTACAGGAATGCTACTTCATGATCTCCAACTTAACTTGTCGAATAGAACCCCTATGATCGTAACCTCCTGTGACTCACAACTTTTTCATGTTTAAAAGGAAAGTTTATTAGCATTTAATAAAATGCAGTTAATAATATACATGAACTAGAATAAAAGGAACAAAAGAAGAAATCTTTCATCATTGTATAATAATAATAAAACAATAATATAATCTAAAAGAAAAGTATCCTATGCATAAATATTAAAATACAATATCATTGCTAACAATATAATTAAAAGAACTACCAGACAGATATTATCAAAGGTAAATAATAAGATTGTTAGTAGCAAAATCATGGGGGTTTGGGAACTTCCTTCATTCGAGGATCATGTGGTGTGGTCAATTTTGCTAAAGAGTTTAAAAAATGTCTTACTTGGAGGCAGAGGTGGTCTCTTTTGATGGCAAGTGTTATGGGGTAACATATGTTCTGTCCTTTCTATGATTGTAACGAAAACTCTACCACAAGCCTGAAAAGATAAATTAGATGAATCTTTCCAAGATTTGGTAATTTGTTGAAACGCTATGGCAAGAAGTAGATCTAATATGATATTTTCATCAGTATAGCTACTCCCACATGTACATCAGCCATGCCCGTGTGAGAGACCCCCCCAGTACAGTCATCCCACTCAAAGTCCTCTTGTGGAAAACATGAAAAACATAATGAAACACAAAATTCACAACACTGTACAAGTTCACCACAACATAGACAACGGAGACTGTGCGTATGTGTCAGTGTGGGCAGGGAAAACATCCCTGCTGAAAATTCACAGACACTGCACACCACCTGGCTGAAAGCACTCCTAGCCAACTTTGTCCCACACATTACATCAATCTGGCCCCTGCCACGTATGATTTTCATAAATCTATGCAAAATATTGATTATTCACTTTAAACCCCCATTATCTGGTATCACGTAACTGCAAACATAGCCAAGTTTGTTTGCCAGTTGACTTTCGGCATGATCCATTTAGTAGAAATATCGCAATCACATATTTGACATAAGTATTCATTAGTGCCACCATTGAGTATAGTCAGCAGGGCACTTGTAATCAATAAGGCACCAACTAGGTAAACCTTACAGATATAATTTTCATATATCGCGGTGAGACCAGTGCCAATTAACTACATGCGCACGATCCATTTAGTATAGATACCACGATCAAATATCTGACTTAAATACTCAGTTGTAATAGTTCCATCTTTGAGTATAGTCAGTAGGGCACTCGCAACGAAAAGGCACCTCTTGCAAAACCGTACCGATAAAGTTTTTTCATATTGAAGCGAGAGCAGTGTCAGGGTCTGCACATGCGCATTACGGCCAGCAAAATATTATATCACTGAGCATGCGCTGTGATAAACCCAACGTGTTTACACATGTGTACTAAACGGATCAGGCATCAGAACAGGACACCTTGAGGTCTTCGTATGGCATGACTCAGGTTTCTATGCCAGTATTTATAAGCCTCACACTCCTCCCGTCGGTACCTCCGGTTGCAACTTCTGTACCACGACGGGGTACCGACGGAGAGGTAAGTTGGGATAGCGAGCATGGGGTGGAATATGGTTTCCAACTTAGTTTTTTGTAAGATAGAACCGTTTTTGTAAAAGCATACAGACAGGCTTTTAAAGAATTATGTTGAGCATGTGGCAGTCTCTCACTTTGGTAACTGTCACTAAGCCATAGAATTTACTAATCTTAGCACTCAGCTTTTTTAAACTACCGAATAGAAGCAATAGCGCGCAATCTTTACAACTCTAAACGCTGACCACTTGGCTGCTCAAATTACAAAATATGAGCACTAGCGCGTAATTTTGACCACTTCAAAATTTGATTGCAGGATGAGGCAGATCTACTTTTGGCACAAAAATCTCTAATCCCTGTACTTTAACATCGCACATTAGTATACCGTGCCCTCAAGCAAAACCTTACCGCGCAGACATGTTTTTACAAACCACACGCATCAATGCACTATGTAACCGACAGCACATGATAGCTGTATTGCGGTGTTTGTCTGGTTCCTTGCCTTTTTATACAAAACGCTAGCACAAACTATACACCATTACTACTTACTGACCATTCAGTAGAATACTTTAGAATAACGTGTCAACTATTGAACATGAAGCGACTAAGAACATGCTTACATAACTTACTAGTGAGAGCGGTCAAGACACTCTGATATTGTCACTGCCATTGTTGTTGGCGATAGTTTTCTAGAGTTTTCTAGAATTGACAGCTAAACCGTTTACTTTTCCGTTTCTCACTGTGTTTTGAACCGTTAGGTACACCACCAGCACATCCTTCCTTTCATTAGACAAGTGTCCACACTACATACCACAGAAGTGTGACGCATGATTTTGTTTTTTCAGAGCGGGGCCCCCTTCCCTGAGTTGTAACCAGGTTGAGGTGGGTCAGCTTATCCTATAAATTTGGGTGAGTAGATAACAAAGGAGTACCCTTTTGGACTCAATAATGATATGTGACCAAATCCGTCATCATAACCATGCACCATGTTGGGATTAATACATTGTTTTGACTTGTTGCAATTTTTCTGTGTCTCACGTTTACAGACAAGTTCCAGTAATACCGAACTATACACAGGATTACTGGTTTTGTATCACTGTTTACTTCTTTTTCACATCCACAGCAGCAGCTTTGTTTATTAATTCTGGTCCTGATGAAAGCCTGGATACTAATATAGATCACATAGGCTGAAACATGTCCACCTTTTTATACATCTTAGCAGTTTGAATTTACACTGCTTTGCACTGCTTTTTAACTCTGCCAGTTCGGACGAGTCAATAAAGAGTCTTTTTGTCCTCACTAGGTAGTTTTAAATTCACTTTCACTCACATATTGCGCTGCACCCTCACGACACCTTATTACTCACATATGGGATTTTAGCATCCTCAACAGCTAATGACAATCTGAAAACATCCCAGAGCTCCTACCTCACAGTGAGGGAGTTGTAGCCCTCAGTGGGACTAGGTTTTCCCACTGGGAGGAGAAGCCCATATGATGAAGCATGCCACCTATGGTGGGTGAGGGCATTCGTCCTAAAAGGGATTGCTCCCCCCTTGGGGCTTTATAGAGAGACGCAGATTCACTTCTTTCTTCTTGTCTCTTTTTTCCCAAACTGGTTTCATGCAAGCATAGACCCGAGAAGTTTACGTGTTATGTATATCAGGGACAACCAATATTTTCACAAAGTGGCATGCAAATGTGGCTAATGGGTACGTGCAAGTCCTGAAAAAAAACACTGCAGCAACAGCAGTTGTCAGACATCTATTAAAAGTATGTGGAAAGAACACACATGAAAAAGGATACATGTGCATCAAAAGTACCAATTAGGTATGACAAAAAACACTCCCCATGTGTGGAGAAACAAATTCCTACTTTGCACATAATAAACACATATCCACCCTACATCTCAGGTAGTAGAGCAAGCCGAAAGACGTGGACATTGGCAAAGTCAAGCTACAATACTTACCATAGCAGATCCCACCCAATGCAATGTCAGCCCCAATTGGAACACATCCCACATATGCCTCCATTGAATATTGACCTCGTCCTCTGTAACACCATAACTTGTCCCAAGGTCTGACCATACTTACCACTGCAAATGGATCCCCTATCATGGTCAAACAAACACAACTGTAGTCACATATACCAAATTAGCCAATAACAAGTGGCATCAGTAGTAATGGCCGTACAAAGGTGTTCTAAACAAAGCAAGTTGTTTATTATGGCGCACAAATTGGGATGCAAAAACAAAGGCCAATGGTCAGTTAAAATCCAGTATGTGGTCCAGCACACTGCTCTCTCACCTAACGTGCCTACCAGAACACTGCCAGGGAAACCTCCCCAGGAAGGGGCATCTAGTGGGCAGTCCAGGCACCTGAATGATGTTATTTGGGTGGGTGGGGTTGGATTTGGGAGGGCTGGGTTGGTCCTTGGGAGGGCTGGGCTTGGGATTAGGAGGGTTGGGTTAGTCTGTGGGAGGGCTGGGCTCGGGTTTGGGACAGTTTGGTTCGATCATACGGAGCCAAACATGAAGGGTAGTGATGGGTATAGGGAGGGGGAACAGGCTTAGTAGTTTTTTGGTTTGCCTTAGAAGATCTGCGGTGGGGTGTGGAAGAGGTCTTTTGGGTTTCTGGGTGAGCAGTTTTCCTTTTTTATGACCTTGTGGGGTAGGGAGGGTTTAGTAGGGGGGCTGATGTTTTTGGGGTGGACTTGGAAGTGGAAGGGAAGGGTAGGAGAGGGAAAGAAGACATTTTGGCTTTGGGTGGCAGCTGTGGCAGGGAAGAGGTCAAGGGCAAACATGGTAAGTTCTTTGGGAGACTGGGGAGGAGGTAAGCCAAAGCGTTGGGTGTTGGAGGTAGAGGGATGTGAAGTCTGAGGTGTGGATGTGCAAGCTGTTTTTGCATGTCTCTGTGTGTGTTTGGTTGAATGTTTCTGTCCCTTGCCAATGTGTGATGTATCTGTGGCTGATGATGTGCGTGTGGTGTCTGGGTGTGTAATGTCGGTACTGGCTGTGTCTGGTGGTGTGGTGTCTGGTTGGGGGCTTTGCACCTGGATGGCATCACTGCAGTCTGACCCACAGAGATCTGTCTCAGTATGTCAATTGCCTCCACACTCAGGGCAGCAGGGAAGACAGAGGAGACAGGAGGTGAGGTGCCTGGTGCAAAGGAGACTCCTCCCTTCTTAGGAAAGAGGGCCCGAACAGCTGGCTGGGTAGCAGCAGGAAAGGTGGAGATGGAACGGGAGGTGGTGGACATAGATGTTGCAGGCACTGGTCCAGGGAGGTCCGCCACCACCAGGGAGTGGCCACTGGAGCTCGACACTGATGATGACGATGATGATGTTTCGTCTGGCTCCTCCATGGCACTCCCATCACCCTCTTGGTCACTGGTTCCCTCTATGTCACTGGTGCAACAGTAACCACTATAGCCAGCTGCTTCCCCAATGGTCTCAGCCCTGTCGCCTCCGCTGCCCTGGGTTGATGCTGAAATAATAGTAGAAATAGGTTAGTTGCAATTGCTTGAACCCACTTGACAAACAGATCCTAACACATCACATTACAAATTGCACAGATCACAACACATAATTAGTTGACTACATTGGCTCCAACACTGGCATGAGAACATGCATGAATGCTACATGACCTCTGCACAGTCACACATAATGGTGTGATAACCACAGTCTTCTCCAACTGCATGCGTTACCTTCTCCCAAACCCACCCTCATGTGTGTAGCAGGAGATATCATCACCCTGTCAACATGGGCCCTGGTAGCATACCATAGTTACCTGATGTCATCAAATGGGATGTCCACATGGAATGCATTACTACCTATCCACACAAGGCCCTGCAATCAGCAAATGGTCAGGTGTCCCTAACCCAAAACATGTGGAATTGATGGGCACCTGCTGCAGCTAAGTTGCAGCAACATGTGACTACCAAGGATAAGGTGACAAGGAAGTGCCCATTCCACACTGTTTGCACTTCCCAAGGGACATTTTCACATTTGTCCACTGCCAGATGATGCAGTTTAAAGCCGCACATCAATAGCTAAGTTTCACATATAGTACAGAAGAGCAGAATGGAGACAATGTGGCTCCAATTGGTGTGAGATTTCATCACAAAGAACCATTGTACATGGGTCTGCCTAGGAACATCCCCAGTCGATATTGATTCATGTGAGCACAGCTTTTTAAGATTGCAAATCTAAATGCCATTAGAACACTGAAAGTACATAAGGCTAAGGAGATATCCAGTCAATAAAGAGGTCTTAATTGTGTCCTGAAGGGAAGGGAATTCACTGTACCTTTCTTGTCTCACAAACACATATGACCCCAACATGTCAGCATGTCACTCCCTGGTGCATATCACCAGCCAGTGAATGACCCTCCACAAATGCACATGTGCATCACATCTAACTGAATACCCACATTTTCAATCGCATGCAAACTCACATCGCCAGAAAATACTGGACGTCTTCCTACCATGTGTATCATTGCCTCAGCAATTTGGCCTGACTAATGACATCCATCAATGTCATTGGGTACATGTGACTTACCCACCCATTTCTACACACACCTGCATGTGGTTACTCATACTCTTTATACCCATCACAGAATAATACTGTCATGTACCTATTGACCAACACTTACAAATATGATGGAATCTGAATGAAAACCTTGTAGACCCTCAGATCATGTATGGAACAGTTGTACGTGTAACAGCACAACATGTAAAGGTACACATGCCTTTACTCGTCTCCTCTAAAAAACCTGTATATGAATTTGAACCACTGGAGATGTGCACATAATCCTTGTATACATTGTCATTATTGTTTCCTCTGCGCCGTTTTTTCATTGTCCCACTTGTCACCTGCGCCGCTCACTTTGGTTTTTTCTCACGAGCACCCATGTGCACAAGTTTGTACAGGTTACATGTACATCTATTGTAATATAGTGCCGCCATTGATTTTTTCTCCTTATTTCAAATTTAGACCGCCTTGAGCATTTGTTGCAATACCATTATTGCCTCCCTGTATCCTCCTTTTTGCAAATATTGTTCATGTTTTCTGTAAATTGTCTTGCTTTTGTGTAGATGGCCACACCCATTGGACAGCGACGCTCACATTATCCAACGTTAGCCTGTGGCTGTGTCTGCCGTGGTGGAAGCCCCCTACTGCGCGGTTTAATTCAGCCGGCAGTTGGTGAATCAGCATGTCCCATTAGCGAGGTCAGGACTCCACATAGGTGGTCTTCTATGTAGATGGACACAGCGATCTTCTAAGTGCTTCTCACCCAGTACAAATATGTTTGAACTTGTCACCTGATGTATGACACCATTCTTATGCCTTTGCTAATACTTAAAAGTCAGTTTTGTACATTACTGTGCATGAACACACGATTATCACAGTGCACCCACAGTACACCGGCGATGACGGTAGTTATGTGAGCAATACAAACGGCACAACATGATGGTTTCCACCATACAATTGAAGTTTGCATGATGTGCACTATGCTGTTACAGACACGTGTGGAGTCCAGATTGGGGGTGATAGGTGGAACTTGCAATAATTACAATTGATCCAATTAATCTGGGTATTTATCTGGAAAATCAAGATAATTATTTAGGCTGTCTGCCACCTGGAATGGCCTCTCTTACAACAGTGGTCAATGGGGGAAATGCATCATCCAGATCACTGTCAGGTATATCTTCCACTTACCTCATCCAAAAAGTTGCTATGTATGCCATTGTATATCATACAATTATGATGGGAATTGCTGTTTACTGCTAACATATGCTAGTATGTGTTATCACATGACTTTTGGGTGTGTCTTGGTAAAAATAAGTGTGAACACTGTGACCAATATCCACATGTCTGTACACTCCATACAACACTTCCCTGGCAGAGGGAGGAGACAATAGCCTCCAGTATACTGGCCACTTCCAGACCTTCAAACTGTGGAAGAATGAGACGTCATCAGGAAGTTTCATCTCAATAGGCAGACAATACAAGATTTATATGACCAGTTGGAGCCTCATTTACGTCCTCGAGAAAACAATCCCACATCTCTGACACGAATGGTGAAACTCATGGCAGCACTGCATTTCCTGGCCTTAGGTTCCCTTCAGTACACTGCGGCTATATCTGGTGGAATGTCACAACCTATGTTCAGTGGTGTACTACTTGATGTGATTCCAACACTGATGACTAGAATCTTAACAAAGGCTCAAGTAGCACATTACATACAACATAAACTCAAAAGATATTAAGAATATATCACATCAATCACAAGACTATACCAAAAATAATGATGTTATCAAATGAACATTTCCGCATTACTTCCGAGATGCCGTTACGGGCTGCACGGTGCAAGTCAGGATGACTTACTCGTAGTTACGAGAAGCTAAAGCTTTTTCTAAATTGACTGAGGGAGCCATTTTCGGCTTAGATGAGAGTGTTGGGACTCTGAATAATTGCCCTGAGTCTACATTACTATACTTGCTCCTTAATTTCATTGACTCCCTTCTCGTGGATCTACTTTTCCTTGGAGTGAACCTAATTTCCTCACCCAGACTCTCATTTACAAAGGAAACAATTTATTTATTGGATGCTCTGTCATTAAATATTGTTTGTCCTGATGATGACCATTTAAATTGAATGTGGTCGAAATGCCGTCAACGCTTTTTAGTGGCCTTGATTGAAGAGGACGCAATCCTTGCTATTGTTTTGTCTGAACAGTTTTTGTGTATATAAATTTTTCCCTCAGCCACTGTTTTTTGTTTATACTGTTAATTGTCTTCATATTGTTTATTGTGTAACTAGGAGAGCACCATTTAATTGGATTTTATACTATTTTCTTATTAAAAATCTTGTACATATTTGAGTTTGCGTAGGGGTATCATTTGATAACATCATTATTTTTGGTATAGTCTTGTGTTTGATGTGATATATTCTTAATATCGTTTGAGTTTATGTTGTATGTAATGTGTTACTTGAGCCTTCGTTAGGATTCTAGTCTTTATATTGCCCCTAGTTTAGGTAATAGGGCTGTCCCTGTTGGTGGTAACTACTCCAACAATGATGAGACACATGCACAGCTACAGCCAGTTCCCCAGACGTGAAGATTTGGCCAATGTGAAGGGTGACTTTTATCGATTTGGTCGCATCCCACTAGTAGTTGGCACTATTGATGGCACACATATTACCTTAGTATCATCACAAGCCAGAGAACAGGTTTATAGGGCATGGAAGCACTGCAAGTGGTTTGTTTACCGGATTTATACATCTCACATGTCTGTGCCAGATTCCCGGGATCTTCTAATGACTCCTTCGTACTGTGGAACAGCATCATACCCCAGCTGATGTCACAACTACTACCGGAGAGGACTGACTTGTTGATGAGTATTATGTATCCAACCTTTGTGTGTGTGATGTTGGGTCATATCTTCTGAAAGTGTGTGACTCATTATTGCACATACGTGTCTTCCATCTTGGAGACTCAGCGTATCCCAACTGCCCATGGCTGTTGACACCTCTGAGGAATCCAACAACGCCAGGGGGAGTCCATTTCCATGAGGCCCATGGAAGAACACGGCAGCCAGTGGAGTGGGCTTTTGGGCTCCTAAAGGCCAGATTCAGAAGTCTCGACAGGACTGGGGGAGCCCTCCTCTACTCACTCAGGAAGGTGTGTCAGATTACCATAGCCTGCTGCATGTTCCACAACCTGGCACTGCGATGGAACATCCCTCCCATCCCAGAGAATGGAGACCAGCAGGAGCCATCAGGTGAGGATCCTGAAATTCCAAATGATTAAGTTAGTAGTGAAGAGGAAGGAGTTAACATGCGTCAAGAGCTCATCAACAACTCCTTCTTCTAAGTGTAAATATGCTGTGAGATCTCATGACTTTGACTGTTATAGTGACTTTTTGTTATACTGTGAGGAGGACGTTTATGGATACGTTAGGTATGAACAGCTGTGGCAAAGTCTGTGCACAGCTATTTGTGGAGGAAGGTCTTGACACATGCACATGTTGCTTTGAGTAGGTGATATTTACCCATGTACTGTGTACTCCAGTGTTGACAGTGATTAGTGTCATATGTATGGCTTCCTAGCCAATCTCTTTGTCTTAATCTGTTGTAGGTACCTTCACCATGTCATCTTCATTTGGACATTTCAGAGTTGTGACATCAGCAGATATATGTTGCTGTTTTTAAGTACGAAGTTGACATGGATTGCTCCTGGGACTGTCTGGCACAGATTTTTGGTGCACTACTCTGGTACCAAGCCAGATTGCAGAGCGATAGAATCGAAGTTGCTAAGACTCCATTGGACTTGTTTCCTGTCATGTGGTGGTCCTATTGCAACATGTGTGCCATCATGTTCTGTACACAATGTGGTTGTTGGGCTAAATCATGCTAGTATCCCTTCACATTGGCTAAGTCCTCAATGTGTATGAACTGGATGTAGCTGTTGATGTGTCTCATCAGTGTATGCGAACGTGCTTTTTGCAGACCCCTGACATGTTTGTGACATTCCACCAGATGCAGCAACACTAGAATGGAATGAACGTGTGCTCAGAAATTGTTGTAGTGGCATGTTTTGGTTTCTTTTTTTCAATGATGTGGGATGCCTTTTGTGAGGTTGTCAATGTGGCTCCAGCTGATTCCATGAACCAATTGTCATTTGATGATTCTATTTGGCATTGTTCGATGCATCCCCATGTACCATGTTGTTGAGGTCTGCATATGACATTTGTGGTCACTGACACAGATCATTTCAGTGATGTATTATTTAGCTCTGTTTTTAACATTATGCCTGCCTAAGGTTGTAACTATGGAATAAAGATGTCATGAGACTGCACACTTGTATATTGGTGTTGGGGTGACATGGTTGTGATACTCAGTTGCACATTGTTGACATTCCACATGTCCATGCTTACACAAGTAGCTTCTACTTACATTGGGTAATTCACAAGGGGATAACTTCATAACTTGGTAGATGTGAATGATACTACATGAACTAATGATTTTGTGACCAGTAAATGTATTGCAGTGCACAATGTGAAAACAAAATATACAGACAAATAGTGACAACACAGGAGTATAGTAGTCAGTGTTGGTGGATGAAACCATTTCTGTAGGTGCCACATTGTCTGAAGTCTAAAGTCTAAAGTCCAACATACTCCTCCCATCAGAAAGTGAAATGTGTACAGGAATAGTCAACAGAATGAAAGTGTTGCACACAAAGAAGGACCTCAGGTGCGAAATTTCTTCCTGGCAGTGGTGGGTGCCTTGCCAACCGAATCTCCTTGATGTTTTCTTGGATGTCTCGGCCCATGATTGAGGGGGATCCACTGCTACAGAGTCAGGGGTGTCTGAGGATTCATCTGATGACAGGATCTCCCTTCCTGTGGCTACCGCAGATGTAGAAGGGCCAGATGTAGATTGACCACAGGAAGGGGTAGATGGCGGGGGGAAAGCCCTGCTGAGTGGGGTGTTAATGTCCCTCAGCACCCCTATGAGCTGACCCATGTTGTCATTGTGGGTGTCCAGCCTCTGGTCTATGGGCCTCTGCAGCTGCTTCATCTCCCGGAGTTCCTCAAGTACCTGGCCCATCACTCCTTGAGAGTCCTCGTAGGCTCCCAGGACTCGGGTGATGTTAGCCTGGGCAACAGTTGCACCAGTGGCCTACTTTGCAGGCCTACAGTTACACTCCCACCACCCCTTCCCTCACGGACCTGTGACCTTGGGCCAGCCTGCCCCTCCCACTGGCTTCTCCATCCTCAGTAAGTGTGTTGTCAATCCTCACCTCCAGAAGTAGGGCTGGGGTACAAGAGATTTTGCTGCCCATGCTAGGTTATTGGGGCAGAGGTCAGCTGAGATGTTGCAGCTGGGGTGGGAGGTGTGCTTGTGGGCACAGTGAGACTCAATTTTGCCGTCTGCCCAGGCTGTCCAGAAGGGGTCAGGTAGGTCCTTCACGTCCATGTGTCCAGGAGATTCTGCATCAACGGAGGCTTGATTCAGGGGGGAGGTGGAGTTAGGGCAGTGTCCTGACTCTGGCCAAATGTTGTGCTGGATCGACCTGTTCAGACATAGAGTAGATTGTTATTGTTGTAAGTGTGGTATGTACATCCATATGATTTGGTACACAGTGAGTTGAGGCCTGGCAGGGACAGAAGGGATGGGGGTTGACTCTGTGAACTATCTCCGTTGTGTCTGACTCGCTTCCCTGGGAAACAGGTGGAGGATAATTACACCACCTTTTGTCTTTTTATCAATATCAACTTGACCAGCTTGTTCCACAAAAACAGGTTAAAAAAGTAGGCAAATCCTCCGCTCCTTGGTACAATGCTGAACTACAAAAGTTAAAACTTGGCTGCAGACAAGCAGAACGGCGGTGGAGGAGGGGTACTCTGATATAGATAAAGCTGAGTGGAAGGAGAAAATCCTCTGCTATAAGAAAAATATTGCCTCCGCTAAAGCGGAATTTTTTGCAAATGTAATCCTGAAGGCACCCAATAGCTCCAAAAGCGTTTTTAAAATAATGAATGATATCGCCAGCCCCGATTGTACTAAAAATAAGATTCCCCCAACACAGGAACTCTGTGACAGTTTGGCTGTCTTTTTTGAAGATAAGATCTGCAAAATCATTGAAGGGTTGGAAGGGGATAGCACAGTTGGTGGGGCTAGTGGTCCACCACATGGCAGGAAGGAGGACTGGAAGGGGATGAATGAAGTTTCAGATCAGAGGCCTCTTTTAGATCATTTTGAAATTCCCACGGTGGAGGATTTTAATCGGATAGCCTTAGGGATCTCCTCCGGTTCATCATTGGACCCTCTTCCCCATAGGATTTGGAAAGCATTAGGCTCTGAGCTGTTCCCTATGCTAAGACAGCTATGTGATCAATCCCTGGGTAGTGGAATGGTCCCCTCTTGCTGGAAGCAAGCAGTTGTAACCCCTTTACTAAAAAAACGTCGCTTGATCCAGCCTGCCTAAAAAACTACAGGCCTATCTCGCTCCTCCCATACCCGGTTAAGATCATGGAGCGCCTTGTAAGCAGGGCACTCTCCCAGTTTCTGCAGGTAAATAATTTACTGGATGCCGTGCAATTCGGCTTCCGGCCAGGACATGGGACAGAGACTGCCTTGCTGACTGTGCTGGATGATCTTCGTCTGCGTGCGGACAAGGGTCACTCTACTATACTGATCCTGTTGGACCTGTCCGCCGCATTCGA
Organism: Calotriton arnoldi; assembly: GCA_963921515.1. Classification (NCBI taxonomy): domain Eukaryota; kingdom Metazoa; phylum Chordata; class Amphibia; order Caudata; family Salamandridae; genus Calotriton; species Calotriton arnoldi. The sequence goes on from CAWUFW010001901.1 coordinate 2,484,825, forward strand.
CACAGTCAATCACAAGGTTCTCCTGGAACGATTGGAAGGAGTGGGGGTAGTGGGCCTGGCTCAGAAGTGGTTGCACTCATATCTGTCTGACAGATGTCAGGCTGTGGCCCTCCCCCCTTTTCAGTCTAAGTTCACCAAGATACATCATGGTGTACCGAAAGGCTCTGCAATCAGCCCTATTCTATTTAACGCCTATATGCGTCCCTTGGTGGATGTCATTAAATCCTACGGCATAGGCCTTGTAAATTATGCGGATGACACCCAGCTTATTCTCTCCTGGGAGGGAGAACAGTCATTCTCTGTGGAAAACTTCCAAGCATGTATGCAGAGTGTGGTATATTGGCTGAGAAATAACTCCCTGTAATTTAATGTAGATAAAACAGAGTTCCTTTACATTGCAGGTGGGAGAGTGCCATATCCTCTCCCAGCCAATTTGTGGCCCACTGCTGCCGATGCCCCGCTGGCACCCTCTAAATCGGTTCGCAATTTGGGAATCTGCTTTAATGAGAAGCTGACTTTGGAAAATCAAGTCAATAAGACCGTTGGGAGCTGTTTTTCCCTTATTAGGGTCCTTAAGAAAATACTTCCCATGCTCCCGGTACATACTCGCGCATTGGTAGTAAGGAGTGTCATCATGAGCAGGTTAGATTACTGTAATGAGAGTTTCTATACTGTCACCTTCAGACACTGCATCAAAAGTGAGGAGAACACCTCAGAACTGGACATTCGATAATACCTCGAGTGAGGAAGAAGAGGGGCAACAACCACATAACCCTGGCAGAGTAAGGTTTGACCCACATTCCAAATCCAATGAGGATTTGGGTGCCCTGTTGCGTTCTTTTTAGGACAAACTCACAGGGGCAACAGAGGAGGAGGGGCACAGAGGGGCCGAGGTCGTGCCGGATTGAACCAGGGACAGCAATGGCCAATGTTTTCGCCGCGGATAACCCGCAGCCGGGGCAGGACCCCGCTCTAAACATAGTCATGAATTTATCAGACTACGAACTTACATTGAATGAGATTCGGGTCCTTAACAAAGGATTGGGATTTGTCCCCACTCCCCGTCATGATGCCTTTAAGTGTAGGACGGAATTTCATGAAACGATGAGAAAAATTAAACTTAAAAAATTCTTTGCTAATAAAGATTTGGAACCAGAATGTTTATTTTCGACTAATTTGCGACGCCCTTCCCAGTTTTGTCCACCAAGTTCGTCAGTGGGACCTGAGGTCTTGGTATTTGAACAAAAGATCTTGGGAGAAATTTTGAAATTGGAACAACTAGAACAACGAAACGTCTTTAACAATATGAGCCATGAAGATTGGGAAGCAGTTAAGACACTACAGGATAATGAAGCCATAACCATAAAGTCCGCGGACAAAGGCGGGGCGGTTGTAGTTATGAATAGTACAGACTATGATAACGAGGTGTTGAGATTGTTAGGTGAGCGTAAGAACTACCATCCCCTCACCAGAGACCCTCTGGGTGAATTACAGGACTTGATTACTAAGATGGTGGCTGATGCCAGGAGCAAGAGTTGGATAACCAGTAAGGAGGCCGAGTTTCTGGTTAACATCAAACCCAGAACCCCGGCCTTCTACATACTACCAAAAGTGCACAAGATACAGCGGCCCCCTCCGGGGCGCCCAATAGTGTCTGGAATTTCCTCTATTCTTGAACCATTGTCCCAGTTTGCGGATTTCTTTTTAAGAGAGTCTGTTCTAAAACAACCATCGTATGTGCGGGACACTACAGATATTTTGAACACTCTCAATGATTTGGTTTTTGACTCTACACAGCAATTTTTGGTGACAATTGACATTGAGTCATTGTACACCAGTATCCCCCAGGAAGCTACGCTGGTGGCAGCAGCTAGAGCCCTGGGAGCACAAGAATGGTTTTATGACACTCCCCAGTAGTTTGTGCTCCAGTGCATAGAATTAGCATTAACACGTAACTATTTTTGTTACAAGGATGACCTATACCTGCAAGTGTCAGGGACATCTATGGGTGCAACTTTTGCGCCCAGTCTGGCCTGCATCTATGTGGGCCAGTTTGAGGAACACTTCCTGAGTGATTCGTCAAATCCCTTCCAGAGACATATTTGTCTCTGGAGGAGATATATTGATGATGTGTTATGTATCTGGACAGGAGCAGAGAGTGTTCTGGATGACTTTCTGGAATGGTTGAATAGCCGTGATACATGTCTGCGGTTTACGTGGACAAAAAGTAATCAACATGCTGTGTACTTAGATTTAGATATTACTGTACAGGAGAATAAATTATGTACCATGGTTCATCAGAAAGGGACCGATAGGAATTCATTGTTGCATTATCAATCCTACCATCCAAGAGCCTTGAGGGATAATTTACCTGTTGGCCAATTTTTGAGATATTGACGTAATTGCACGACTGTGGAGTCTTTCTCACAGCAAGCTGAAGATCTGTCAGAGAAATTGATGCAGAGAGCTTATCCCAAGAAGATTGTTAGCAGGGCCTGTAAAAGAGCGCGTAACACTCCTAGGGAGGCATTATTGGAAAAGAATATAAGAGAACGAGCTGATTGCCTACCGGTGGTTATGACTTTTGACCCACTAGCCTCTAAGGTTAGACATTTGATCCAAAAACATTGGTCAATGCTGTCGACTGCTGATTTCACGATGCCCCAACCCAGATTTGCATTTAGGCGTGCAAGTAATCTAAAGGATAAACTTGTCCATACACACCCAATATTGAAATCAAAGATTAAAACGATGCCAGCAGGACACTATCCATGTGGGAGTTGTTCAGTTTGTGCATTGACAGAGAAAATCAATATGGTGCAGTTAAGTAATGGGAAAATATGGCATTTGAATAAATTCTCGAACTGTAATACAGTAAATGTCATATACAGATTGACGTGCCAGTGTGGGTTACAGTACATTGGCCTTACGACCAGAAAAGTCAAAGTGCGGATTCAAGAGCACTTAAGTACCATTAAAGCAGGCAAACTCACGACACGTCTGGTACAACACTTCAATGAACATAAACATGACCCTCGAGCATTACGGTCGGTGGTTTTGGAAAGAGTGATGGCCAGCAGTGACAATATTGAAAGAGTGTTGGCAAATAAAGAAGCCCGTTGGATTTTTTCAGAGGGAGTAGATCGAATTGGATTGAATGATCATATTGAATGGAACAAAGTCAGTAGATGGTAGGGCTTTACGACTGGCTAGTCCATTGAGTAAAGATATGAATGTACAGTATGAACTTCAATAAAAACAAAATATTGTGACTATGAAACAAACACAAACTGTAACAATATGTAAATATATAGTATATTTACGTCCCTCGAAGAATTCTTGATGGTAGTAATCAATGATATGATGTAGAAGACTGATTAATATGGAAATGACCTTTGTTGTGAAAGAACAGTTTAATATGAAAGTTCACCAGAGAAAATACACATAGGGTGAACGAAAATGGAGAAAGTAAATCAGCAGGGTTAATAAGAAATTTGGAGCGTAGGATTGATGTTCACCTGTAGAAAGCTCTTATAAAGGAGCCGTTCCAATATGGCCGCCGTAGTGGGGTGGAAAGTGAGCTGAGCTGCATTACAACGTGGGGTCACGTGGTCTACGCGCTATTGGCGCGCAACACAGCGACGGCTTAAATCCGTTCTGAAAGCCGTTTTTCAGCGAGGCTGGAACGAGATGCCGCTGTAGGAGATTCTCGATGTGGTAAGAGTAGGTTGGGGCTGTGACTGATTTGGAAGTTTAGCAGAGGTTTCCCTGAGGATGAACGGAAGAATGTGAGTGAAAAGTCTCTTATTCAAGTAAAGGAGACGGTCTGTTTTAGCCATTATGAAGGAGGCCAATGATAATGGGCTGACATGTTGTAGATAAGTTGTAGTTGGGTAACGATATATACATATTGACAAGGCAGTGTCAAGAAATGAACGTTTGTATATGTTATGGGACCGAGATATGCCATGACATTTTAGGCACTTTTAGATGAAGAGGTTAGGTACTTGTCGATTATACAGCTGATGTATGACATTGTCTCCATAGGTGAAATTGACAAGCAACGGCAGTGCTTTTTAAAGAAGGTATAATAGTGATGTATACACCCCTTCTTGGTCTGGTGCAGGCTGGTATGAAAGCCCCCTGCTGACACTGGGTAATTATATATGTTTGACTCTGAAAAATAAGATATATATTACCTCGTAGTGGGACTGTGTCTGGTCCGGTTTTTAATGAGAGTGAATCACTGTCCTTTTTGTCTTCTCAGCCAACCCGCATTTATTATTAAAAAGACATTGTCCTGAAAGGCGAGTGATTGGAACCCCACGCCCTGATGAATTTGCCATAACATATGTGATTGGCAATGAAACATGTTGGCCTTCTTGGAAAAGGTTAGCAACATGCAGTGCTTTTAACTTGAGCAAGCTCACATTCTCAAATAAAGGGGGTAATACGACAGTGAGTCTTGACTTGCTTTTAATAGTATTTGAGCACATGGTTCTTTGCTCAGCACGGGTTTCTTGGTTTAGAACAGTTGATTCTCTTTCTCTGTTTTCCTTGCTCTCCTTTTTGGACACTAATTCCTTTGTTTTAGTGAGTGGGCAACCGATGATGATATACGTGGGCATACTGGCGAGAACCTGCCGGTAGCCTTTTTGGTGTTGCATACGTGAGGTTCCCGCTCACTCTTTTCACTTACTCTTTTCACTTACTTTGGTAGTAAGTTTTTCTTCACTCACATGTGACGGAGGGAATAGTTGGCAGGGTGGCTTAATCGACAGTGATTCTTTTTTTAAAGTACTGATTTGAGAGTTTGGGACTGCAGGCAATTGGTTGGGGTGCCATGAAGTGGGAGTAAAAATGAAACTCACTTTTGATGCAGTGTCTGAAGGTGACAGTATAGAAACTCTCATTTAGCCAGGTCTTTATTGTTTTGATGCGTTGTGAGAGGAGGGTGGCCTGGTGATTTCCCTCTTGTGCTCCCTGTTGCGTATATAGATTACTGTAATGCCCTGCTACTGGAGTCCCCTAAATATTTAACTGGGAGACTGCAGAGAATCCAGAATGTAGCGGCCAAGCTGGCCTTGATGAGACCTCGTCAGTCCTCCCCTCTCAGGCCCTTGCGGACCTTCATTGGCTCCCAATTCTGCAGAGGGTTCACTTTAAATCCCTCTGTGTCGTGTTCAAGGCACTGCACGGTCTTGGGCCAATACCATTGCAGAGTAAATTTAGTTGGTATGTTCCCACTCGTTGCCTTAGGTCCTCTTCTGCCAATTGGGTGAAAGTGCCTAGGGTCAGAAGAGCTAAACTGGGGGGGCAAGCTTTCAGTGTTGCTGCTGCAAGGCTCTGGAACAGCCTACCTACGGAGTTGCGACAGATGACGGACTTTCTGCCGTTCAGAAAGAAATTAAAGACTTGGTTCTTTCCCAGAGTATAATGCCTTCTGCCCTCTGTCACAGGCTTTTTTTCCATCTCTCAGCGCCAGGATAACCGGCGGGTTGCAGTGCGCTCTACAAATAGCCCTTACATTACATTACATTACATTACAAGACATTGGGAGACATTCATTACATGAAGTGGTATGGCCTTATCATTTGCTATACTGATATGCTTCACGTTGACATGAGGGATGGACATGGCATCTCCCAATAACTTGAAGCCAACACAGAGTAGAGGTTACATGTGTATTAGTAATTTCCAAGTCCGAGGTGTGTACAATACAGGCATACACACAACTTGGTAGTAGATTTTGCATTTTTAATCATGTGTGCTGTGCAGTGTCAGTGGGTTACACGCCATTTCAAATCAGCTGGATTACCTTCATGTGTTACTGATAATTTAGGTACACACTTGATACGGTGTCACTCATGGCATCATTCTTTTCATTTATGGAGACCAGGGGAAGTTCAGGCTGAGTATGCAACATGTGCCTGAGCAGAGCATTGTGTATAAGGTGCTCAGTCCATATGACCTGAGGATCAGTGGTGACATGGGTGACAAGTGAGTAAGGACAAACAACACTGGTGCCTCCTGTTCAGAGTTAGAGGTAGCGGGCCTCATGGTAGTTGTAGTCATTTCAATCCCTCCTGTCCCACACTTGACCAATGGCTAACTGCCTGTGAGGTGAACCTTGGTAGTGACATGACTGATGAGTGAGTAAGGGCAAACGGCACTGGTGCCTCCTGTTAAGTGTTCAAGCAACAGGGCCTCATGGTAGCTGTAGTAATTTCATTCTCTCCTACCCCACACTTGACCAATAGCTAACTGTCTGTGAGCTGAGCCTCAGTAATCACATGACTGACAAGTCAGTAAGGACAAACAACAGTGGTGCCTCCTGTTTAGAGTTAGAGGTATAGGGCCTCATGGTGGTTGTAGTCATTTAAATTTCATCTTGCCAAGACTAGCAAAACTGGTTTGTGTTACATATTTGTTTGCAAAATGCAATTGGGCTGGGCCATACTATTAGACATTTTGTACATATTATGGGTCCTGGGATGATGATTTGATGGGTAATGCACTTACAGACAGCATTACCACATGTGGGATGTAATGGAGAATGATACAGGGGATCTTATGTACAGGCCTACTGATTGCAACTGCCAATGACACATCTCTCCTCATCATTCTCCTCCATCTTGTGAGTTGCAGCCTACCTGTGCCCCAGATTGCAGTGAGCAGAGTCCAGGAAGTGGTAAGGAGGCAGACTAGTGCTGTCTCTTCCCCCCCCAAAAAGTTTTTTTTTAAACGATTTTCCCTTTCTGTGATTACTGTCTTTGCTCTGTGGTTGTTACAGTTTAAAATTGTAGTTTTAACCTGCCTGTGATTGCATATTTTATCACCTGTTTTGTGTCTTAAACTTGTGGTTTTCCTGCCCATGATTGCTTCCATTTAACGTGTTGAATTGTGGGATTTGCAGTCCAAACTCTGTAGTTTTTCCCTCTCATTCCTGGTGACTATTCAGTTTTCCCTCCAAATTTCCCCTTTGCTCTGTGCTAAGACCTGTATGTTAAACAGTGCACCCCCAGCCACCATTTTGTGTTATCAAGCCAGTGAAACCAGCCCCCCTGCCTCCCCCAGCAACAGGGATATTCTACATCAGAGGGTGCTTCTGTGAGCTGTTTAAACTGTGTTTAATAGGGACTGTGCACTTCGTTTTTTGGCCAGGAGAGGGAGTAAAGTTTTATTCAAACAGTATTGTTAGATTTCAAGTTTGTGAGGCCTTTACCTGCAGAAGTCCAAAGTGTGGATTGAGCCTGTCTGTCTCCTAGGAGATTCTGAACAGGAGAAGCAGCTCCCCAGCCCCCACCCCCAGGCCAGCAGGCCTAGGACTGGGGATTGGCTATTCAGCTGCCAGGCAACTCTGAGCCCTCCCTCACACCTGCCCAGGCCCCTTAAGGCTTTGCTGGGTGCACCCCAAATCATTCTCCTCCATCTTGTGAGTTGCAGCCTACCTGTGCCCCAGATTGCAGTGAGCAGAGTCCAGGAAGTGGTAAGGAGGCAGACTAGTGCTGTCTCTCCCCCCCAAAAAGTTTTTTTTTAAAACGATTTTCCTTTTCTGTGATTAATGTCTTTGCCTGTGGTTGTTACAGTTTAAAATTGTAGTTTTAACCTGCCTGTGATTGCATATTTTATCACCTGTTTTGTGTCTTAAACTTGTGGTTTTCCTGCCCATGATTGCTTCCATTTAACGTGTTGAATTGTGGGATTTGCAGTCCAAACTCTGTAGTTTTTCCCTCTCCTTTCTGGTGACTATTCAGTTTTCCCTCCAAATTTCTCCTTTGCTCTGTGCTAAGACCTGTATGTTAAACAGTGCACCCCCAGCCACCATTTTGTGTTATCAAGCCAGTGAAACCAGCCCCCCCTGCCTCCCCCAGCAACAGGGATATTCTACATCAGAGGGTGCTTCTGTGAGCTGTTTAAACTGTGTTTAATAGGGACTGTGCACTTAGTTTTTTGGCCAGGAGAGGGAGTAAAGTTTTATTCAAACAGTATTGTTAGATTTCAAGTGTGTGAGGCCTTTACCTGCAGAAGTCCAAAGTGTGGATTGAGCCTGTCTGTCTCCTAGGAGATTCTAAACAGGAGAAGCAGCTTCCAACTCCCTGGCCAGCAAACCTTGTCTGAGGTTGCTGGGACCTTATATGGTCTGCTAGTGGTTGGTACATGTATACACTGATTGGTGGTTGTATCTGATGTTTCTATTGGATTGGGTTAGTGTCCTCATTGGTTGGGTATTTGAGGGTTCTGATTGGTTTCTGGGTCTGTGATTCAATCAATGTAGGGTTGGGACTAGGGCTAGGGTTAGGCTTTCTATTGGAAGTAGGGACTAGGGCTTCCTGTGTTATTGGTTGTTGGGACTAGGGCTAGGGTTAGGCCTTTATTGGGAAGTAGCGATTAGGGCTTCTGGTGTGATTGGTTGCTGTACTCGGTGTGGGACTAAGAGTAGGTTGAGGCTTTCTATTGGAAGTAGGGACTAGGGCTTCCTGTCCCATTGGTTGCTTGGACTAGGGTTGGGACTACTGGTAGGGCTAGGGCTAGGGCCTCTATTGGACGTAGAGATCAGGGTTTTTGAACTGATTGGGTGCTTGGACTAGGGCTAAGATTGGCTGTAAGGTCCTGGTCTCCTATTGGTTCTAGATTTTTAGGGCTAGTGTTGTGATTGGATAGTGCTAGAGCTAGGGTTCCCTTTTGCTGACGGGGTCACCTGATTACTAGGGCTATAAAAGGCCAGGGTTAGGGCGTCTCAGCCCGTGCGTCGAGGCTAAGGGCAGAGAGGACAAGGGCAGTTGCCTGTTTGAGCCTGTTCGAGACTGACCAGGGCCAGGGCCAGAAATGCCCATTTTCCCATTTAGCAACACCCAGCCCACACCATCCACTTCCACAAACAGAGCAACACACTCACACCAAATGTACACCACGCACAACACTATGCACAGATTAATGTACCAGCATGCACTACTAACCCAACCAAACCACATCTATACACCCTACTATCCCAACTACCACACAGATCCACCATCACCTACAAACAGTACACAACTCTATCCTATACCACTAACTAATACACTCATCACTAACACAACGCCAATCGACACCATACATAACTACATCCCATCCAGACACACGCTCCCTGCTGTAATTACACCTAACATACCACCTTTTATCACTAACAAACATATAATCATCCTTCCATCATTTGTCCAACAAACACCCTCCTCTCCCTTCTACCATAATAACACTAACGCACAACACACACACTGCAGACCACCACACATTTTAACTCTTGCAACAAACAGTCTAAGACAAACACTCTTACCTCTACTTCATTCCCACCTATAAACATCATACACTCTACTCATAAACACATCACCACCCCTCTACCGTACAACCTCCTCTCACAAACAATACTATACAACCAAATCCATTGCATGAAACATATACATCAACACCCCTTTTCACTACTCCTCAAAAACAAAACATATCACACACACCAGCACAAGATCTTCAAAGCACAACACCTCATAATACTTACCATCACAAAATACAAACATACACCCACCTTTCAAACAACACAAAGGTACCAACTCCAATGCCAAGCTTTCTCTCTCCACCACACCTAACACAGATACAGCAACACAGCAACTCTCTTCTAACCGCCTCTCATCCATTGGACAATTTAGAACCTTACTACATGACCCACATGCTGCACCACCACCCCTGACTCATACACCTTCCGCATTAAACACACGCAAACAATATAAGCAACATGCCATACCTCACAACTTCGCTTCCCCATGTCTACTTCACAACAATGTTACACCACGAAAACAACACAGCACTCCAACTCACTCTCAAACACTATCTCCACCACATACACACGCAGACCCATCAAAATGCCTTCTTAGCATGCTGGATGAGGAACATGATACAGAACAGCTACACGATTGCTATCCTAATACAGCTAATGCCAGCTCTAAAAACACACCTGCTACAAACCCACACAATACTGATCACTCGTCTACAAAACAAAGTCTCACTATCACCAAAGGCCACTCTCTAAACTGTCTAATAAATGCTCGATCCCTCTCTAAAAACAAGCATCACATCTACGACCTTCTCACAGATGCAAAACCAGACATACTATTCATAACTGAATCAAGGTTGGGAGAGGATATGGCTCTAGTCCTGCATGAAGCCATTCCTCTAGGCTATCAAACAATCACCCAAAATCGTATAGCCAAAAAAGGAGGTGGTCTAGCTGTTGTATTCAGGCAAACAATACATATCACTAAAATTGACGACATCTCCATAAAGAATTGTGAGGCACTTCTAACAAGATGCAATCCTACACCGTCTTCCTCCTGTAACTTCCTGCTCCTTTACAGACCTCCACCTAGCAAGGCGACATTCCCAGACACACTTCTAGACACAGTTTCAAACCTGATAACAATACACTCCAACCTATGCGTTCTGGGTGACCTCAACATTAGGTTTGACAAACCCAATATGACCCATCCAAAAACAATAATCACTGGCCTAGACGCACTGAACCTGCATCAGATTGTCCACAAACCGACACACACCGCTGGACATATCCTAGATGTCATTTTGCTAATACTGAACTAGTTACCTTTCAAACTATAACTCCAGTCACATGGTCAGACCACCACTTGCTTGCTTTCCAACATAAAACAACACTAAGCGACTCACCTAAAACTACCTTACATCCATCCACCTATCGGCCGTGGAACAAACTCAATTTGGAACACTTAGAAACACAACTAACATCAAGTACAAATCTGGAAACAATAAATTCTGTTCAAAAACTATATGAGTGGCTACAAGAAGCTTGTGACATCCTGATACCACTCAAAACCACACAACAGAACAAAAGAAAAAAAGCACCTTGGAGAAACATAGAAATAAAAGACATAAAACAACAAATTAGAAAGCTGCAACGTACCTGACTCAAAACAAACGCCAAACAAGACAAACTTCACCTACAAAAAATTAACAGATTATACAAGTCGGCTATCAAAAAAGCTAAGAAAAGGTACTATTCAGACAGAATTCAAAACGCTAAATGTGCAAATAAAGAATTCTATAAAATACTCAATGAATTTCGCAAACCAAATTGCCTAGAAGGAACTCATCCTGTTACTCAGGATTTCACAGACAAACTGGCAAATCATTACACGGACAAAGCAGACACGTTGGACTCGTACTTAAAACAGAAATAAAGCACCAGCACTAACCCTTGTACAAAACAACAATCCAAGAATACTCTAACCAAGCCTCTCCGTTCCTTCCAACACATCTCACACGATGAATTTATGGGCCTGGTCAAAGCAAGCAGGCCTGCCGGCAGCCCTTCTGACCCCTGTCCACCACAAACTTTCAAGACAATTCTTTTAACAACCTCTGCTGCCACTCCAGTAAGAAGAATCATCAACGATTCCTTCACTACCGGAATATTTCCAGAAGAACTCAAAAAATCCCACATACGCCCTTTACTGAAGAAAACAAACTTGGACCCGCTGAACCCTGACAACTACAGACCCATTACAAATGGACCTTTCCTGGGCAAACTGATAAAAAGAGCAGCGTTCGCCCAGATGTCACAATTCATTGAAGAGAATGACATACTTTCAGACTTCCAAACAGGATTCCGTCTGGGAAGAGGCACTGAATCTGCCCTCCTTGCCATGTGGGATGACCAGAAGAATACAGTTGACCGCAACGGGGTTGCTGCGCTACTCCTCTTGGACCTCTCGGCTGCCTTTGACACGGTTGACCATGACACTCTGAAACAAAGACTCTATGAAGCCGGCATAGAGGGAACAGCTCTAGACTGGATCGCGTCCTACCTTCGAAACAGAACTAATGTCATCCATACCCCACCTTTCTCGTCCAAACCGTACTCCACAAAAGCAGGGGTTCCTCAAGGTTCTATCATCTCGCCCATGCTTTTCAACATTTACATGAAGTCATTACCAGTACTGATCAATCAATTTCACCTCACGTGCTATAACTATGCAGATGACACGCAAATGCTCCTTCAATTGGAATGCCCCAAAGACATTGGAAAATCACCAATTTTCAGCTGTCTCAGAGCCGTGGATCAGTGGATGACTTGGAGCCATCTCAAATTGAATACTTAAAAAACGGAAATACTCACGTGTGGCGATTGGAAACATTACAACCCGCTTGCCGCATGGCCTAATGAACTGGGATCACCACCTAAAGTATCGAATGAAGTAAGAAACCTCGGAATGACCATGGACTCCAAGCTGTCGATGAATGCCCAAGTGGACAAACTAGCAAGATCAAGCTTTGTCACTATAAAAACGCTGCGACAAATTTTCCCTCATTTGGGATTTCCGCACAAGGTCCAAGCTACCATCTCCCTTGTTCTGTCCAATCTCGATTATGCCAATAGCCTCTACCACGGATCACCTTTAACAACCATGAAAAGACTACAACGGATTCAGAACTCGGCTGCCAGACTACTCTTGCATATCAAACCGCAAGACCACATCTCCCTTGCCTTGAAAGCCCTGCATTGGTTACCGGTTGCCAGAAGATCCACGTTCAAGCTGCTTTGTATCACCCACAAAGCAATACATGGAATGGGACCGCTCTTCATCAGGAATAAAATCACCAAACACATTCAACAGAGGAACCGCCGCTCAAAGGAGCATCTCGCCTCAAAATCCCAAGATACAAGAAAAAAACCATGGGTGGCACATCCTTCTCTGTTCAAGCAGCCAAACTATGGAACTCTTTACCCCCAACATAAGATCCACCGACAACCACCTTATCTTCAGAAAACTACTCAAGAATTGGCTCTTCCCCACATAAGCACCATACGCAAACAGAAATTTACAGCATATCCCTCTGTATATAAGCATTTGTTTTCACTATAGACATGTACCTATCTTTGTGTATTGCTTTGTATAAACATGTAGAATAATTATGTTGTTGAGAGAAAAAAAAATAATAATAAATAAAAATCATCTTTGGTCTACATGTACTTACTTCCATTGTGCATCTATGTACCTTCCATGTACTTGGATCTGTGTCTCTGCTACTTTTCTCCTGAAAAAGCATATCCAATGCACTACCCTATTTCTCATCCTGTGCCTCTATCAATATCTTTAATCTACATATACTTACCTCCTTTATGTATCTATATACTTTCAATGTACGTATGGGTCTATATATTTATCACTTTCTTCTAATTTAGCATTTCCAAGGCACTACCCGATTTCTCAGCCTATACTTCTCTCAATATATCTTCTAGCCCAACCTTCTGACTCATCTCAAACTTCTTTCTACTACTCTTTCCAATGCACTACCCTAGCTCTCATCCTATACATTTATCAATATATCCTCTACATCCACACTCTCATTTATCCCAAACCCCATACCACTACTATGATCCCCAAAATAACCCTTTCTAGACTCTCTCCTACTCTACCCCTCCTTGCATCATCTGACACCTCTTTTACTATACTGATCCCCTAAAACAAACCTTTCTAAACTCTTCCCTCTGACTCCTCCCCTCCAAAACTCCTTTTTACTAATCCAAAAGCCTCCTCCTATTGCTAAGACCTAAAACAAAAAAAACAAAAGAATCCTTCACTCTTTTATCCCTCCACTATCCTTTTCAATCAAAATTAACAGACTAACATGTTCACTTCTCAAATTCCATATTCAACTATACTAATTCACCACTAATCCTTTATGGGTTCCAGAGTAGCGTGCTACTCGCCAATAAAGCGTCTCAACACCCCATCAGGGTTACAAGCGCTGTATAAATGCAAACCTTTTCCCTTTTCTACCCTCCCCAACCCTTCTCAATACAAATAACTGACTAACATATCCACCACTAAAATTACTTTCATGTTTCACCATACTAATTCAACACTAATACTTATGGGTTCCAGAGTAGCGTGCTACTTGCGCTTCTAAACCCCATCAGGGGTAGCAAGCGCTATATAAATACAAACCTCTTTCCCTCTTCTATCCCGCCACCTACCCTTCTCTACCCAAATAACTGAATAACATATCCACTACTCAAATTACTTCATATTTTATTATACTAATTTTCAACACTAATCCTTAATGGGTTCCGGGGTGGCGTGCTACTCGCCAGAAAAGCGCTTCAACACCCATCAGGGGTAACAAGTGCTATATGAATGCAAACCTTTCTTCCCTTTTTTTTTATCCCTCCGCTATCCTTCTCACTCCAAATAACTGACTAATATCCACCACTGAAATTACTTTCATATTTCACCATATTAATTCACCACTAATCCTTTATGGGCTTCCGGAGCACCGTGCTTCAACACCCCATCAGGGGTAACAAGCGCTATATAAATACAATCCTTTTTTCCTCCTTTATCCTTCTGCTATCATTCCAAATCCAAATAACTGACTAACCTATCCACCACTTAAAATGTACTTGCATGTTTCACTATACTAATTCAACACTAATCCTCTATGGGTCCCGGAGTAGCGTGCTACTCGTCGAAAAGCGCTTTGACGCCTCGTCAGGGGTAGTAAGCGCTATATAAATGCAATTACAATACAATACAATCTCTGATACCTTGGCTACTGCATATAGGAAAGGTAGATGGGAAACACCATAGTAATAGCTGAGATGTGTGCAAAAGGAACAATGATATGCTGTGACAGTTGGTGAGGTGTTACTTACCAGACTCCATTCCCCCAGGTATTCCTGTCAAGCCCTCAGAATGCAGAATTACATGTACCTTCTCCTCCCAGGGCGTGAGTTCTAATGGTGGGCCGTTTGGACCACTGCCAGTCTTCTGTGCCACAAGGTGGTGCCTGGAGGCCAGGTACTTCACCCTCGCCGTAATATGAGAAATAAACCAGTGTGCAGTTCCTAAGTGTATGGGAGTGTTCAGGTCTGTTATGAAGTGCCCTCACACACCCCGAGGGATGTCATGCTTCATCATTGGGCCTGCTCCTTGTCGGGCCGGCGCTGCAATGCCCGACGGGCACCCGCGGAGGGGCTCTTTGGCGGAAATCTTTTTTTGATGAAGCCGTTGGGTGTGTGAGGGTTTGTGGACAGGGTAGTGTTGTGAGTGTAATTTAAAGTAGGTCTAGGGCTGCCCTTTTCAATAATTTTATTCCCAGGGTGCACTAACCTAACTAAAAACTGACAGCCCTGCCTGAAGATAATGATCCTACAGGGTCTGTGTGGTGCATGGGGTCGACATGTTTCTTGCCTAAAGAAGCCCCTAACGGGTCTAGTGGCAATTCATCAGGACCGTGATATATAGAAGAAGATAATCTCAACTCTTACACTACCGCAAAGCTGGTTCTTGACGTATTGTAGTAACCAGCATTGCTGTTGAACACCAGGACAATTGGCCTAGGGTAATGAAACCTGAAAGAGATTGGTAAAGAGGTAAAACAGTATTGAAAAGGGAAAAACGTCATTGTGGTGCTAGGTACGCCCGTAGGGGTCTCACCGGGCAGCAAGTGAGAGGGAAAGGTGATCGTTTTTCAACTAGTCCCTCATGAAGTGCCTTGGCGTGCTACTAGAAGTACTTTTGGAGAAATGACCAGGTAACGGCAGCATGCAGTTATCTAATTGAAAAAGATCAGTCAAGGCGTAGATCCATCCTTCAATTTTTCCGTACCTTAGTGAAGCGTAAACGTGCTCCATATTAAAAATTACGGAGTGGAGTATACATGCTAGCTCCACTGAGAAAAAGCATACAATACAACACGTATAGTGGGTGACAAACAAAAATTTTTGCCGTATATGTGTGGACAAACCACGTGCAGAAACGAGGAGTAGAGACCTCACCCATAGTTTGAGCCTCATGCAAGTACACACATATGATGAAACCAAAACACATGCACTTTGTTGCCACCACGAGCGTGTACAATCATACTCAACAATGCCATGGGAGCGGGTGCGGTGAGCGCGTACTTAAGCGCGGTCCATAGCGGACTGTTAGCTCACCCACTCACCCCTATTTTTTGAGGTCGGAGATGACGGGGTGTGTGTCAGCAGAGCACTAGGTTGCTTGTACCCTGTGGAGAAAGGAAGCGAAAACGCCAAGCGTGTAGGCGTGAGCACACAATGTTCCTATCTGACCGGCAGTGTTAAATCGTTGACGTTCAGCATGTCCTTGATGCGGGCTGGCAGGCTTACTCACGTTGGGTGGCGCGGCAACTAGCAGTGATCCTACCTTGCTTTGGTCCCCTTGGGTGTGTTTGTGAGGCCAGAGTATTCGTAAGGCCACGTATTAGCGTGCCAGCGTAACGACGCTAGAACGCTAGTTGCTGCAGCCATCTTGGGAGTGAACTTTATAGAGACTAAGCTGCGCTGCCAGTGGCAAAAACAGTAGCGAGTATATCTCCAGGTTGCCATATATGTGTGGTCGTGTTTGAAGCTGATAGGACCTGTCCCAGGCTCTAGTGGAATTTGTCTGCGAATAATGGTGTAACCAGTGGCTGGGCGTGTTACCAGTAATCCATGTTAATGGAAGGGGTCCATTCTGATTGGTGGTAAGTGGACCTGGCCGTCGCCTGCATAGAATGATATGTAGATGGGTTTCTACAGTTGTCATGAAAGGTTGTATTTTGCACCTATTGTGCTAAATTACCCAATACTACATAATATCCAGTATGTCTTGTGATCTGTAAGGAGTGTGATTCTTCACCACAATAAATGTAAGTACAGTGGTGGTGAATAAGAGCGGCATGGAAAGGGTTCTACTGCCCATGGAATTTAAGATCCATAGAGGTGGAAGATTAGACCATGAAGTGCTACAACTAACATGGATTGAAGCCGCCATACTGAGACACTATGTGCCCAACCTTGGACTACTGCCCATAATGGTAATTGTATTACTGCACATAATGGCAATTGTACGATTTTCCTGCCAACTCCTGTATGTTGTTTATCGAACTCAGGGATGGAGCAGGAGAGGCCTGGTTGTTTTTACTGGGAATCTAGTTGAACGCAGGGTAATTCCCATAGTGGTAAAACAGAGTATTGAATGGAAAGAGTCCCAAAGGAAGCGGTTGCCAAGATTCAGTAATATGGATGTATTATCCAGGTCGGTTCAGTTCCACCCAGGGGATATCATCATTGAGGCCAATGGTGTGGGAGAAAAGTTTACAAATCCAAAGTTGTTCCTTCCTGAATAACGCCTCCTTCCGTATTTGGGGGTGTGATTCCAATATTGTCCAGTGTAGGTCATTAGTAGTGTGGTTCATTTCAGTGAAATGGGCGCACATTTTGGTATTGGTCTTTTTACACCTTATATTGCTCCTGTGTTCTGTGATTCTAGTTTTTACAGGGCGTGTCATCATCCCTATATATTTGAGCTGGCAGGGGCAAGTGATAAGATACACGCAATTGTGTGTGTTACAGTTGGTGTGTTTCTTTTGTGTCCACTTAAAAGTGTCAGTTAGTGTAACTGTCTTGGTCGCACTTGTAAGTGGGCAGACTATGTATTGTCCACAAGGGTAGTGGCCAGTCACTGGTGGCATGTTCCTCAATTGGTTCTGTGGTGGTGGATCCTTTTTTGGCCTGGTACTGATTAGTAAGTCTTTTAGGTTGGCGGTTCTTTTGAAGGCGAACATAGGGGGACTGGGTGCTAGGTCACCAATTTGTAGAATCCACCAATGTTTCCTTATGATCCGTCTGATCATATTGGATTCAGGTGTAAAGGTGGTGACGCATGTAATGTGCTCAGTTGCAGGCTTGGGCTGAATTTCGAGAAGTGCCTCTCTATTTGCGTTTCGTGCTCTCTTATGGGCGGTTTTTATTTTTCTCGCCGGGTACTCCCGTCTGGCCAAGTGGCTAGTAAGCTCATATGACTGTGTCTGGATATCATCAAGGTAACTGCAATTACGTCTGAGCCGCAAGAATTGCCCATACGGTAGGTTTTCCTGTAGTGCTTTTGGGTGGAAGCTGCTAAAAAGCAAGGGACTGTGGCTATCAGTAGCTTTTTTGAAGGTTTTTGTCTCCAATCTATTCGCTCTAAGGCTGATCAAAAGGTCCAGGAAAGGTAGTTCCTGGTCAGAGATATTGGCTGTGAACCGTAGGTACGGGTTAAGGCTGTTGCCCACCCTTCCAAAATACCAGGATGTCATCAATGTAGCGACGCCATAGGATGATGTTATCTTTATAGGGATTTGTATCAGTGAGGACGTGTTTGGACTCGAAGTCTGACATGTAGAGACATGCCAGACTGGGGGCAAATGTGCTGCCCATTGATGTCCCTTGGGTTTGATGGTAGATGCGGTTCTCAAACTGAAAATAGTTCTCTGTTAGGGCTATATTGGCACACTCTATAATGAAGCTTATGGGTGTAGAGGCAGACCAGGTGGTTGATCTGAGGGTCTCTTCCACAACCTCCAGTGTTGTCAGTTGTGGAATATTGGTGTAGAGGGCCGCTACGTCTAGGGTAATTATTACATCCAGCTGAGGGCCCTCCACGTTGTGTGCTTCGATCAGATTCAGGACATTCCTCGTGTCTTGGAGGAATGTCGGGGTTTCCTTGACTAGCGGTCTGAAGAAGTGGTCACAAAATTTAGTGAATGGTTCCAGGACTGACCCAATGCCTGTTACTACGGGCCTACCTGGTGGTGGTGGTGTACCCTTGTGAATTTTTGAAAGGGTGTAAAAGTAGGGTACTCTTGGGCTCTCATTTATGAGGAATTCAGCCTCATTTTTGGTAATCCACCCCTGGTGTAGTGCCGCTGTCATCATGGACCTAATTTTGATGGTCAGTCGTGTTGTAGGGTCTTCCATCAAGGGAGTGTAGTATCTTCTGTCCTCTAGTTGGCGGAGGCATTCCGTTCTGTAGTCTGTTGTAGACATGATGACAATAGCTCACCCTTTGTCAACCTCTTTGATGCTGATAGAGGTATCGCTAGCCAGTTTTTTGCTGGCCTCATTTTCCTGCCTTGAGGTATTGTGGAATGTACTGTTAATGCGGTTAACCGCAATCTCCTTTAGGACTGCCTGTTCAAATGTGAGGATCTCTGGTGGTACCATGCCTGCAGTCGGGGTGAATGTGGTCGGCTTACGTAGGTCTGAGTCTACTGGTGGTGACTCTGGTTGGTTTGCGAAAAAGGCTTTTAAGCGAACTTCCCTGAACAAGTTGTGTAACTCACAGTTGATTCTGAAGTCGTTAGTCCTGGGTGTGGGGACAAAACCCAGACCGTTGTGTAGGACTTTTTCCTCTATATCGCTGAGCTGCCTCGTGGAGAGATTGACCACTAGCTTCTCTTCCCTGTCTGGCTCCTGAGTTCCATGTGTTGTTGTTGGGGTTGGTCCTGCCACTTCACCTGCTTCCGTGGGTTGTAGCTTCCTCTTGTTTTGCCTCTCCCTCTGCCCCAGTCTCTGCCTAAAAAAGGTGGTTGGTGGAAGGGGGCAAATGGTGGTTGCGGGCCTTGTGGGTAACCCAGGATCTGCCATAATGGGGGTCCCTGATAAGGTGGCATTCCGTATCCAAACATGTGGTTTGTATGTCCTCTTTGGTGTTGTTGATGTTGTCCTCCCCAGCTGTCTGTGCTCGAGTTGCTGCTGTAGGAAGAATTCCTTCTTTGCGAGGAGTGACTCTCCTCTGATGAGTAATCATCCTGTGCTTGGTGAAAATCCTCTTTGAGGTAAGGATAGATTTTTTCTTAGCTAAACCTGGAGATATCCTTTTGGAGTTTAGTAACCTTCTGTTTCATTAGGAAATCTCTGTTTTCAGCTATCTCGCTGTTGATTTCTGCCAGCTTAGTTTTGAAGGCTGTGATGGTGATGCTCGCTTTTAGGGCTCCTTCTGCCACCGTGATTTTAATAATCAGGTCGTCCACTAGGCGCTTGGCTGTCTTTATGATCAAAACCAGCTAGTCCTTAGTGCATTCCCAGGCAACTCCTCCTTGAATTGTTTATCCTCCAAAAAGATTCTTGGCATGTTGGACACAATAAGACCATTGGGGGCTATATTAGCACGTACGTATTTGTTCATTATGGCACCATGCATGATGATCTTCATGAGCTGTCGTTTCATCGTGGTAATGGTATTCCAATCACCACCTTGACTGGTGGATGCTGCCGCTCCATCTGGGTCTAAAAGTGAGGGTGTTCTCAAAATTTCCGATACCGGGTCATCGCTGAATGAGGGGCCTTTGTTGTTCTCCATGGCGAAACCAGGTCGGTGTGAGAAAACCAGAGTACGAAATGTTACTCTAATGGTTCACGGTGGGTTGTCCGTCGAAAAATAACTAAATGAAATAGGTTACACGGCTGGGCCGCCATGTGATAAAGTCTCTTAAATAATAGGAGCAACATCACCTGCGTCACGACCTTTACACCTGAATCCAATATGATCAGACGGATCATAAGGAAACATTGGAGGATTCTACAAATTGGTGACCTAGCGCCCAGTCCCCCTAGGTTCACCTTCAAAAGAACCGCCAACCTAGAAGACTTACTAATCAGTACCAGGCCAAAAAAGGATCCACCACCACAGAACCTATTGTGGAACATGCCACCAGTGACTGGCCACTACCCTTGCGGACAGTGCATAGTCTGCCCACTTACAAGTGCGACCAAGACAGTTACACTAACTGACACTTTTAAGTGGACACAAAAGAAACACACCAACTGTAACACACGCAATTGCGTGTATCTTATCACTTGCCCCTGCCAGCTCAAATATATAGGGATGACGACACACCCTGCAAAAACTAAAATCACAGAATACAGGAGCAATATAAGGTGTAGAAAGACCAATCAAAATGTGCGCCCATTTCACTGAAATGAACCACACTACTAATGACCTACACTGGACAATATTGGAATCACACCCCCAAATACGGAAGGAGGCGTTATTCAGGAAGGAACAACATTGGATTTTTAAACTTTCCTCCCACACCATTGGCCTCAATGATGATATCCCCCGGGTGGAACTGAACCGACCTGGATAATACATCCATATTACTGAATCTTGGCAACCGCTTCCTTTGGGACTCTTTCCATTCTATACCCTGTTTTACCACTATGGGAATTACCCTGCGTTCAACCAGATTCCCCGTAAAAAACAACCAGGCCTCTCCTGCTCCATCCCTGAGTTCGATAAACAACATACAGGAGTTGGCAGCAAGATTGTACAATTGCCATTATGGGCAATAGTACAATTACCATTATGGGCAGTAGTACAATTACCATTATGGGCAGTAGTCCAAGGTTGGGCATATAGTGTCTCCGTATGGCGGCTTCAATCCATGTTAGTTGTAGCACATCATGGTCTACACTTCCACCTCTATGGATCTTAAATTCCATGAGCATTAGAACCCTTTTCATGCCCCTCTTATTCACCACCACTGTACTTACATTTAATGTGGTGAGGAATCACGCTCCTTACAGATCACAAGACACACTGGACATTATGTAGTATTGGGTAATTTAGCGCGATAGTTGCAAACTACAACCATTCATTACAACTCTTCCAACCCATCTACATATCATTCTATGCAGGCGATGGCCAGGTCCACTTACCACCAATCACAATGGACCCCTTCCATTAACATGGATTACTGGTAACACGCCCAGCCACTGGTTACACCCTTATACGCAGACAAATTTCACAAGGGCCTGGGACAGGTCGTATCAGCTTCAAACACAACCACACATATATGGCAACCTGGAGACATACTCGCTACTGTTTTTGCCAATGGCAGCGCAGCTTAGTCTCAATAAAGTTCACTCCCAAGATGGCTGCTGCAACTAGCGTTCTAGCATTGTTACGCTGGCACGCTAATACATTGCCTTAAGAATACTCTGGCCTCACAGACACGCACATGGGGACAGGAGCAAGGGTAGGATCACAGCTAGTTGCCGCGCCACCCTACGTGAGTATGCCTGCCAGTCCACATCAAGGACATGGTGAACGGCAACGATTTAACACTGCCGGTCAGATACCAACATTGTGTGCTCACGCCTACATGCTCGGCGTTTTCGCTTCCTTTCCCCACAGGGTACGAGCAACCTAGTGCTCTAATGACACACACCCCCGTCTTCTCCGACCTCAAAAAATAGGGGTGAATGGGTGAGCTAACAGTCCGCTATGGACCGCGCTTAAGTACCCGCTCACCGCACGCTCTCCCATGGCATTGTTGAGTATGATTGTACACGCTAGAGGCGGCAACAAAGTGCATGTGTTTTGGTTTCATCATATGTGTGTACTTGCATGAGGCTCAAACTACGGGTGAGGTATCTACCCCTCGTTTCTGCACGTGGTTTGTCCACACATATATGGCAACATTTTTTGTATGTCACCCACTATACGTGTTGTATTGTATGCTTTTTCTCAGTGGAGCTAGCATGTATACTCCACTCCGTACTTTTTAATATGGAGCACGTTTACGCTTCACTAAGGCACTGAAAAATTGAAGAATTGATCTATGCCTTGACTGATCTTTTTTAATTAGATAACTGCATGCTGCCGTTACCTGGTCATTTCTCCAAAAGTACTTCTAGTAGCATGCCAAGGCACTTCATGAGGGACTAGTTGAAAAACCATCACCTTTCCCTCTCACTTGCAGCCCAGTGAGACCCCTACGGGCTTACCTAGCACCATGATGACGTTTTTCCCTTTTTAATACTGTTTTACCTTTTTACTAATCTCTTTCAGGCCTCATTACACCTGTCCAATTGACCTGGTGTTCAACAGCAATACTGGTTACTACACTACATCAAGAACCAGCTTAATGGTAGTGTAAGAGTTGAGATTATCTTCTCCTATATATCACGGTCCTGATGAATTGCCACTAGACCCGTTAGGGGCTTCTTTAGGCAAGAAATATGTCAACCCCATGCACCACACAGACAATGTAGGATCATTATCTCCAGGCAGGGCTTTCAGTTTTTAGTTAGATTAGTGCATCCTGGGAATAAAATTATTGAAAAGGGCAGCCCTAGACCTACTTTAAATTACACTGCACACTCACGACACTACCCTGTCCACAAACCCTCACACACCCAACGGCTTCATCAAAGAAATATCTCCGCCAAAGAGCCCCTCCGCGGGTGCCCGTCGGGCATTGCAGTGCCGGCCCGATGAGGAGCAGGCCCAATGATGAAGCATGACATCCCTTGAGGTGTGTGAGGGCACTTCATAACAGACTTGAACACTCCCACACACTTAGGAACTGCACACTGGTTTATTGCTCATATTACGTCTCAGGAGTACGTGTGCAGGACCTGGTTAAAAATCTCCTGGTTCCTATTATTTAAGAGTCTTCACCCTCGCCCTCAGGTCATGCCACCTCTTCCTGATGTCCTCCTTTGTGCGCAGGGTGGCACCTGCAGCAATCCCTTTGTTGACTATCCTATTCCACATTTAATTTTTCCTAGCGATAGAAATTTGTTGGCTCCAAACAATTGTGGCTCTACTCTAAAGATTTTATCCACCATCACTGACAACTCGGTGTCAGACAAGCGTAGATTTTTGGCAGGTGACATGTTAATTAAATAAATTGAATGACAGTGAAGAAAATTAAAAATGGCTTAACAACAAGGAATTATGTAGAAAATGTGCAAAACAAGTGTGAGGTGTGTGTGTTGGGATTGTGTGAAAAGGGCTGCCTCTGTTATATTCTTGAGTTTGGCCCATGTAGCGAAGCTGCTTATTTCTTACATTGTTCTCACAAATAACAATTCCAGCTGTGACCTTTTGCACACATTTGCACGCACAACAATGTTGGATTTGTTTCTCTGAAACTAAACTTGTTTTTACACCTAGCTTCACACAACATTATCACAACGCCCTAAACATCATGTACAGGGTCTTGTCTCGCACTACGTACAAATGAATCGTCCCTTGGGGGGATTCTTGGCTTTACACCTACACACACACTAGGTACACTTAGAGTAGGGTCCGCATAGTAGGAATACGCTAAATTACTGTCTTGTTTATATGCCTGCGGCGGCTGGCATAGTTGAATGCGGTGAGGCAATGAGGCAGGGTGACGGAATAGGTATAATTAAATAAATAAAAGATACCTATTCTGTTGTTTGTCGGCTTCCCCCCTGCCGCGCCCTGCCCCGCCCCACCGCGCTTACCTGAGCCAACTACCGCTGGCCTGCATATATACATTGTTTAGCACCATAATAGAACTATATCTACTGTTTACACTTTTGGTGCTTCTAATCACTTTTATCTGCTTCTGTCTACTAATCATTGCAGCACACGTATTTTATGCAAGAACCCGTAAATATTCTCTACTGATGAGGGAGGAATCCCAAAACACTGGTGTCTAGAGATGCGATATCGAAAGACGGCATCAGCTGAAAAATAATATGAACTTTGTGTGAAAAGCTGAACTACAACTACCAAGACGCTATGGGGTAATGGCGCTGTTACATGCAAGCAGTGCGCTCCTACCCACTTTCACTGATAAAAGGCTCTCGTGAGCCGCCCCCAAGCTGACAAGCTTTGGAACGCCTGCATGCTATGAGTGGGATTATACCTGGGAATATTGGCAGCATGTCCAGCAACCCGTAAATATTCTCTGCTGATGAAGGAGGAATCCCGAAACACTGGTGTCTAGAGATACGATATCGAAAGACGGCATTAGCTAAAAATAATATGAACTTTGTGTGAAAAACTGAACTACAACTACCAAGAAGCTATGGGATTATGGCGCTGTTACATGCAATCAGTGCACTCCTACCCACTTTCACTAATCATTGCAGCACGCGTATTTTATGCAAGAATAACTTTGGTTCAATAAATATTATTGATGAAAACATCCCACTGTGTATTCTCTATATATTTTTCTGAGAATAAGTGAGCATGAGTGACTGAACTAAAAGTTTTGCACTGTTTCCACGATTCCTGAGGGTCAGGCTTGTCATGTTCAGTTGTTGCCAGAAAGCCTTTCGCTCCCTGGTAGGTTACGGGGTCTTACAGTGGCACTGAAAGCTAGCTGGTCTATATGCCAACATATCCTGCTGGATGTCCGGAAACAGTCTTGACAACAATACCTTAGTTTATGTTGTCCAAACAATGCACAGGTGCTACGGATTGGAAGGAAATACACAACACCTTAACTGAGCAATATTGCTGGGATGTGGTGTGTTTTATAGTGTGATTTGTAGGTGTGTCCACTTTGGCCTTGACCATCAGCTGTGTTGATTTTTTCTGCATCCAATGTGCACTGTTGTGCTGTTTGGCTGTAGAAGTAGTGCGACGGTCTAGCGCCATCATGAAACAACCAACAAGGGACCGCCAGTACAACGGCATCTGAGTCCCTATCAGCAACATTTCTGACCGCCGCGGTCCTAATGGAGAACACACCAACTACCGCCGTCTGCGGCAGGGGTAACTTTGCGGCCTCAGCGGTCAGAATCGGACCATGGCTATGGCAGTCGGACGGTCAGTCCGACCGCCATCGTAATCAGCCCCTGTGTCTTTAATGGTGGGATGAAACCAAAGACCCAAATATTTGATTTTACTTTGACTCCAGTACAAAATTAGAATTAACAAAAACAGCATGAAAGCAAAATGTATTTAAAGGAAGAATTTCACGTTTATCAGAATTTAATTTATACCCGGAAATCGAGGCAAAATACGCAACTTCTGTTAATAAAGCTGGGAGATAGCTCTGAGGTTGTGACATAAAAAAAAGAATATCATCTGCATAAGCAGAAGTTTGTAATTGTCGGTTACCATATGGAAAATCATAAATATCTGAATGTAGATAAAGTTTAGTTAGAAAAGGTTCAAGACCGAGAATAAATAAAAGTGGAGATAGAGGGCATCTTTGTCGAACACCTCTATGGAGGGAGAATTGTGAAGAAATAAGACCATTAACTGTAATAGATGCCTTGGGAGAGGAGTAAAATAGAGAAACAAAATTAATAAAAGTCGTACAAATTCCAAACCAAGACAGAGTAGAAAAAATGAAAGGCCAGGCAACGCGATCAAAACATTTTTCTGCGTCTAACGTAATAGCAGGTAAAGATTGTTTATGAACTTTGTACTTGCATAAAACATTAAAAAAATAGTCTAGTATTATCTCAGAGATGTCTACCTTTAATGAAATCAGATTGCTCCATACCTATTAGGTGAGGAAGTAAAGGATCAAGACGAAGAGCAACAATTTTAGCAAAAATGTCATAATCTAAGTTAACAAGGGAAATAGGCTTATAATTTTTACACCACTTAAGATCTTTATTTTCCTTGGTGATAAGGCAAATTAGGGCATCTTGAAACGAACCTTCATCCATTCCGGATGATATGAAATGAGTAAAAAAGGAATGTAGTTTAGAAGTTAAAATGTTAAAAAATGCTATAAAATTCAATGGTAAACCCATCGAGACCTGGAGCTTTCACTTTTTTATGGACCGCATGACAACAAAATGTGTCTTCAAGAGAAATATGTATCCTTATCTAAGGAAGCAAAATCAATATCTACAGACGAGGGTGATGTTATGTAATTTAAATATTGTGAAATGTCTTCTTGAGAAGGTTGAGATTCGGGAGTGTATAAAGTTCTAAAAATAATTAGTAAGTGTTAAAATGAGTTAAAATATCTTCATTTTTATAGACAAGGGTATTAGAGGCAGACAAAATAGAATCAATTTTAATAGGTTCTTTTTAATTTTTAGATAATTAGCCAGAAGTTTCCCGGATTTATTTTGCCTTCCATAATATTTTGCACTAGATTTAAGCAAATAAGAATTAGCAATTTCTGTTGAGTTTTCGTTAAAAGTGAATTTGGCTTGTATTAATTCATCTGCCATTCCTTCGAATTAGATAAATAATATTTATGCTCTAATTATTTAATATGATTCAAAATTTAAAGCAATTTTTGAGAAGCTGATTTCTTCTTCTGGACCATAAAAGAAATAATGAAGTCTCTCGAGGTAGCTTTAAACGGATCCCACACCATCCAGAAAGAAATATCAGAAAATTCATTATCGTGAAACAAAATTAGTAGCAAACTCTTCAAATGCTTGAGTAAAATTATTGTCTAGAACAAGAGAGTTATTAAATTGCCATCTCTAACCCACAGGAATATGTGGAATAAAATCTAAATCTAACATAAATGGAGCATGATCAGAAATTGCAATAGAACCAATTTCCGATTGTATAATATGCTGTACTAAAGGCTGAGAAACAAATGAATAATCAATCCTAGATTGAGAGGAAGGAACCGGAGAAAAAAACCTATATTCTTGAAAGGTTGGATTGTAAACCCTCCAGGTGTCAGTAAAGCCCCTGTGTTCCATAGTGGAAGTAAATTGGGTGTGCATACAAGATAATGTAAATTTAGAACTGGAATGTCTGTCAATAAAGGGGTCAAAAACCATATTGCAATCGCCACCAAAAATCAAATCATGATTAGTAAGGGACATGCCAAAAGGATCTATCTTGTTGTGTTGGAGCATATTTGTAATGGGAATTTTATTCATAGTAATGGAAAGCACTATCTACCTGCCATTAGAATCTGACTCTTCGGAAATAACTTGAATATTTAAACATTTATTTCATAGTATTGCCACTCCATTACATTTGCCAGTGCCTGGAGAAGAGAAGATATGACCAACCCACTGTTTTTTTAGTTTAAAAATTTCTGACTGTGTTACATGAGTCTCTTGCAATAAAACAATATCACTGTTAAGTTTAGATAAATGTGTTAATACTCTGCTGTTTTATAGGTGAACCCAAACCCTTAATGTTCCAAGAAATAACTCTTAGAGTCATTTATAATCTAATAAATAATTTTAAAACAGATTGATGATCATAAAAATAGTTAAGTAACAGTAAACGTACAATTTTTATGAAAGACTCAAAGAGATAAGCAATGAAAAAGGAATATGAAAGGATATTAAGAAGTATAGACTAGATATTTAAAAGACAAGTGGGAAGGAAAAAGAAAGTCAAGAGAGAAGAGAAGAGAAGAGAGAGGAAAAGAGAGAATGAAAAAGAAAGCAAACCGGAAACATCAAAGAGGATACAAAAAAACAACAAAACTATCATACCTATAGAACAAACAAATAGTCGAGGGTGGTGAAGCCACATAAGGGGATGATAAATCTGAGACTCGATGCAGTTGACTCACGGGAAAGAAGAAGACCACAGAAAAGGACTTCAATTAATTCTTCTGTACACACGGAGTATTTCTAGGGAAGGGGAAGAAAAACTTTATATTAACAAATAAAAGGAACATACATATAAAACAAACAGTTAACAAATTCCAAATCCACCACAAACCGAAGAACTAACATTCTGAAATATCATAAATCAGAGGAAGAACCATTTAAACTAATAACATCAGGTGTAATTATATATTCGAAATATCCATCGTTGCTCCTCTGCAGGTATCAATAAAGTTCTGAAGAAGAGAATGGTCCTCATAAGTGGTAGTTTTATTATTATGAGTCACTTTGAAGAGACAAGTGTGGAGAAGACCAAATCTCGCATTGAGAGAATATACAGCTGGGCGCATGTCAAGAAATGTCTTCCTTCTGTCTTCTCTGGCTTTTGCCAAATCTTGTGCAAAAAATAAAATATATCCAGACCAGGAAATGCGATCTTTAGCTTTGGCTGCTTTGATAATTGTAAAAAGATCAAGGTACTCCAAAAAGTATATGATGACTCCTCTGGGTTTGTGTGAGGATGATGCAGCATGAGGGGGATAACCAAGTCTTTGCGCACACTGTATGTTTAAAATAGATGAAGGAGGAAGATCCAAAATCTGAGGGAGAAATGTTTTGAAAGAGATGTGGTCCAAGCCCTCTGATCCTTCAACCAAACCATAAATGCGTAATTTATTTCTCCTATTGTGATTTTTCATGTCTTCCGCTTGCTTTTTAAAGATAACACTTTCTCTTGCAGTGTATTATTAATCTGCACTGAATCTTGAAGATGTTCAACCTTCCAGTCCACTTGACTAACTCTGTTTTCTACTAAGGACCATTTATCATCTAAAAGTTGGAGCTGTTTATTAGGATCATCCATATAAGGCTTAAGTGCCCTAATCTCGTCAAGAAGCATCTCCATTGATATTGTTGTGTTAAATTTAATTGAAGAGTGTGGATTTTTTTAAACTCTTTTGGATGCAGAAATAACAGACGTAAGCTTAGAAGACACCTTAGTATTAGATGTGGATACAGCAGACATATTAGAGGAAGATGCCGGAAATACATGACAGGTACCTATACTTTGCGCCATAGTTTCTAATACAGAATAAGAATTAAATGTATGAACTTTTGCAGCAGATTTGGCAACTGACGTCGTAGGAGCATGACATTTTAAATCCCTGGGTTTGCCCATATGTGGAGCTATCAACATATATAATAAAGAAACTGCCAGCAGAAGATTGTTGAATTACAGGAGCTATATGTAATTAAACAGCTTCTGAATTGTGGCAATATCAGAGTAGGCTACTTATGATATACTACCCAGAATCAGCAATAAAAATTATAGCAAATACAGTCTTGAGACAGAAATTGCAATTTGAGTAATCAGTTGTTCATTGTAAACAAAGAAGTAATATCACGATTACAATAAAGAAGAAGCATTAACACAATTTCTTACAGCAGTTCCCTATCCACATAGTTCTGCTCGCATTAAAACATTTGTACTGAAATTTTAGTAAGAGGAAGAAAATGGGGGCATGAAATTCCAGTCAGGATGTCGATCAGAACCAAGATAAGCTTCATGCAGAACTGTTAACTAAAGTACTTGCAGCCCAAATAGTTTTTCTAGGAAAGCATCACTTAAAACATTTAAAGAGGGATCTCCAGCCTGTGAAATTATGTAGACATTTGAAGAGAACTGCTCTGTAAGGAAGACCAGTACTAAAAACAAAATGGCCGGCACATTCCTCTTTTCAACGCGTCTGCCGGTTTTACACTGAAAAGTACCTTAATGCATCAGAAAGCAAGTACCGCAACACACCCTTTGGATTTGGCACATGTTTTCAATATCCTCCATGTGGAGGCATCTGCTTGCTCTCTCCCAGCGATCTCAATGGAGCATCAGCAAAGAGCGGCCATACTGCACAGTGTCAAGTCACGCCCCTCCTGACTCACACTTAAGCTACACAAACCTACCTTCTATTCTGCCACCATCCCTTACCTTGCCTAGCATAAATATTGCCTGGAATCGGCAAAGCCAATGGGTATGTCCTTGGCAAGCAGATGCATAGGTTACATTTTTAATATTTTATTGCAAGCTTATACCACAAAATCAAACTGAAAAAGAAAGCACGCTGCCTAAATATGTTGGTGATATGATTGCAAAGAAAGCTTAAAATGTTGACCATTGCTTATAATATGGATCTACTTTTAATGGTGTGGGTGTTCCCTAGCAGTAAGGTGTACTTGAAATAGATATAGAAGCTCTTTGGGGCAGATTTACAAGAAAGTGACGCATCTGTAGAGATGGGTCACTTTACCTGCGCCACCCTGAGAAACCCTTGCGCCACCATGCATGCGCCGTATTTACAATACGGCACACCATGGCGCAAGGATTGACAGATGCGTCAGAAATTCTGACGCATCTGTTGGCGCAAAAGTCACGTATTGCTGGAGTCGTGTCGCAAGCAAGACGCAACTCCAGCAATACATGGGGAAACCCATCCTCATTGTGCTGTGTCACTCCTTACGCCTGCTCCTAGCAGGCGTAAGGTTTTGATGCAGTGGCGTCCTAGAAGTGGCGCAGTGAAATCTTGTAGATTTCACTGCGACACTTCTACGAGGCTTTTTTGCGTGGAAACACCCACCCTGCATACATTATACCTGACGCAGGTATAATGTGACGCAGGGCTTTACAATGAGACGCATCTCCCTAGATGCGTCACGTTGTAAATAGGCCGCATTTTTACATTGCCGCTGCGTCACAAAAAGTGACGCATCAGCGGCGCAAAAATGACGCAAGGGGCTTGTAAATCTGCCCCTTTGTATTTTAAATTCACAGTGTGGGAAATAAGGTACTTGTTACCAAAAAGAACAAGCATTGGCATAGCCAATAGGTCTCGCTTTTGGGACCTTATAAGTATTTAGTTATGCAGCACAATATCTTTGGTGCAACATCAACTGTAAGCTTTTGTGTGTGTAAACAATTATGTGGAGTTGAATCATGTTGCGTGTAGTGGTATTATGTGGAGTGTAATTATGCTGGGTGGTGTTGAATTGTGTGGCCGTGAATTGTGTGGTGTGGAATTGTGCGGTGTAGCGTGTCACACTAAACATCCAGGTACGCTACACTGAATTGGATCAATCTACGGAAAAATAGATAATAAGCAATCGCCAAGAATTAAAAAAATAAAATAAAGATCTGTCTTTTCCCTAAAACAAACAGGTTAGCTGTCCCATGGCATCAAGGCTCATGAGATATGGTGTATTTATTTGGAACTCCTAATCTTTTATTATCAAAAATATTTAAGTAAACAAGGCATTTTTCAATATTTATTATTCTTTCAGAGAATGGGAAACATGTTTTGATCGTTCTGTATAATGAAACATAAACACCACTCCCCACCAATGAGTATATATAATTTTATGTTGTTGGGACAGCAGCTTTAACCATAGCGAGCTGAACATTGGTCGTGTTTTGGTTAAAGGACGCCCTCAGTGAGTCCTAAATAACAATTGTTTGGGAGAAAGAATCAAGCATTCAGAGTTGCTGACCTTGAAAATAGGGAACTGGGTTCAAGTCTCGGCATGCTCTCCCCGTGCCAACACCCCCACAGAAAAAAGGCAGAAACATGCCGATATTAAAAATGTAAATACCTATTATCACTTGCTACATTACATTTGGCTAAAAGTAAGGCTTGGATTGTTTAGGAAACTAATGAAAAATTATTTTTTTAATTCCAAATTCAAATCTCTGTATGTTGGAATGGCCACGTGGCCTGGTGCAGGCGCGCCACGAGACAGTGTACTTCAGACTGCAGCACCCCTCCCAGGCTGTACACTCCTGATCACACCAGCATTCCAGAAGAGTGTGACGTGTTCGAGTCTTGATTACATTGGCAGATTACAGGTGCATCCTCCACTTATGGACAGGAAACATTTATCGTATCTTGCAGATACTCACAATCTGCTAACAGATCTGACAAGAACCACATGACAGTCACGAAATATGAAGCTAGCCAACTTCGAAAAACAACCCATCATCAGTGCGTGCAAGGAGCCGTGTACAGCAGAAAATGTTTACAGTAGTCCAGGTGTGCAATAAAGAATCAGTGTGCACTGGAAATTGTACAGCAGGATCATCCAAATTTGGCCCAGGTCGGCTGGATTCCCACTCGCCTTTCAGGATAACTACCAAAGACGTAAATGACGGGCGTTAAGATTCAGTGCGTGTGCAGCTATGTTAATTTTACATTCCTAAAATCTGGCATGGACGTGGCCTTCCTGGACCGAAGTTTGTCACCCCGCTTTGTAAGAAATCATAACCAAGTCGACATAAGAAGACATCGGAACATGCTGATGCAGATTAGATCGTATAGAAAGCACATAAATTAAACGAAGCCCAATGTGCGCATAGAGTTCCAGTTAAAACGGAACAAAAGCGAACATTACGAAAACACGGTCTAGGCTGAAAACAAATTTTAAAAAAGCGTGCCCACGAAGTCCCAGTTAAAACGGATCAAAAGCACACATTCCCGAAACAATGGCTAGGCTGAAAGCAACTAAAATAATAACACACTAAACATAAGTGAAAATACCGTCGGATGAAGCACGTTTACATCAACAGAAGCGAAAATACCATTGGATTAAGTGCGGCTATTTCACCACCCTTTAAACGCAACAATGGGTAACTGAACTTTATTCAGTAATAACGGAGGAGCCCACTGGAATATCACCCTCCACATGAAAGTCCCGAAGCAATTCACAATGAGTGGTGCGCGCGCTGTTAGAATGCGGCGGCCGCGAAAGTGAAAGCTGTAATGAGGACAGGGACACTGGATTTAGTAGATATAAGTAGAGGGTTTATTAACGACCCCATCCATCGAGGACTTGAGTCAACTGACTCCCCTAGAACACCCCACACTCAACGTTCCATGTTCTACCATGGAACTTACGCGACATCACACTTCTTCCTCTTTACATTTTAAAACGACATAAAATGAAATTAGAACATACAGATTCTAGGTAACCCATAAGAGCGAAAGTATATAAATGTTGCCCACACCTTTCCTCCCACTGATATGAAACAACAACAAAAATACAAGACCCACAACAAAGTTTCTATAAGCAAAATGACTAATTTCTTATAAAATCCTTAAGATAAACTGGACACTTACAAGATCTTACACTCTTGCGAATGGGTACAAAACACTTCTTTTGTGAAGAGAAACCCCTTGAACTTTCTACATCACTTGCATCATCATTTTTGGATTTTACATGAACAACTCGGCTAAGATTCCAGATGCGACCATCATTTGTTTTCAGTGCATTCTTGAATATCTTTACCACTGTCCTTACATCAGTGAATTTCGACCAGTTGCGACAACCAACAGGTGCTTTAACTCTAACTTTGTCTCCCACTTTGAATTCCACAAGTTTAGCCGATTTTCGTGCGTCAAAATAACTCTTCCTTTTCCTTTGTAAAACCAATTCTTTGTTCCTCCACTGACCAATGTCATTATCCTTTATACCTTTATCCACTGCCATCCAGCCAGGGCAGATAAAGGTATTTGCAGATCTTCCTTTGAATAATTCAAAAGGAGTCTTCCCTGTTGATGAGTGTGGCGTAAATCTGTAAGCTGTAATTCTTCTTTGCAACTCCTCTCTCCAATTCAAACTGTTAACTCTTGCAAACTGAATACTTTCTTTCAATGTCTTGTTCAATCTTTCTATGGCCCCATTTGTCTCTGGATGATAAAGCGATGTTTTTTATGTACAATCCCGCACTTAGTCAAATATTCCTCCATTTCACCTGAGCAAAATTGTGGGCCATTGTCTGATAACAAAGAACCTGGAAAACTTTCACGTTTAAAAATAGCATCTAAAAACTTAATCACAGCTTGAGTAGAAATGTCACGTACACAACTCACTTCAATCCAACGTGAATATAAATCAAGTAAAACTATTAAATACGGAGTCTGATGCTCACCATGAAGAGGTCCAACAATATCAATGGCTATTTCATCCCAAGGACACATGGGTAACTTCCTGCAGACCATAGGAGTTTGTCTGGGTTTAAGAATCTTGTCGCTCAAGGAACAGGGGACACAATCACGCACAATGCGTTCTACCATCAAATCTAGGCCAGGCCACCAAAAGTCCTGCCTTATGCGTTCTTTTGTTTTACAAATACCCATGTGACCCTCATGAGCCATTTTTATAATGTTGTCCCTCAAACCCTCTGGGGGTATCAGCCTCATGCCTCTGGTTAAAATGCCATTAGCAGTGGCTAGCTCATCACACACCATTTGCCAAGGCTTCTCAAGCTTGCTCCCTTTATCTTGTGTAATCATCTCCATCACTTTTAGCATTTCCTTGTCCTTTTTACTTCTTCCCTCCATTCATCTTCCTTTATGGCTCCTGAAGTGATTTCACAAACTTTCACATCAAACTCATCCACCATGTCTTCCAACCCTAACACATCTTGACATTCTACTGTATCTACCAAACGTGAGAGGCAATCTGCCGAGACATTACTTGCTCCTGGAATATATTCCATAGCAAAATCAAACTCCTGAAGTGAAATCACCCACCTCCTGATTCTCTACGAAATTGAGTCCAACCCTTTTTCTCGAAAATCTCCTTAAGCGGTTTATGATCCGACCTCACAATGAATTGAGTACCCCAAACAAATTTCTTAAATTTATTCAAAGCCCAAAAGATGGCTAACGCCTCCTTCTCAATGACAGAGTAATTTATTTCTGCTCCTCTTAAACATCTTGACGCACAAGCGACCAAACACTCCTGACAACCTCTTTTCTGGATCAACAATGCACCTAGTCCTTTCTTACTCGCATCCGTCACAATGTACGTCAATTCACCAGGTTTGAAAGCTTGTAAATCAGGTGCATTTTTAAGATCCTGCTTAACATTCTTGAACTCTTCCTTACACACTTCATCCCACACAAACTCTGTCTTCTTGCACAGCAAGCTTCTTAGATGACACGTTTTATTTGCAAAATTTTGTATAAACTTGCCATAAAACTCAGCCATACCCAAAAATGATGCTAGCTCTTCCTTCGAACATGGTTCTTTTAGATTTACAATAGTTTCTACCAACTCTTTTTGGTTTGACACCACTACCAGATATATGATGGCCCAAATAATCTACTTCTGTCACCCCAAACTTGCACTTATCAAAACGTAGGGTCAAGCCAGCTACCGTTAACCTGTTCAACACTTTTTCCACTCTCCCATCATGTTCTTCTATGGACTTACCATAAATTAACAAGTCATCCTGATAACACCTTACACCCTTAATTCCTTTAACTACATCGTTCATAATTCTCTGAAAAACAGAGGCGGCTGAGACCAGTCCGAAGGGCATCCTTAAAAACTTGAATGCTCCCATGGGTGTAATGAAAGCAGTAAGCTCCTGTGAGCTCTTTTCTAGAGGCACCTGATGATACGCCGAAGCTAAGTCGAGTGTACTAAAATAACAAGCACCATCCAAGGTTGAAACCATCTCATCAATATTAGGTAATGGAAATTTGTCCACAACCACCTCCTTATTGAGTGCACGTAAATCCACACAAAGACGAATTTCATTATTGCTCTTTCTAGCCACAAATATGGGAGCCAATCACTCAGTCGCTTCCACCGGCTCAATCACACCTGCATCCAATAACCTGTTAATCTCTTTTTGTACAGGTTCTTGTATACTCAGAGGAATTCTCCTCACTTTTGCTGCAATGGGCTTTGCACCTAACTTCAACTTGATACAATGGTTGTAGCCCTTCAAACGTCCTAAAGAGTCCTTGAACAATTCTCTAAACTTGTTCACATATCTGTCACAAACATTCTCTATAGACTGCACCATTACAGGAGGATTCCCATTGGGATCAAGAATAATCCCAAGCCTCGCTTGGTGTGTCCAACTCAGTAGGTTATCCCCTTTCTCTGCTACATAGATCTTAGCATCCGTAAATCTCTCTTTGCACTCCAGGCAAGTTTGAAAGTATCCCAACATTTTTATCGGAGTTCCCCCATAACCTGTTGGCCTTACATCGGTTTTTAATAATTTTACTTTGTTTTTAAAATTTTCTTCAAAATTCTCCTTAGAGATAAATGTGAGATGAGAACAAGAATCAAACTTCATCTTTATTTTCACATCTTCTATCTTAACCCATTCCGAAGGATGTTCCAAACCACACACCTCATTCACCTGAAAACTGACCTCTTTCACATCAATCTTCCCATCTCTTTTGTTTCGAAAACGACAGTTCTTTGTGAAATGCCCTTTTCTCCCACAATAGTTACAAACCACACTGAGTGCCGGACAAAAATTTGCATTCGCTTTATGACCACTTCTCCCACAACGATAACAACTCCCTGGAAAGGTAAAACATTTCTTTTTATATCCTCACCAGACTTGTTCCTTTTCTCATCCTCTCCACTCTTTTTATTATCAGTGTCAGACTTATGTACCGCCTGACACACAACTTCTTCTACCTTTTCTTGAATAACTGCAGACTTCCCTACCTTGCTCAATTCATTCACACATTTCAGCATGTGTTCAACCCTTTTTGCAATTATCATTACTTCATTTAAAGGTGGTTCATCTTTTAACCAAAGTTCCTCTCTTATTTTGTCACTACCACATTTTAATACAAACTGGTCACGTATTCTTTCTTCTACCAGTTCCCCAAATTTGCAACTTGAAGCCAGTTTCCTAAGAGCAGTGACAAACTCCTCCACAGTTTCTTCCTTTCCTTGCTCTCTTAACCCAAAATAATATCGCTCCATAATGGTGCTCACCTTAGGCAGAAAGTGTAGGTCTAATTGTTTTACACATACCTCATATTCGTTCAATCCTCTTTGACATATTTGACTTAACACTGGCAGATTTTCTAATACTTCTTGCCCTCTCCACCTAAACAGTGAAGTAAAAGTGCCTGTTTCCTTTCCGCACTTAAATTTGAACCACATACCCTCGCATAATTCTCAAAAATCTTCTTCCACTTCTGCCATTTCATCGGTGGTTCCCCTGGACTTGTCATGAAAAATGGTGGTGGAGTTACATTCTGCATTTTCTCTTAAAAAAAATTTCCACCTTTTTTTTATTTTTTTTATACCAAGTGAATCACACCCTCCACAACTTACCTAACTGCCTACTAATCTACGACCAGCTTTAAATGTAATATTTGTCTTCTTATACTGTAACTTACTTCAAATATTATACTCCGTAAGCCTACACCCAAATCCCAATTTAAAAAAAAAAAATAATAAAAAAAAAAAAAAAATGTGCTTGTGACCGTGTAGTCAAAATATGGAGTTGTTCTTTCACAATGTGACAAGCTTGTCACAGTACCTTAAGGTGTGCTTGTCACCGTGGTGGCAAGCTTGTAACTGTATCTTCACCGTTTTCCTCTTCTTTTTTTTCTTCTTTTTTTTCCACCAAAATTCTCCTTTTTACTCCTCCTTTCCACAAATAGCACAGATGAGATGTCCGCCGCTATCACCACTCAACCACTCTGTCCT
The DNA here is from genome assembly GCA_963921515.1 of Calotriton arnoldi. Taxonomy (NCBI): domain Eukaryota; kingdom Metazoa; phylum Chordata; class Amphibia; order Caudata; family Salamandridae; genus Calotriton; species Calotriton arnoldi. The sequence continues at coordinate 2,522,503 of CAWUFW010001901.1, forward strand.
TTTTTCCTTTCAAATTGCACTTCTTTCCTTTTCCCAATGCCTGACTCAAAAATGGCCGCCGCCGTCGTCACCACGCAATCACTCGGTCTTCTTTCATTAGGAAATTGTGCTTGTTTCTTCTGCGCAGCCCTTGCGTCCCATTCAGACTCTTTTCAAAGGGCGAAAGAGCATGTCACTCACCAACCAACAGTCTGAGTGAAGCGCAGGCGCGATCTGCGTTCCAGCAGCCACTTCTTCCTCGCGCTTTCCACACTTCACAGGGAATCCACTTTCTTCCTGCAAGTGCGACACAGAACCGCAGATGACCGCTACTCCGGTAAGGTGTTTCCGTGATCCTGCTTTCCCGCTTTGCCTCCTTTCCCTTTTTCTTTTACGAACTGCTCCTCTTACAATCTTCTGCTTCTTCCCAATGTTGGGGTCGATTATCCCTCTTCCTTCACGCGATCGTCGCCAGTGTAATGAGGACAGGGACACTGGATTTAGTAGATATAAGTAGAGGGTTTATTAACGACCCCATCCATCGAGGACTTGAGTCAACTGACTCCCCTAGAACACCCCACACTCAACGTTCCATGTTCTACCATGGAACTTACGCGACATCACAAAAGCAACTAGAACAAAGCTTTGAAGAGAGGAGCGGGGGCGAGCGAGCGCGGCAGCGTGCAGAGCTGACCACAGGCTCGTGCATCGTGCCTGAAACGTGCGCGTAGCCACACAGAAAAGGCCATTGTGCACGAGCGTGTGGTCAGCTTTGAAAACCCCACTACATAAAGTCTTCGCCAGAAGCAGCGCTTGCGCGCTACTCTAGGCTCAACCTAAAAAGTGCTGTTGGCTTTGGATTTAAAGGCATAGTTTATACAGACCAGGATGGCTAAAAAAAAATGATAAAGAATGCAACAAAAAAGCAAAGGAAGGTAAACTATGGTTCTGTTGGTCCTAGCACAGAAGCACACTTCTTTTTTAGGTGGATGCGCATATGTGATCAAACAAATATGCTGTCAATCACAGAGCAAGAGAACCAATGACAGAAGTGGGCTGATCCATTGCCCATGCTGTATGTTGCAGTGGGTAGAAGCAAAATGGGAATGACAGTTGAACAGACGAACAGATGAAAAGATTTAGCCAAATTCCCTCTATGTATGCATGATTTTTATTTACAAATTGTTTTGATTGTATGAGGCTGCAGCTATGTGGAGGCCAGTCCTAAAAATGAATGCCAAACGGTCCATCTTGAAAGGGTGTCCAGCTCTCATTTCTAGGTGACATTGCCTTGCTGTTCCTTTCTTATACACTGTATTTCCCTTATTACCAAATACCGAACTAATGTACCATTTTTTTAAAAATCCCACACCATTTATAAGCTGTGCTACTAATTAGTAGCCTTGAAGTTTACCTTTCTCAATATGTATCAAGGTTTAAAAAAGATGGGATGCAGGCAGGCCTGCAGCATCCTTCATCAGAAGCTGCCCTTTTCACAAGACTCTCGGTGGACATATACTCTCACCCTATACTGCCTGACCCAGCAAGCTCAGTAGCCTCACAGCCCATGACCAGCTGAGGTTTTAAAGGGAGAATGTCTTGCCATGCACAGCATCTCTCTCAGCTAGGAATTATAACTTTTAATTAAGACTGCGGTTGGAAGCTATTTGACTTGCCTTTCAAGAAGCATAGTGCTAAATTTAGTTGGAATGCGCCGTCAACAAAGCTTGATAGAGGCTAAATTGAAGCTGTGCTTTATTGCTGCCCTCACCCATAAATACTGACACAGCCAGGTGGCCTGTGGTGATAGACCGGAGACATGCTGGAGTTGGCGCATTAAACAAAAGGAAAGTTCCAAAGCACTGTCTTTTTCTGAAACAAATGGCTTTCTGCTGTTCTCCATGTGTGCACTTTGTGGTATTGCTGGAATATACGTTGCATATTGTAAACTGTCTAAAACATGATAATTCCTCAAATCATAGGGAAGTTCAACTATTCTTGTGTGTCCTTCTGTCACAGGTTGGCTACAATACATACTAGACTGGCAACAGTGCTGAGGCAGATGTATGTAACACAAATACTGACACCAGGGTCGACTTTTGGTGTGGAAGGCTGGCCCAGGCCCTGGGCACCTAGAAATAGAGGGGCGCACACATAGCTGACCTTACGAGCTCCCTTGCATAATGCTTTCATTCAAGGCCACTCTTTCAGTTCCTTACCGCCTGCAAGTCTATAAAATCTTGTTTCCGTTACTTTTCTTAGACTCCCTCTTTTTCCCTTTCTTCCACATCCCCTTTCTTCTCCCTCCCACCCATGCCCCTCCCATGGATTCTCAATTCCAGTTTAGCGACTGAATAAGTGATTCATGTGAAGGGACAAGGGTCAATGTGTGTTCACAGGCTGGTCATTGCTCTGAGGTATTCAGCCAGGACGTGACCTGTGAGCACAAAAGGGCTCCCACTAGGATCACCAATGGTAGGTGTTAGAGTTCTTCACAATAGAGAACATAACATAAGTATCAGAAATTAGATCATTCAGGAATATTTAGTGCAAGATGTGAGAAGTTGGCCTGGCATATGCTGTCCACTAATTATAGTGGGCACCTTGCACCAGTCCAAACAACCCCTTATTGGAGATAGGTTAAAGACAACCTTTATTGAAAGCTATCCTAGTGGTAGCTATGGAGAGCAGCCTTCAGGCTAAGTCTTGAAGGAATGTAAAGCAGCTTGTTTTACCAGTCTATAATCTCTTGAGTGACCAAATGAAAGAGGACCACACCAGGTATATATTCAAAATATATGTATTTATTACTAAACACACCCTCTAGTCTCTTTATGAGGCTAGAGTTCGAAGTACATACGTTACGAGTTAGTTATCTACAGTAATAGCACAAATACACGTTTGAGCCCCAGGGGCGTACCAAACCATATACCAATAAAGTGGTATAAGAACCACGACTGAGCTAGACACAAGGCCTAGAGCCTGTAGAAGTGCTTGGACCACAAGGAACCACCCAAGGCAGTGACACAGGGGACCCACGGGGGACGCGTGCAGTGTATGAACACAGCCGCGAACCACCGTTAACTTCTATGGGGAAAGTCGCAATTAGAATTTAAAAGAAAAGGGACACTTAGAGGAGGACGTGGAGCAAACCCTTTGAGAACTAGGCTGTTCTAGTGTCACTACCCACGGGAGCACCGGAGTACTCGAGTTACCTCACCCAGGGGAGCCGGGTGCATAGGTGTCTTTCGGGGTCGGGTTTCGTCGTCGCTTTCTATGGCGATCTGCTGCAAAGTGCTGCTGGCGACCAAGTCGAAAGTGTTCGGGTGGATCCAAAGGTGGATCGAAGATCTGAAGAACCTGAAAGCAGAGGGGACAGAGTCTGGGTCACTAGCCAGTGACCAGGAAGGCGATGAGCAGATGCCCACCGATGTCGAGTGCTTCAGGTAGGTTGACAGTCGTCTTGACTCTTCAGCCACGAGGTTCAGGAGGCGTCGACGACAACCAGGAGCTGGATTCGAGCTGTGCCACGATGTCTGTCGATTGCAGGGGTGTCGGCGACCGGATTGGACCCAACAAGCCTTGGCAATGGCAAGTCTCGTGGAAAGGAAAGAAGGACGATGTTGCAGACCAGCAAGGTCTGGGGGACTCACCCAGCAAGGATAAGTCAGGGCACGCCTGGAGCAACCAGGGAGCCCAAGTAGAAAAAGATTGGCCTTCGTGAGGGCCTACTAGCCAACGGACTAGCGACCGCGAAGGAGCCTCAAGACGATGCACGTGGAGCTGGCTCACAGGACACTCATGGAGTGGAGGCCAGTGATCTTCAGTGCAGTTGGTGCTGGAGGCTAGGGCTACTCGGAGCCCAAAGTACGACTTCGTGGGAGACCCAGAAGAGGATGCACTTGCAAATGCGATTGGTGTCCAGGGGTCACGGTTCCACGTTACCCACGACAGCTACGGGCCTCAGCTTTGCTGGGGACTCAGGGCAGCCTCGGCGAAGTCTGGAAATCCACCTCTGGTGATGCAAAGACTTCGGCGTCCAACGGGAGCTTCAGCAATGCAGACCGGACAATTGCTTCTTTGGTGCCTGCCAAGCAGGGGAGTCACTCCTTGACCCCAAGGGAGATTCTTCAGTCCTCTAATCTTGAAGTAGAGCGTCGAAGGTCCAGGATCCTGTGTCAGAGTTTCGTCCAGGTAAATCTAAAGTCCTAAGGACTGGGTTCCCCTACTTATACTAAGGTAGGGGGTTGGACATACTCTGTGGCCCCACCTATGGGAGGGCCAGGGCAGAGGGGTGGTTACACCCCTTTCCCTTTGTCCAGTTTCACGCCAGAGCAGGGGCTGGAAACCCCTGAGCCGGTTTGAACTGGGGTATGCACAGGGACACCAAATGTGCCCCCAGTGCAGGACTTCAAAGCACCAGAGAGTGCTCCCGCCCAGCCCCAATACACACTATCCTGTCTGGGGAGGTGGTCACACCTCCCTGGGACAGGAAACCTATTGTCCAGGCCTCCCCTGCCGGAGTTTCGGTCAGCAGCAGGAGGCCAGACTCGTGTCTGTGGCAGCGGCATCCATTTTGTGATGCCAGGGCTCTGGAAAGTCAGTACCGGGTATACCGGTGTGTACATGTCTTTCCCTCTAGAAGGGTGGAATGCTACCCCGCCACCAGAACTGGCGGGGTGGTAGTATTCCAAGATGTTTGACACCAAACACGACATGTTTCCGTGCAGCCATCCCAAAGTTAGCATTTAACGCGAGGTTATAATGCGCTTAAGAGTATATGGTCAGGCTGCACTACAAACAGCATCAGAGAAGGGTCTCCGAACGCTGCAGAGGGGCCCAGCTCATGCAGGGGCACCCTCTCACATAGGAACCACGCACTCTGCCTTCAGGATTGATAAGGCCTGCCATAGGAGTGACTTATAGGTTTATATGTGTGTATGTATGTAGTGATATAGGTAGCCTATATCACAGTAAGGGGTGCATGCACCACCTTACCCAGGCTGCAGTAGCAGACCTGTGGTGTCAGTTTGGATGGCCTTCCAGGGGTGGCACAATACATGCTGCAGCCCCTGGTAGGCCTCTGAGGTACCTATGCCCTGGGTACATAGTATACCATATACTAGGGACTTATAAGGGCACTCCAGATTCCAATCAGAGATGTGCCTAAGGCACATGGAAACCATTTTAAAGAGGAAGCAGCTAGGCTGGGGTTCTGATTAGCAGGGCCCCAGCCAGACTAAGGTCGAAAAACAGTGAAGCAGCAGCAAAAGTGGGGGTACCCATGTGAAGCAGATCCTACTCTCCTACACAACCCCCCAAATGTAGGGACATTAAACTAACCTTGCCCAGTTAAGTCTTCATGTTCTAAGTGGAAGTACCTAGAGAGTCAATCTGCATTGGCATGGTTACTCCCAGGTCTATGTTCCACTGTGAAGTCCATCCCCTGTAGGGAAATGGACCACCTAAGCAGTTTGGGGTTTTCACCCTTCATTTGTTTTAGCCATAAGAGGGGCTTATGGTCTGTTTGAACAAGGAAGTGAGTATCAAACAAGTATGGCCTCAACTTCTTCAGAGCCCAGACCACAGCAAAGGCCTCCCTCTCAATGGCTGACCAACGTTTCTCTCTAGGGGTCAGCCTTCTGCTAATAAAAGCTACTGGCTGATCCTGACCTTCATCATTCAATTGTGACAGTACAGCCCCTACCCCCAATTCAGATGCATCAGTTTGAACAATGAACTTCTTGGAGTAATCAGGACTCTGTAGAATGGGAGCAGTGCACATGGCCTGCTTCAGGTCATCAAATGCCTTTTGACAGCTAACTGTCCACTGAACCTTTTGGGCATTTTCTTGGAAGTTAAGTCATTCAGGGGTGTCACTATTGATCCATACCCCTTGACAAATCTCCTATAGTACCCAGTCAGGCCTAAGAAGGCTCTCACCTGAGTCTGGGTAGTTGGAGCAGTCCAGTCCATGATGGTCTGGATCTTGCTCTGCAGTGGTTGAACCTGGCCTCCACCCACAAGGTGGCCCAGGTACACAACCTGACTCTGCCCTATCTGGCACTTTGTGGCCTTGATAGTCAGGCCTGCTTTCGGCAGGGCCTGTAAAACATTTCTGAGGTGGACCAGGTGATCCTCCCAGGTGGAGGCTAAAGACAGCAATATCATCTAGATATGCTGCACTATAGGCTTCCAGACCTGTAAGGACTGTATTCACCAACCTCTGAAAAGTGGCAGGTGCATTCTTCAGACCAAAGGGCATCACCACAAATTGATAATGCCCACTAGGGGTTGAGAATGCTGTCTTTGGCTTTGCATCATCAGCTAGTCTGATCTGCCAGTAGCCAGCTGTCAGGTCAAATGTGCTTAGATACTTGGCTGAGGCCAAAGTGTCTATTAGCTCATCTGCCCTTGGTATTGGATGGGCATCAGTCCTAGTGACTGCATTGAGAGAGACCCCTGTAGTCCACACAAAACCTCATCTCTCTTTTCCCACCATTGGTGTGAGGTTTTGGCAGAAGGACCACTGGACTAGCCCAAGGGCTATCTGAGGGTTCAATAACTCCCAAATCCAACATCTTCTGGACTTCTGTCCTGATACAGTCCCTGACATGGTCAGGTTGCCTATAAATCTTATTTTTAATAGGCAGACTGTCCCCAGTGTCCACTTCATGAGTGCACCAGGTAGTCTGACTGGGTGTCAGTGAGAATATGTGTCTGAACTGATTGAGCACCTGTCTGCAATCAGTCTGCTGCTGGGTAGTGAGGCTGCCTGCCAAGGCTACACCATCCACTGACCCATCACCAGGGTTCTGTGAGAGCAGGTCAGGGAGTGGGTCACTCTCTTCCTCCTGTCCCTCATCAGTAGCCATGAGCAAGCCCATGTCTGCCCTGTCCACATATGGTTTTAACCTGTTGACATGGAGAACCCTGTGGGGACTCCTGGGTGTTCCTAGGTCTACCAAGTAGGTAACCTCA